>NQVE01000154.1:0-347500 GCA_003260385.1 Cuscuta australis
ATTGTAGGTTAGGCCATATAAACGAGAAACGCATATCCAAGCTACATCGGTCGGGAATGCTGGGAGTCATTTGATCTTGAATCATATGACACATGCGAATCTTGTTTATTGGGTAAGATGACCAAATCTCCTTTCACCGGACACGGTGAAAGAGCTGGTGATCTTCTGGCACTCATTCATAGTGATGTGTGCGGGCCTTTCAATACAACTGCACCGAGGTGGTTATTCATACTTCATCACTTTTACTGATGACCTCAGTAGATATGGCTATGTGTATCTCATGAGACACAAGTCAGAATCCTTTGAAATGTTCAAAGAATTCAGGAATGGAGTTGAAAAACAACTTGGCAAAAGTATTAAAACACTACGATTTGACCGAGGTGGAGAATACTTAAGTGGTGAGTTCGATGACTATCTTAGAGAGCATGGGATTTTATCCCAACTCACACCTCCTGGGACTCCACAATGGAATGGTGTCTCTGAAAGGAGGAATCGAACCCTGCTTGACATAGTTCATTCTATGATGGGTCATTCGACTCTACCAGAATCATTCTGGGGGTATGCGCTGAGCACTGCAATATATACTCTTAACCGAGTTCGAACCAAGGCGGTTGAAGGAACACCATACCAGCTATGGACGGGCAAGTGCCCGGTTCTGTCACACTTAAAGATTTGGGGCTGTGAGGCTTATGTCAAACGTCTTTTGACGAATGGCAAGCTTGACGCCAAGTCTGATAAGTGTTTCTTCGTGGATACCCAAAGGAAACTCGAGGGTATTCATTCTATCACCCTATCGATAAGAAGGTATTCGTTGCTCGCAATGGTGTCTTCCTCGAGAAGGAATTTCTCTCCATCGCAACTAGCGGGAGAAAGATAGAGCTCGAAGAAATTCGAGACGACGAAGAAACTACCGCGCCGGTTCTGGAACATGAGCTAGAGGAACAAACTGTTGTACCTCAAAATGCTCAAGATACACAAGAACCCCGTAGGTCTAACCGGTTACGCACACAACCTGAAAGGTATGGATTCCTCCTAAACTTTGAGGGTGACGTAATGCTTATCGACCAGGATGAGCCGGAGACCTACCTCGAGGCAATCAGTTGTCCCGAGGCTGAGGAATGGCGTCAAGCCATGCAGTCCGAAATGGATTCCATGTACACCAACCAAGTATGGACTTTGGTTGATGCACCCGAAGGGATCAAACCCATTGGGTGCAAATGGGTCTTCAAAAGAAGACTGACATGGATGGTAAGGTGCAAACCTTCAAGGCACGATTGGTAGCAAAAGGATATCGTCAAATACATGGTATCGACTATGACGAAACTTTTCTCCAGTTGTCATGATTAAATCCATTCGAATCTTACTTGCTATCGCAGCATACCATGATTACGAAATCTGGCAGATGGACGTCAAAACGGCTTTCCTTAATGGAAACCTCCTTGAGGATGTCTTTATGACACAACCTGAAGGGTTTTGCGCTCCTGAAGAATCTACCAAGGTATGCAAGTTGCAGCGATCAATCTACGGATTGAAGCAAGCCTCACGGAGTTGAACATCCGCTTTCACGAAACTGTCATCGGCTTTGGTTTTGAAGAAATTCGGATGAATCTTGTGTATACAAGAAGGTCAGTGGAGTGCTGTGGTCTTCCTTGCTTTGTATGTTGATGACATACTGCTCATAGGAAACGATATTCCTACTTTAACCACCGTCAAAACGTGGTTGAGTAAGAGTTTCTCTATGAAGGACTTGGGAGATGCTAGTTATGCACTTGGCATAAGGATCTATAGGGATAGATCAGGGAAGCTGTTAGGTCTCAGTCAAAGTACATACATAGACAAGGTCCTCGCTAGATTCAGCATGTCTGAGTCGAAACGAGAAAGTTTGCCTATGGCCCAAGGCACGAGTCTTTCCAAGACTAGGGTGCTTCCACTCCGGAGGAAGTAGAACACATGAGAAATGTTCCTTATGCGTCGGCCATTGGATCCATCATGTATGCGATGGTATGTACGAGACCTGATGTCGCCTTTGCTCTGAGTGTCACGAGTAGATACCAGTCCAACCCTGGCGAAAGCCATTGGACGGCTGTGAAGAACATCCTTAAATACTTCCGTAGGACTAAGGATGCCTTCCTGGTATATTGCGGAAAAGAAGAGCTCAGTATTGTTGGATATACTGATGCCAGCTTCCAAACTGATAGAGATGACTTCAAGTCGCAGGCAGGGTATGTGTTTTGTTTGAATGGCGGAGCTGTTACCTGGAAGAGTTACAAGCAAGATACTACCGCTGATTCCACTACAGAAGCAGAGTACATGGCTGCAGCCGAGGCAGCCAAGGAAGGTGTGTGGCTCAAGAATTTTATTACTGAGCTTGGAGTGGTTCCTAGCATCAAGAACCCTATACCGTTGTTTTGCGACAACAATGGGGCAATTGCACAAGCGAAAGAACCTCGGTCTCACCAGAAGACCAAACACATCGTTAGACGTTATCACATCATACGAGAAATCGTTGCACGTGGGGACGTTGAGATTTGCAAGATAGGTACAGACGACAATATCGCGGATCCGTTGACGAAGGCTTTGGGAAAGCCTAAACACGAGAGTCATACGTGGTTCATGGGCATTCGAGAAATGCTTGATTGGCCTTAGGGCAAGTGGGAGATTGTTGTATTTAGGTGCCCTAGAGGCAATCAAATACCTATGTAACTGTACACTCTATCATGAATGAAAGGCCTTGAAGTATGTTTTATATCTCGTGTAACATAACATAGCTTCAGTCCATAGACGATAGCGCTTCAGTAACATAGATGAGGACTACGATGTTTTGATTATGAGACTGTTACTTCTTGACGAAAGCTATGTCTAGAATATCCCTAGTCGCACTTTATGATAATACGGACGTCATAACGTATCAAGACTAGTACGTACGAGATGAGATAGTTGCGTCTCATAGACTATAAGTATTGTGATATCTTAATCTGTACGTAGGTGCATATTATATCGATAATATGTGACTGGATTGACCCATCTTGAGAATACTGTATGGATCTACAGTAATGTGTTTATCAGTATTCTCAAATCGACCTTGCTATAACTATCCTCAGACTTGAAGTTATTACATTCTCTGATATGTGGGGCCGTATGCTTTGATTCATAACTAATGCTATCTGAAATACTGGTAGACGTACAGTTATGCGTTGGGTATGCCGCTAAGCATATTTAGAGATGTGAATAACAGATACAGGATCGTCCCTTCTACTGTATAGAAGTATAATGTCATTTGGCCCACTGAATAGTAGGACTTGGGAAAGTGCATGGCCATGCCCAGATATGTCACTATCTAGAGACTGATAAATATCTGATCCCTGCCACTCTACTTGAGATTCAGTAACAGCTGATTTAACTATACAAGGATACACATCCCATGCCTTGTGTTAAATCATGACATTTAGGACAGAAGGATAATAGTTATAGAATGTCTTGTGTCGTAGAAGGTATTGATGAGATGAACGTCTTTTTCATAATCTGGGATAATAATGTGTTGCTAGATACCGCTTATTATCTATGGTATTAATTTATATTAATATCATTGCCAGTGTTATGGATACCTAAAGGGTCACACACTTAGGACTTGTAAGGGAGTAGTATACTACACTAGTGGGAGTAATATTAAATATATAGTTGTGATAATTTTATATATATATGTATTTCGAAAATACATATGTATTTTAAAATTATATTTTGTTTGTGTCATTTTAATTATATGATAATTATATTTTGACAAAACAAATTTTATTATATATATATATGTAGCGCCGAATGTGTGTGTATATATATATATATTATTTTATTTTTCATCATTTTAATTATATGATAATTATTGATGCAAAAAATAAAATGTAATGTATTTTAATATGCTATGGCCGAAAATATTAAAGGGAAAAATACAAGACATAAATTGATTTTATACCTAATGATATATTTGATTGATATAATCAAATATTTGATTAACAAAAGGATATATGTCTTGTTGTGTTGGTTGGGGACATTACATTAATCCTAATTTGTTTTGTCCCTAAGCTATTTCCTAGAAATTCATTTAAGTTGTTTATTATAAAATGAAAAAACAATCCCTCCCGTTTTACACTTAAGAGTTTCGGCCATCCCATTTTAGAAAAAAAAAAATCCTATTTTGTGTTCAAAGTTATTTTTCTAAAGTGTTAGAAATATACACAAAATATTATAAAGAAATATTTATAAGATAAATATTTTACTATATATTTATTACTCCCAAAGTAGTATTATTATAGTTTTTACTATCCTATATTAAACTTGCTAGCACAAGTTTAATCTTGGACTCCGGAGCAAGTTCGCGTGGATACGTTGGAGGCTTCATACGTTTGGCGCTACGTTCATCTCCTCAAAACCATCCCCAACCGTTCCTCCGTTCTCCGTTTTCACCGTTAAGGTAAATTTCTTACTATAGCTAGTAATTTACGTAAGTTGTTCTTGGGTGGAATCGAGTTTGGACGTTGATTAGGCGCGAAACCCGTAACTAGGGTACTGACTCGCCCCGGGTTAGTCTTAACTAAGTCTTGGTCATAAGGATGAGAGACTTAGGGCACTGCGGTAGGATCAATAAATAAAATCAATCATCCAACCAGAGTTGTAAATTGTTACAATTGGAATTTATTCCTACCAGAAATAATTTAACTGTAGGGCAAGATGCAAAGCACAACTATAGTTAAATGAAATATGGATCTGGCCCAATTAAGAATTTTATTTAAAAGAATCCACCGAACCAAGAGTTGTAATAACGATTGCAATTGGAATGAATTCCTACCTAAATAATTTAACTGTAGGGCAAGATGCAAAGCACAACTATAGTTAAATAAAATATGGATCTTGGCCCGCTAGGGTATTCTTCAAATAGAAACCCCAAGTCAATAGGTTCCGTACCTGAGGGTAGTTGACTTTTTAGAAATAGTGGGAGAGTATTTAATAAAGACCTATTAGATACTTAATTCATGATAATAACTATCTTCGCAAAATTCTGTAGATGGCAAACAACAACACAAACAACCTCGCCCTGCGTTCCATTCTGGATAAAGATAAATTGAACGGAACAAACTTTGTTGACTGGCAACGCAATCTCTGCATTGTTCTCCGCATGGATGAGAAAGAGTATGTGCTCGAAAAGCCCATTCCTCCTGCCCCTCCCGCTAACGCCCCGAAAGCGGTCAAAGATGCCTACGAGAAACACGTTAAGGATGACAACCAGGTTAGCTGTGTCATGCTGGCTACCATGATAACCGAGCTACAAAAACAGCACGAGGACATGAAGGCCACAAGATGATCGTGGCCTTGCGGCAGCTATACCAGGGGCAATCCAGGCATGAACGTTTTCTCGTGAGTAAGGTGTTAGAATAAAAGACCAACGCTAGAGGGGGGGTGAATAGCGTTTGATCGGAGAAATCGCAAGAATTAAAAATTTAAAAGAGAAGTAAAGAGAAGAGTAAGAGGCACACCGAATTTTACCCTGGTTCACCACAACTTGTGGCTAATCCAGCCTCCCGAGAGACTCTCTCGAGCTACACTACTAACTCGTTAAGCTTACGGGTGCTTAACAAACCGTTACAACTTGAGAGTTCGAGTCACACGAACCTCAACGAATCCTTCAAAGGAAACAGACCTTCCTTTGAATCAACCGAGAGTGATACTATCTCTCAACGTGTCTAAGAACACAAGTACACTCAAGAACGAGACTCTCTTATAGAGTAGATTATGAGTAAACTAAGTACGCTCAAGAACAACTCAACCTTCACACAAGTGGCTCTAGAAAGCTATGAAAAATTATGATATTTGAATGCAATGAAAGTATAGATGTTGTGAAGTGAATTGGTGAGAAAAGCAGACCCAAACACCCCTTTTTATAGTGCAAAATTAGGCTCCAACGGACCAATGCATTAAAGGAGTGATTAGCTTGATTTATGGGATTGAAAAGATTTGGGATCTGCAGAATATTGGCTTCCCATCGATGTTTAGAATCAACCATCGATGGTAAGCCAATTTTTCTTCTGTTTTGAAGTCAACGGTCACCTACCCATCGATGGGTACATGCTTCCCATCGCTGGGTGGGAGGTTGAATTCCAAACAAGGAAAGAATCAACCTTTAATGACCACCAACGGTCATGCCTTCCCATCGATGGTATACCCTTACCATCGCTGGGTTCCCATCGATGGGATAGACTTCCCATCGCTGGGCAAAGTCGTTCTGCCTTGTGGTAATTTTGCACCAAGGCTCTAACAGCGATGGGTGGAACTCCCCATCGTTGTTTGGCATGGTTCTGGAAACTGGTTTGGCTGAGGAGCCGCTTACCCATCGATGGGAAGATCTTCCCATCGCTGGGTGAGTGGTTAGTCAAGAACCCATGGTTTTTGCCTTAACCACGGCCTAGCCAACCGATGCGAAACCCAACCGGAAAAGTCAAAGTTCTCCAAAATAAAAACCAAGTGTTTAAAACACTTATTTGATGTATTTGGCTAATAAATAGACTAAGACACTTTAAAAACCACGTCATTTAAGTGAAAACCACGGCTAGCCAAGTTTTATGCCGTTTTGAATGATTTTTGTCAAACGACCAAAAGCGAAAGATGGTTTTCAAGGTGTTTTTGTTGGAGAACCGTTTAAACATGCCAAAGAGTAAAAACCAATCATAAAAAGTTTAAAACCACTTGGTTGGTTCGGACGCCAAAAACCATAGCCGATAACCGAGAGCCGAACGCCAGTTTCTGAAACCCGAACGCCGGATGGCTTGGTTTTTGGTTTGGGCGAACACCAAGTGTTTTTAATGACTTAAACATGTTTGAAAAGCATTTTTATGATTTAAGAAGTGCAATGAAGGTTTTTAGCCTAAAGAGCCAAGGTGTAAAGATTGGGTCGGTCTTGATCACAATGAAGACCGACTCAACGACACTAAGACTAAGGTCTTCTTCTTGGTCTTCTTTTAGCTCTTGTTCTTGTCTTCCTTCTTCTCCTTGTATATTCAATGTTCGACTTGATCACGGCGGTTTGGCATTATCAAAACCTGTCATAAAAACAAACACGGCTTTAGTACGAAAACGTGACATGCCCGTGTTTCAACATAAGGCTCTCTTTAGTTGCAAGCTCTCTTCAGGGAACCCGGTCGGTCCGCACGTTCTCAAAATGATTGGTTACATAACCAATCTGGAGAAACTCGGGTTCTCCTTGCAGAAGGAGCTGGCAACGGACCTGATCCTGCAGTCGCTCCCTGAGCTGTATAAGGGTTTTGTCATGAACTACATGATGAATGATCTTGACAAACCCCTTCCGGAGCTTCTTAAAATTCTCCAGACTGCAGAGGAGAACCTTACTAAGGGCAAGGGTGCTTCCGTCCTTATGGTCCAAGGCAGAAAGGGGAAGCCGAAGAAGGGGATTAAGATTAAGGCTAGGACGGTCGGAAAGCCTAAATCGAAGTCCACTTCATCTGCAACCCAGAAACCCATAGGAGGAGTTGCAAAGGGCAAATGTCATCACTGTGGTAAGGCAGGCCACTGGAGAAGAAACTGCAAGACATACCTCGCAACCAAGAAGAAGGAAGGTACGACCATTTCTTCTAAAGTGTATGTTATAGAAGTTAACATGTCTATATCTTCATCATGGGTACTAGATACTGGATGTGGGTCTCATATCTGTACTACCATGCAGGGACTGAAGCAGAGTAGACGGTTAGCTCGAGGCGAGATTGAACTCCGAGTCGGCAATGGTGCACCTGTTGCAACTTTGGCAATCGGAACTTATAGTTTAGTCTTGCCTAGTGGTCTAATGTTGGAATTAAACGATTGCTTGTACGTTCCTACAATTAGCAGAAACATTATTTCTGTTTCATGTCTTGATAAGAGTGGTTTCATCATTTCTATTAAAGACAAGTCCCTTTCCGTTTACAGAAAGAATGTTTTCTATGCTAATGCCAACATTACCAATGGGTTATATGTCCTTGACTTGGACATGCCTGTCTATAACATATCAGCCAAGAGGAACAAACCGAACGGTTTGAACCAAACATACCTATGGCATTGTAGGTTAGGCCATATAAACGAGAAACGCATATCCAAGCTACATCGGTCGGGAATGCTGGAGTCATTTGATCTTGAATCATATGACACATGCGAATCTTGTTTATTGGGTAAGATGACCAAATCTCCTTTCACCGGACACGGTGAAAGAGCTGGTGATCTTCTGGCACTCATTCATAGTGATGTGTGCGGGCCTTTCAATACAACTGCACGAGGTGGTTATTCATACTTCATCACTTTTACTGATGACCTCAGTAGATATGGCTATGTGTATCTCATGAGACACAAGTCAGAATCCTTTGAAATGTTCAAAGAATTCAGGAATGGAGTTGAAAAACAACTTGGCAAAAGTATTAAAACACTACGATTTGACCGAGGTGGAGAATACTTAAGTGGTGAGTTCGATGACTATCTTAGAGAGCATGGGATTTTATCCCAACTCACACCTCCTGGGACTCCACAATGGAATGGTGTCTCTGAAAGGAGGAATCGAACCCTGCTTGACATAGTTCATTCTATGATGGGTCATTCGACTCTACCAGAATCATTCTGGGGGTATGCGCTGAGCACTGCAATATATACTCTTAACCGAGTTCGAACCAAGGCGGTTGAAGGAACACCATACCAGCTATGGACGGGCAAGTGCCCGGTTCTGTCACACTTAAAGATTTGGGGCTGTGAGGCTTATGTCAAACGTCTTTTGACGAATGGCAAGCTTGACGCCAAGTCTGATAAGTGTTTCTTCGTGGGATACCCAAAGGAAACTCGAGGGTATTCATTCTATCACCCTATCGATAAGAAGGTATTCGTTGCTCGCAATGGTGTCTTCCTCGAGAAGGAATTTCTCTCCATCGCAACTAGCGGGAGAAAGATAGAGCTCGAAGAAATTCGAGACGACGAAGAAACTACCGCGCCGGTTCTGGAACATGAGCTAGAGGAACAAACTGTTGTACCTCAAAATGCTCAAGATACACAAGAACCCCGTAGGTCTAACCGGTTACGCACACAACCTGAAAGGTATGGATTCCTCCTAAACTTTGAGGGTGACGTAATGCTTATCGACCAGGATGAGCCGGAGACCTACCTCGAGGCAATCAGTTGTCCCGAGGCTGAGGAATGGCGTCAAGCCATGCAGTCCGAAATGGATTCCATGTACACCAACCAAGTATGGACTTTGGTTGATGCACCCGAAGGGATCAAACCCATTGGGTGCAAATGGGTCTTCAAAAAGAAGACTGACATGGATGGTAAGGTGCAAACCTTCAAGGCACGATTGGTAGCAAAAGGATATCGTCAAATACATGGTATCGACTATGACGAAACTTTTTCTCCAGTTGTCATGATTAAATCCATTCGAATCTTACTTGCTATCGCAGCATACCATGATTACGAAATCTGGCAGATGGACGTCAAAACGGCTTTCCTTAATGGAAACCTCCTTGAGGATGTCTTTATGACACAACCTGAAGGGTTTTGCGCTCCTGAAGAATCTACCAAGGTATGCAAGTTGCAGCGATCAATCTACGGATTGAAGCAAGCCTCACGGAGTTGGAACATCCGCTTTCACGAAACTGTCATCGGCTTTGGTTTTGAAGAAATTCGGATGAATCTTGTGTATACAAGAAGGTCAGTGGGAGTGCTGTAGTCTTCCTTGCTTTGTATGTTGATGACATACTGCTCATAGGAAACGATATTCCTACTTTAACCACCGTCAAAACGTGGTTGAGTAAGAGTTTCTCTATGAAGGACTTGGGAGATGCTAGTTATGCACTTGGCATAAGGATCTATAGGGATAGATCAGGGAAGCTGTTAGGTCTCAGTCAAAGTACATACATAGACAAGGTCCTCGCTAGATTCAGCATGTCTGAGTCGAAACGAGAAAGTTTGCCTATGGCCCAAGGCACGAGTCTTTCCAAGACTAGGGTGCTTCCACTCCGGAGGAAGTAGAACACATGAGAAATGTTCCTTATGCGTCGGCCATTGGATCCATCATGTATGCGATGGTATGTACGAGACCTGATGTCGCCTTTGCTCTGAGTGTCACGAGTAGATACCAGTCCAACCCTGGCGAAAGCCATTGGACGGCTGTGAAGAACATCCTTAAATACTTCCGTAGGACTAAGGATGCCTTCCTGGTATATTGCGGAAAAGAAGAGCTCAGTATTGTTGGATATACTGATGCCAGCTTCCAAACTGATAGAGATGACTTCAAGTCGCAGGCAGGGTATGTGTTTTGTTTGAATGGCGGAGCTGTTACCTGGAAGAGTTACAAGCAAGATACTACCGCTGATTCCACTACAGAAGCAGAGTACATGGCTGCAGCCGAGGCAGCCAAGGAAGGTGTGTGGCTCAAGAATTTTATTACTGAGCTTGGAGTGGTTCCTAGCATCAAGAACCCTATACCGTTGTTTTGCGACAACAATGGGGCAATTGCACAAGCGAAAGAACCTCGGTCTCACCAGAAGACCAAACACATCGTTAGACGTTATCACATCATACGAGAAATCGTTGCACGTGGGGACGTTGAGATTTGCAAGATAGGTACAGACGACAATATCGCGGATCCGTTGACGAAGGCTTTGGGAAAGCCTAAACACGAGAGTCATACGTGGTTCATGGGCATTCGAGAAATGCTTGATTGGCCTTAGGGCAAGTGGGAGATTGTTGTATTTAGGTGCCCTAGAGGCAATCAAATACCTATGTAACTGTACACTCTATCATGAATGAAAGGCCTTGAAGTATGTTTTATATCTCGTGTAACATAACATAGCTTCAGTCCATAGACGATAGCGCTTCAGTAACATAGATGAGGACTACGATGTTCTGATTATGAGACTGTTACTTCTTGACGAAAGCTATGTCTAGAATATCCCTAGTCGCACTTTATGATAATACGGACGTCATAACGTATCAAGACTAGTACGTACGAGATGAGATAGTTGCGTCTCATAGACTATAAGTATTGTGATATCTTAATCTGTACGTAGATGCATATTATATCGATAATATGTGACTGGATTGACCCATCTTGAGAATACTGCATGGATCTACAGTAATGTGTTTATCAGTATTCTCAAATCGACCTTGCTATAACTATCCTCAGACTTGAAGTTATTACATTCTCTGATATGTGGGGCCGTATGCTTTGATTCATAACTAATGCTATCTGAAATACTGGTAGACGTACAGTTATGCGTTGGGTATGCCGCTAAGCATATTTAGAGATGTGAATAACAGATACAGGATCGTCCCTTCTACTGTATAGAAGTATAATGTCATTTGGCCCACTGAATAGTAGGACTTGGGAAAGTGCATGGCCATGCCCAGATATGTCACTATCTAGAGACTGATAAATATCTGATCCCTGCCACTCTACTTGAGATTCAGTAACAGCTGATTTAACTATACAAGGATACACATCCCATGCCTTGTGTTAAATCATGACATTTAGGACAGAAGGATAATAGTTATAGAATGTCTTGTGTCGTAGAAGGTATTGATGAGATGAACGTCTTTTTCATAATCTGGGGATAATAATGTGTTTCTAGATACCGCTTATTATCTATGGTATTAATTTATATTAATATCATTGCCAGTGTTATGGATACCTAAAGGGTCACACACTTAGGACTTGTAAGGGAGTAGTATACTACACTAGTGGGAGTAATATTAAATATATAGTTGTGATAATTTTATATATATATGTATTTCGAAAATACATATGTATTTTAAAATTATATTTTGTTTGTGTCATTTTAATTATATGATAATTATATTTTGACAAAACAAATTTTATTATATATATATATGTAGCGCCGAATGTGTGTGTATATATATATATATTATTTTATTTTTCATCATTTTAATTATATGATAATTATTGATGCAAAAAATAAAATGTAATGTATTTTAATATGCTATGGCCGAAAATATTAAAGGGAAAAATACAAGACATAAATTGATTTTCTACCTAATGATATATTTGATTGATATAATCAAATATTTGATTAACAAAAGGATATTTGTCTTGTTGTGTTGGTTGGGGACATTACATTAATCCTAATTTGTTTTGTCCCTAAGCTATTTCCTAGAAATTCATTTAAGTTGTTTATTATAAAATGAAAAAACAATCCCTCCCCTTTTACACTTAAGAGTTTCGGCCATCCCATTTTAGAAAAAAAAATCCTATTTTGTGTTCAAAGTTATTTTTCTAAAGTGTTAGAAATATACACAAAATATTATAAAGAAATATTTATAAGATAAATATTTTACTATATATTTATTACTTCCAAAGTAGTATTATTATAGTTTTTACTATCCTATATTAAACTTGCTAGCACAAGTTTAATCTTGGACTCCGGAGCAAGTTCGTGTGGATACGTTGGAGGCTTCATACGTTTGGCGCTACGTTCATCTCCTCAAAACCATCCCCAACCGTTCCTCCGTTCTCCGTTTTCACCGTTAAGGTAAATTTCTTACTATAGCTAGTAATTTACGTAAGTTGTTCTTGGGTGGAATCGAGTTTTGGACTATAAAATTTTGTTTTCCGCTGCGTTATCCAAGCCTCGTTTCCCAACAGTAATCACTATAGCAAATTGCCAATTTAAATTCAAATCACCCCAAATCACCTCCCAACGGCTAATTAACATCTTCCACTATAAATACAAACCTAATCCTTCATATTTCAAAAAGAAAAAAAGCTCTAAACATCCTCTCTTTTTATTCTAAGTGTGTTCATCCTTTTATTTATTATTTTCAATATTTTGGCTATTTTAAGAGCCTTAAATTCCTGATTTTTATACACACACTTTGAGCTTGTGTTTCTAGTTATATACTCTCATATTCATAAGTTTGAATTGTATTTTTGAGAGAGTATATTTTCCTTCTACACCGGCTAAGTTTTGTTCTTCATTTTAATATTCTAGCCGTTGTGTAGAATCTACTTTTGTGTTCTTCAAACACACCTTCTTACGGTCGAGAATAGCCGTTAAATTCTCACGTTGTAACGGTTAAGGATAGCCGTAGAAATCCTTGGTTAAAGGTTCAAGGATAGCCTTTGAAATCCTTGGGGGAACGGTAGAAGATAGCCGTTAAATCTTTATTGTAAACGGTTCGAGATAGCCGTTGTGAAATCTCGGAGTGAATCCTATTGGCAAGGGTTGTTTGCCAAAACTAGTGTAGTGCTTTGACGGAGTTCAAGAGACCGGGACTTAGTGGATTCGGAAATCCTTGAGGAGGAGCCTCGAGGTACTGGAGTAGGGGTTTCCCGAACCAGTATAAAATCAGTGTGCATCTTATTTACGCTTTTATTTCTGCGTTTTAGTTATTGCTTCAGCATTTGCCAACACCGTTTTTATCAAACTCCAAAAAGATTTTAAACGCCTTATTCACCCCCCCCCCCTCTAAGGCGTGGGCACAACGCCTAAACTGACTAACAGTATATGTTATATTTGGTTTGTTAAGCCTCGTATTTTGATGTTAACAAACAATATAAGAGCTAAAAATTTGTTCAAGTGTTTCAGGTACAACAAGAATCCATTAAGATTTGATTCTCAAGAATGATGTCGAAACACTAAACTAGCGTAGAATATAGGTAGAAACAAATGTAAGGATATGATTTTATATACCTATCTTCACAAGCTCAAGTGCTCTCACAAAATATGTTTAAAACCATCTCATAAACACTTTCAAACATCCAAAAAGTTTTAAACTCAAATACGAAGGATAAAGGGAATTTTGGAAAACCCAGGACAGTGCCACGGTAGCCCAAATGGTACCCTATATCATCCAAACGATAGGGTATACCGTCCCTAGGTACCCATGTACCATTAGAGGCTAGGTACGGTACCCCTGATTTTGTGTAGGTCACGGTACCCCCACACAATAGGCCCTACCGTGGTCACAGTACCTATCTACCGTACGGTACCCCCCTATCGTGAAGGGTACCGTCTGATCGTTGGGTACTGTTCCTGATTTGTGAATTTGAATTTAACCAACCCTATTCACCTCTCAACGGCTAATTGACATCTCCCACTATAAATAGGGGGGTATGATAAGTACTACCTGAACAAATTTTAGATAACCAAAGACGAACCTTCGGCTCCGATACCACTTGTTGGGAAAATCGGATAATTCTCCCACTTAGACAACACAAATAGTAAAATGAACCAGCTTATAACAAATGAACTCGACAGAACACTAACAAAGATATCCAACAAACAATATTGAGTACTATACTACAACTGAAAAGAAAACATCACAACAACAACAATAACAAATAGAGCAAAATAATAAAAGAGATAAAGAGAGCACATCCGAGACTTTGTTAACCGAGTTTGGCCAAATTAGCCTAATCTCCAAGCACCGCTCAAACAGCCCGCTTTTATTAATGTGGGAGAAGATTACAAGTTGTGGGATACAAAACATAAGAAGAGGAAGGGTTTATTTATGGAATAAACCTAGGGGTACACAAAAATGGGATACCTCATTTGTATACCAGGCAAACACAGATACCTAAGCGTCCTCTCTAAATAAACATTTATGGTGTAGGACACTCAAAACCAAAACCACCGGTGTGGGATTAGAAATTAAAGCCAAAAGTCAACAGGGAATAGTAAGGGATTGAGGGGGAAAGAAAAGAAAGGAATGATTTTGCGTTGAATAAACCTAGAGGTACACCAAAATGAGATACCTCATTTTAGTCTGTGTTTGTCTAGTGTACAAAAGGTACCCGATTTTGGTATACTCCTAGCATGCTTACTAATTACGTATATCTTTATACTCCGTAACCTACAAGGGGGCATGAATGAGAATATAATAAAACTGAAAAAAGAAAAAAAACAGTAGTTATAATTACGGAGTATGGAGTATTAATTATTTCTCTTCTTCAAAGTAAAAACACAACCAACAATGATGCTGATGAATAACTCATGGTATTTGGTACCACTCCTGTATAATTGAGTAATACTACTCCGTAATTAGATTGAACAAGTTGGGCTTTCTGAAGTTTCGTCTTCCATGGACTTGAGGGCGACATGTTTTTCAAACCAGTTGATCATGTCTGCATGTGCTTCTGCCGCGCTATTGACAGCAAAAGTGTCGTTGTGGAAGTACCTAATGGTCCATCCGTGACAAACACCCGGGTACGTTTTCACACGGTGTTCAATCTGTTCATCATCAATCAAGTAGTGTAATTAATTAATTAACTAACATGATCATTCGATCAAATATGTAATGCGTGCATCTTTTACTTGCAATGCATTTCATTCATGAATTACCTTATTAGATGACAAGATCTCATCAAAATGATGCATCTGGGCTTGTGGCAAACCTTTGTCGCGTTCAGCTCCCAAAATTGCTATTGGCACTTCAACCGCTGCACGCCACAAAAAAAAAACAGTTAATCTCTCATCCTCTTTGTCCTTGTGATGAATGAGTGAGTGAGCATAGCTTTGCTTCACAAATGACAACCGTTTATAGTACAATATACCTTTCATCTCGTCTGCCGTGACATCACTAGGATGCAACAGAACTGCAGCCTGAACTTCTTTTGTGTCATTTGCCACTTTCACTGCTACCTTTCCTGATCCATCAAGACAATCAAATTAAGGTATGTCTCTAAGTGTACAAATGTGTCAAATGATAATCTTGTGTCCAAAAACAGTTACTAATGATTTGAGGAAGTAGTTGACCAACCAACCTCCCCAGCAAAAACCTGCTACCCCAACCATAAATATGCCCTTTTCTTTCAAAGCAGAAATCACAAGTTTTGCATCTGCATATCCTTTTTCCTACAATAATACACAATACAAATATAATGCTCAGCCCTTGGGAACCGACATCGGAAAAAAAAGCATCGAGTATAAATGTTCAACTAACTCTATTTGTACAATGCATTTTAGGCAGTTTTCGTATTTAAAAAAAAAAACTAACCGCAGGGTGATTTAGTTTCCAAGTAGCTTTGTCATATTTAGGGTTGCTTGGGTTAGCAGCGTCACCATGGAAGAAATCAGGCGCCACCACTAAGAACCCAGCACTTGATATTTTGTCTGCAACACTTCTGAAAACCAAAATTTCATTCTATTAACACTTCATTTTTGTATCTGTTTCAAACATTATTCATTTCCCTTAAGTTAAAAACTACTCATCAGCAATAAGCCAATAAGTACCAGCACAGAGATACACCCCCTTAGTAAAACAATTTCTCTCCCCATTCAGAATTAACTCTGGAGTAATTATTACAGAGTATTGATTTTAAAAGATTTTGATACATTGTTTAGAATCTATGGATTATGTGAAGTGTATAGATTGTTTTAAATCCACACAGAGTTACATAGATTTTAATATATTTTCCAAATTTTTTTATAGGATTTGTATGATTATTTATCATCTACTCCGTATGAATTACAATAAATTTTTTTCATTTTCCCTTTTTCTCTCTCATTTTTTGCACAAATCTTTTTTCTCTATTTCTCCACCGAGACTGTACCATTTTTCTTCTTCTCCATTCTTTCTTATTTTTTCTTTCTTCTTTTTCTTCTCCTTTTCTTCTTTCTTCATTTTCTCCACCAGTGAAGATCTGCTTATTTTTTTCCCTGCGTCATTTATATTCCTTTTTATTTTTGCCCTTCTTTTTCTCTCCTCTTCCTCCCTCCCCCTTTCCTCTTCCCCACCTTCTTTCTTCTCGACCTGTCTGTTCGATCTATCTATCTTCTTCTTCCCCCTCCTTCTCCCCCTTCATTTTTACAGATCTGTTCGCCGGCGTCCCTTCTCCGTGACAGGTCTGAGACGTCACCACCATCCAAGAAGTCTAAACCCTAGGTCGATGCCATTGCCACCCTTAATTCCCGACAGTAGGCCGGTGCCACCGTCCCGGCCACAACAACAATGACTCCGGCGAATAACATGGTTGCAGTCTGGCTCAGATCTATTGAACGTACGTGGATGGGCGAGACTTTGGTGTATCGGATTGGATGGCTTTCGGCCACTAGATCGAAGCTTGTATCCAAAGTGGAGAAAGGATTTGTTTGTAATGTTTCCTTTAGAAAAATAGCATCAAATCCATCAAAATCTGCATTTAAGAAAAATCTTTCTAAATCCATGAAGTTTTTAATACCATTAGATTTTGATAGACATTTCAAAGTCTAATTTGAATACTATCAGATTTTAAAGAACTTTATAAAATCTCAATTCAATACCTACTGACTCTTAAAATCTAAAAAAATCATACAGAATCAAGATTTAATACACCCTCCTAAATCTATTTAACTTTTGATACATCTCAAAAATTATAATGATTTAAAAGTGTACCTGAAAACGGGCGGTTCATCGCCTGCAGAACAACGTCCAAAATAAAAGCAGCATCGGCATTAAAGAAAAAAACAGAGCACTTTTATTTAATTTGTTTTTACTATTCCATTAAAAAGAAGAAGAAGAAGTTTTGGTAAGCTTAGTTACCATAGATATCAGAGATCATAAGAATAGCCTTCTTGGAATCGGAAGGACCGGTGACATAGGCTCTGAGGCCACCAAGCTCTGTGACCATCCCGGCTCCACATGAGGGACAGAAAGTCGGCGGCAGGCTGTAACACGGCGGCAGATCCGCCGCAGGTGGCGGCGGAGGCTGGGAGGAGCTTCCGGCATTGACTGCCAGAGTTGAGAGAAGAAGAAGCATCAATCCTATCATCTTCCTCATTACTCCGTAATTAATGAATTAATTGCCTCCCCTGCCCAAGTTGATCGCATATTTATGTCCGGAGCATATTGACAAAACTGGTCAAAGTAAGACTATTGTGAGATTTCTAAACTATCACTATGTTAGCGCAAGAAATTAAATCAAACATTTTTTACTCCGTATTAAATAGACCTTCCGTCCTAAAATTAACTTCCCATTTGACTTTTCACGGTCTCCAATGCTACACTTTGACCATCAATATCTCAATTTTTATATAAATATATTTTATAAAAATTACATATTTCAAAACTATGTTTCAAAATGAATCTAATGCTAATTAATTTATATGAAAATTCAATGTGTTTTTTCCGTAATAAACAGTCAAAGTTTAAAAAATTTGAATACAAAAGTCAAACTGGGAAATTAGTTTTAGGACGGAGGGAGTAACTAACAAAAATAAGTAAAAAAATAGATTAAATTTAATTTTGTAAATGGTGAAAAAGAAAATAGGTAATTTCTTGACAGAGTATGTTTTTCACTTTTTTTACACAAAAATTAGGCAGCACTCCGATGACGGGCAGCAAAGCTCCAATGAGGCGTGGCAGTTGGTTATCTGAAAATTTTGCAAGAGTAGTGTTAAGGGAATTTACCGACTAAAACATAATGACTTTTCCAATATAGGATTATATGTTTTCATTTTTCAATGTAAGAACATTGGTCATTATCCATTAGTCATTATTCAAGTAAATATTCATCATCACTGAACATTATTTCTCCCACTAGACATTATTAAGTACTACGGAGTATTTAGAAAATACTCCTTCCGTCCCACTGTCTTTGTCCACTTACCTTTTGGCACACCATCCAATGCACTTCTTTAATCCATTTTATCTTGTAATTTGTATATTAAAAAGGGAGAAGGACCAAACTAGGAGTAAAACATATTCAATTCCTCAAAGTAGAAATTCAAACTTAAACTCCTCTAAATAGGAGTAATTGACCTATTAATCTAATCTCCTTCCTAAAGCCAAAAATATCTTTTCTACCTCCTCACTTTCGTGTATATAGAGCAGAGCTAACTCCTCTGGTCTTTTGTTTTCATTTTCTCTTATCCATACATCATATCCTCACCTCCAGTACTAAAAAAAATAGGCTAACTCCACACCAAAATGGTGCAGACGGCGACGCCCACTGCTGCCATCGTCGTCTCCGCATCCCTGCCACCATCATTTGAATCTCCGCCGCCGCCGCCTGCTCTGCCCCCACCGCGCCGCTGCTATATATTGAAACCTACCATTGTCGTTGTTGATTTTTCACCGTCACCACCGACGATATCACCACTCTACCATTATCAATGACACAACCATTACAATCTGCACCATGGTCGCCATAGTGCCACATTAACTGTCAATACAGTGTCAAAGAAAGACCTAATACCAAACATGGCACCGCATAACGTCACACATGACAATATATAATGCTACATGTGACAATGCATAATGTCATACATGGCAATGCATACTCATAAACACATCTATGTATAATGTGAAAATTCAAATTTAAATAATTGAAAATAACTGGAACAAAAATCAGCGTAAACAATCAAAATAGCACAGCTGGAAGAATCAAATTCCCAACAATTTTCCAAAATATTTTTCAAAAAAGCAAACAATTGAAATCCAAAAACTAATTTAGCTTAAAAGAATTAGAATCGTTGAGGAAGGGGATGGACGAATCTTTGATGGTGGCAAATTGGCGTTGAACACTGTAATTGGATGCGAATCTTTGAAGATGGTGGCGATGGCGGCGCAACAAAGATGGCATGGGGTAGGTGGCGGTGGCAGTGGCGATGGCAGAAGGAGATCGGAGATGGAGCGCACATGTCGGGAAGAAGGCTGGGCGTTAATTTCGATTGCAAAAGGGTTGGGATGTGGTATGTGCAGCCAAGATAACAAAATTTATTTAATTACTCCTACTTAGAGGAGTTTAAGTTTAGACTCCTATTTTGAGGATATGACTTATATTTTACTCCTATTTGGGGTATTCTATATTAAATAATTATATATTAATAATCTATATGTTAGGACGAATCAAACAAGATCACACATGACTATTTTTAGGCTTACACATTGAGAGAATTTGATGAGTCAAAGTGCTTAGATGAACAGTTTCAAAAGTCAAAACTGGACAAAGACAATGGGACGGAGGTAGTAAAAAAGTTTAAGTCTTACATTAGGAAATGACTTACTCCCTCCGTCCCCCAATTTTTGTCCACTTTCACTTTGGCACAATAACCAATACAAGGTGTCTAAAGACACAAATACCCTTAGGCCTTGTCCAACTAGCAAGTCGTTGGGCCCTCATGTCTTCTTACGGTAATCACCGATTCACCGTCCAAAGCCACACCACCTAGCCTCCCAATCCATCATCATCCAATTATCCCCAACAATCTCCACTGTCCAACTCCAACCATCCACCGGCCAACCCAAATCAATTTTAAAATTAAAAACAAAAAGAAAAATTGAGAAAAGTATTTTAGAACTAATTTTAAAAAATCTAGTTGTTCGAAATCTAAATCTTGAGAAGATTTTCCGTGTTTGAAGAAATCCGGCCATGGAAGACATCTAGATGCCGTCCATCACTAGCAGGCATCAGAGAAGACGTGTAGCTCCAGCTCGTTGTAGAAGAGGACCAACATCCATATGTCAACAAAGATTAACTTAGAAGATGAGAGGAAAGGGGATTAAATATTGAAGGAGAATCGGAAATTGAAGATGAAGTGAATCCAGATATCAACGAAAAGGGGGAATCGGAGATTGAAGAAGGGGAATCCAAGATGAGTGATCACAGAGAAAGGAGAATCGGAGATTGAAGACGAAAGGAAATCAGATATTGAAGATGAGAAATGAGGGAGGAGAGAGAATCAGAGATGAAGAAAAGGAAACGAGAGATGAGATCGAGATGAAGATTGAAAAGGGGAATAGAGATGAAGAGGAATAGAATCAATAATAAGAGAGAGATAGAGAGAGTATACATGTGTACGTAGGGGTGTTCATGTTTAGGTCCAAACCAAAAAAACCGACCGAACCGGACCGATAGGTCCAGACCAAACCCGGACCGAATTGATTTCGGGTCGGTCTTCGGTCCTATAAATTTAACATTTCGGGTTTTGGTCCGGTCCGGCCTAAACTCGATACACAATCGGTTTGGACCGAATGGACCGAATAGACCATTTAATTTTCAATTGGTCCAGCTGTCCAAGAGTGAAGAAGTCGAGTCCACTCTACAAAGTCCAATTCGGAAATTCCCAAACACCCATCCAAATTCGTCAGTAACCCTTTATCCTTACACCTCCGTTTCCAACCGCTCATGATGGGCGACGGGCGACGGTTTTCAGATTTCATATCTCCTTCTTGTTTCGAAGGGCTTCAATCGAATCTGCGAAGGAACGATTAACTCCTCCGCACAGCCTTCTCTAATCTCCTTCTCCATCATCTTCTTCTCTAGATTTCCAAGTAATAAGCATGGATTCAGTCTTTTCGGTCTTCCCGGTTCGGTCCATGTGATTTCGGTCCGCTCTAGTCCAAAACCAAGATTATTTAGGTCTGGTCTTCGGTCTAAGTTTTGGCATATTTCGATCTTCGGTTCGATCCGGTTTGATTCGGTTTGGTCTGATCCGGTTTTAGACCGATGAACACCCCTATGTGTACGTACAGGAACTCTCAAACAAATAAGTGGACAAATAATGAGAGACATCCCAAAAAGGAATACTGAACAAATACTCAGGGACGGAGGGAGTATGTTTTAATTATATTTAGTACAAATTTTTCTAGTGTAAATTCTTATTTGAGTCAATAGAGGAGTGGTACTCTTAATTTGGTATTTTTATTATCTTTTAGAGTAATACAATTACATACACCGTATTGGAGAAGGCAAGTTCTTCTGTAGATGTAAGATTCATACTTATTATACGGAACATACTGTATTATAAAAAAGTAGACTTTTCGAAAAAAGAAAGTATGCATATACAAGTTCATGAAAAGTGTTAGAAGATCAATATTTTAAATGTAGATTTTGGGCCTATCTAAGCATCACTCATTGGGGAATGACATTAACCTGAATTCTTTCTAAAATACTCCTTCTGTCTCAGACTCGGCAAACTTTATTTATCAACAACAACAACGAGTTGTACCCTACAAGAGTAGGGTTTTAAGAGGGCATGTACGCAGACTTCGCCCTTATTCAAGAGTAGAGATGTTGTTTCTTAAAGACCCTCGACTCAAATAGATGAATTTCAATTATCAATTACGAAGTTTGACTTACGCTATTTTCAATTCAAATTATATAAAAATTGGTAAGGAACATAAAACAAAAATTTGTATGTATTTAAAAATTACATCAAAAGTTCTAGAAAATAAGAGGTGACAAGGCTATATTATTTTTTTCAAATGGGTAGCAAAAATGGGTAAAAAAGATGTGTCTAAAGTTTGACTCTGTGAATATTAAACAGACAAATTAAATTGAGACAAAGAGAGTACATATTTTATCTAATTGGGGTTCAAAATTTATTTAGTTTGACTGTAAAGACAAACTCATTGAAAAAGATGTAGTAATTTTTTTAATACTTATAATTTTGTTGCAGTGTAATATCTGTTCATACTTTTACTCAACACAAATCCATTCTAGTTAGGGAAAGGTTTGGTTCACAAACACAATAGTCACAAACTTCACAAACTTACTATTTGTGAACCTCATTAAAAAAAATTAAATAGTCTAAAATAATTTTAAAATGAGAATTTAAACTACAGATACTAAATGTGTAAAGTTTGTAAGCATTTTGTTTGTAAACTTAGCATTGCTCAACAAAAATAACAAGAAAATAAATAAAGTTTGACTATGAATACTTCATAGTAGTTCACAAAAAATTTAGTTTGAAACAGAAGGAGTAAAAATATATGTTGAAGAGAACATAATTTAAATCAAGTCACATAATAATCTATAAATAAATTTTAATTATAAATTGATCAGTAAAGAGTTAATATGTCTTTGGTATATGCAAATATCAAAAGTTGCACATGGTCATTATTGTTGAAAGGAGTCAAACCCGAGCATTACCTCCTTTTAAACTTGAGTAGATACATTAGGATGGATAGGGTTCTTGTTTGGAACTAGAATAACCTGGTGGGTATAGTTCCAAAATTGGAAGTGAGAATCCACATAAATAATATGGAATAAAATATATTTTGTAAGTTCGTGGGGCGCAGCGGAAATTACCAATTAAAAGTTATGCAAACAAACAATCCACTATGCTCCAGAGAAGACGCTGCAGCACTGTCACAGTACGTGATGACGGACAGTGTGCTATAACACTTCTCTGTCACAAGCACGCACACAGAAGCAGATGACGCAGAGAGCGTTACAGCGCCTACTGGGCAGAATGCTGTAACTATAAAAAGCATAAAAAATAACACCAAATATGTTTACGCAGTTCGGAGCAAATTCTCCTAATCTGTGGGGCCCACGTCCGTGTAATAGCTCTCCACTAAATCGTTAGATGCAAGTTACACGGGTACATAACAACATGATGAGACACCTTTCTCTGAATTGCTATGACAAAACTTCTAATCTAGGATTTCTAACCCGAACTCTGTTCAGATCCGCTTCGGCTATCACATCTCCACCGAGATCATGAGGACAAACGTGTTGGCAGCCCTCTCCTTAAGCTCGGGTTCATCTTCTGGACATCACGATCTGTTTGGTGTTGAAGATCTCCTCCTTCATGTAGATCGTGACCTTCTTCACGCACGGGAAGCTCCGGGACGCGACGGGAATGCTCTACATCAGCGTATATTCTTTGTTTTCCCTCTCGATCGCTCCGAGTAATTCCCAAGGAACTGTTGCGTTTTTATAGGCCTCTCTTAACACAATCTTAGTAGGAATAGGATAGTAGAAGTTGGCTTGAACTCTACTTACTTAATCTTGATCCACAAGTAGCCTAAAGAGTTGGGATTCCTTAGCATGTACAGCTGAAGTTATTGTCATGTAATCACAATCCCAATAGGTCTCTAATTCAGATTGCAGCTTAAAATCTCGTGCTCAGACCTCTGATCCCGAACAGTGTATTGCAACAATGTGCTGTAGCATCTTCTGTGTCAACCTCGAAAACTGCAGCAACTCTAGAAACATAAACCTCTCCTAACAAATAGAGGTTTCTACCTAGTAAAATACCTAACAAATATGGGATTATATTTTGCCAAAAGAATTAATACCAACCAAGTGGAACATTTGAATACTTGTTGATTGATTAAAAAAGTTATAACGTTCGGTAAGGATCGGCGAATACAACCCAACGACACGAGCAAATTTTGGGGTACAAATAGCATTATCCAATAAAATTTGAGGGTTTTAAAACCCTTCCCATGTGGCGCAATGAGAAAGAGACATGTTGACGCAATATTCCACCTCTTTTAAAAACTTAAATTATTCTTGTTAAATTAATATTGGCCCCAATCCAAAATTATTTTATTTTTCTTCCCTTCGCCATCATACGTTAATGTCATCTTCGTTAATTGTTTTGCGTCTCCATCCCCATCCAACCCAACATCGTATTTTCTAGAACACCGTCTCCATCGCCACCGCCTTCGTTCAGAGTCGTTATCTCCATCTAGCACCATCGACGGGTTCGGCCCTTCCAATATAACCCTAGGTCGGCTCAATCTCTTGCTTTATTTCTCTCTGATTTCCTTCTATCAATTTTTTCATTGATTAAATGTCATTCTTGTGAGACGTACGAGCATTATGTCCTGAAATCTCGTTTTCTTGTTCCAAATATGTCTACTTCTCATTTTTAGTTTGATTTCTATCATTTGTATTCTTTTAAAGATTAGTCTAACTTTGGATATAAATAAAAAAACTAGATATAAAAAATAAAAAAATGAAAAAAATAACTGAAATCTTATACGAGTATTTAATATTTTTATACTTATTTTTTATATTTGAAATTTTATACTTATTTTTTTAAAGATAAGAATAATATTTAAAAAAAAGAAAAAGAAATTTATGTAGAAATTTTTTTTAAAAAATTAAATAAAAATTTAAATAAATAAAAAACAAAAATTCATTAAAAGTAATCCCAACTTTCATTTTGTTGTATTCTTTTAAAGATTAGTCTAACTTTGGATATAAATAAAAAAAAATAGATATAAAAAATAAAAAAATGAGAACAATAACTGAAATCTTATATTTAATATTTTTATACTTATTTTTCATATTTTATATTTTATACTTATTTTTTACTCCCTCCGTCCCAAAAAGAATGAGACGGTTTGACTTGTTGGAAAATTAAGGGAGAGATATTTTGGTATTGACTTTCCAAAAATACCCTTGATGTGATGGGTAAAAGTAGGATGTGATGGGTAGATTATTCGAAAAAAAGTATGATGTGATAGGTAGGGTATGAAAAAATAAGGGGTAAAAGAGGTTTTTTAATAGAAATGTAACGGACTTTACGGGACGCAGTTTTTTCTAAACGTAACAAACTTTTTGGGACGGAGGGAGTATAAGATAAGAATAATACTTTAAATAAAAAACAAAAATTCACTGAAAACAATCCCAACTTTCATTTTTTGAACAAAACAGGCCGTTCCGTTAACCCGCTGTTAACAAAATAATAATTCATGGTGTAAAAATAAATTAATTTTAGATTGGGACCAATATTGAATTAACAAGAATAATTTAAGTTTTTAAAAGAGGTGAAATATCATGTCCACATGTTTCTTTCTTATTGTGCCACATGGGGATGATTTCAAAACCCTCACTTTAAAAGAGGCAGAGAAGGATTGGCCGTGATAAGAGTATACGTCAAGATGTTCACTAACTAAGCTAGAAGGTGTTTTGTTTCAAATATAATTAGAAACGAAAAGAATAAATATTCTAAAAAGATTTATTCTATATTTTTGGTAAAACTTTAAAAAATATAATCTTTTAACTAGAATTCAACTCGTAGAAACTATTTCATTTGAATATCTTTTTTATATTGGGTAAAATAGTTATAAAAAAGGGTATCATATCTTATTTTACGGAGTATTAGTTTTTCCGGCATCAGACAGGTCAAAGCCACCACCACGAAGGCTGCCTCCTCTATTGGCTGCAAGTTACCGTCGAACACTGTGGAATAAATTACTCCCCAAATTATTTCAAGTACTCAAAAATTACTATCTTCATCTAAAAATATTTGTTTAGTTTACTGTTTTTTAACTTTTGACCTATAACTAAATAAAATATATATTGTATATTATTTTTATATCAATATTTAGTATCATTTTCATTTAATTTGAAGTCAAAATTTACTAATCTTGATTGAAAAAGTCATAAGTGAACAAATACTAATGGGCGGAGGGAGAACAATGCTAGGTTCACAAACAGAATGGTCACAAATTTACTATTTATATTTTAAATTTTCATTTCAAGATTACTTTAGACTATTTAATTTTTTTAATTGAACTTCACAAATAGTAAATTTATGAATTTTGTGATCATTTTGTTTGTGAATCTAGCATTATTCTATTCTTATTGAAATCAGATCAGATCTGATGAGATTCATTCATATCAAATCACATTAGATTTATGCATATCAAATCAATTTTAATCGGATATGATCCAATCATATTAGATGACACGAGAGAAGTATTGAAAAGTATATAGGCCATGTTTGGTAAATAGCGGTTCACCCAGCATTTGGCATCTTTGACCATAAACGGCGGATTGGACTAGTCAAACCGCCAAATTAATTGTTTGGATAATGGCTTTTGAAATTGGCATTTAGAACCAAAAAGCCAAAAATTGAAATGCCAACCCTAGTAGCATTTCATTTAGCAGTTCACCCCCTTTTCCGTTTCTTACCCTTTTTTCGGTGCTGCGTCTCTCTGCGATCCTCACGGCACCGGAAGTTTTCCTGACTTTCTCTCTGCAATTTCCTGACTAGTCGAAAGCATGTCTGATTTTTTGTCACTTCCAATAATGCTCATGTCGTCTCAAAAAATGTTTGATACTTTAGATTGTGATGCTTGTCTCGAGTAATTTATTTAATTTTTTAATTTAAAATTGGTGTAGAGTATTTTTATATATTTATGATATTGATACAAATTTTATTATTAAACTTGACAATTAAATTCTTTTTCTAAAGAAGTTGTGAGACAAATATAAGATTGCAGTTGAGTTGAGGAACTAGCAAAACATTTTCTAAGGTGATCAAATTATCCACAATCACACTCCCCTTTTGGTTGGCTATCGCACAATCTCCATTCGGTAGACCAACTGAGCAAGGTTTTATTGCTTCCAAATTTTCAAGACACTTCTTATCACCGGTCATATGTTGACTTGCTCCACTATCAATGATCCAAGAAGTGTTAGTCATACCTGAAAATTTACTTTCCATACCCGAATCTTTCTCGTTTAAGAGTCCCATGAGTGCATTCCATTGATTAGTTGTGAGAGAAGGGAGATTTGGTGGGAAGACCACGAATAACAGCATTCACCACATCACGTTCAGGGATCTCTTCTTTCAAGGCATCGAGATCCGAGAGAATAGTTGCCACATTATCAAGGTATTGTGTCATAGTTTTGGTACCTTTACGAAGAGTGTGGAGTTTGTCCCGAAGCTGATAAACATGAGCGGTGGACACGGAGTTGTACCGTGCGGCCAAAGCATCCCAGACGCCAAAGGATCCGACGGGGCTGCCATGGTGGTCGGAAAAAAAGAGAGGCTAGGTTTTTGAGAGCCTTAGCTCCGATACCATGATACAATTTGATAATAACTTATCTTATTGAATATTGAGAGATATCGCCCTATATATGGAATACAAGAGTAATCAAAGTACAAGTAGGAAATGAAAGAATAATCCTAGTAGGAAAGGAAAGAAGTATCCTAATTTAATTATACTTCCTAATAGATATCATATTTAAAAAATTATAAAATAAAATATATCATAGATGGTTGTTATTTGTAGAATGATAAATGAGAAAAATACAAAAAAATCTACTTATAAAATATAAATGTAAATTCTAATTTCTTAAATTTTTTTAAAAAAAGAAGTAGCCTTTTTTGTCCAACAAAAAAAATATATGTAAAGCATTTTCTTGTATAATGTGTGTATTTTATCAAATTAAAAAATATTAAAATCATACACACATGAACATAAATGGAGGGATGTTCTTATATGTAATTTTACTCACAAACAGCTAACTATAAATAGCTAAAGTTGCCAAACATCTAATTTTTAACAGCTAACAGAAACAGCCGATCAAAACAGCTAACTCAACCAGTCATTCAAACCAGCCAACATAAACAGCCAAGAGCCAACTGCCAACTGCCATGTTCCAAACAAGGCCATAGTGTATGTTATACTCCTCCCTCCGTCCCAAAAAGTGTTTCCTGTTTCATTTTTTGCGCATCACATAAAACATTTCTACCGACATCTAAAATGCCTAAAATTTACAAAATTTCTTCTTTATTGTGGGTAAAAGTTATTTTGAAAGTTTTTTTGGCATTCAAGGCGGGATAGAAATGTTTTTTGATATGCGCAAAAAATGAAACAGGAAAGACTTTTTGGGACAGAGAGAGTAATAATAATAAACACTACTATTTCTATATGAATAATAATACTTAACGATAATAACTAAAAACTCCGTAATAACAATAATAATAATTAGTCTTTAATGTTTGTGTTTCATAAGACTCACAATCTTGCATAAAAGTTATTTAATTTGCTTTATTATAGTATATTGTATGAGTTTATTAATAATCCGGGGTAATTACAAGAATGATCACCGTAATAAAAATAATAAAAAATGAGAGTAAATAATGTGGAAGATAGTTATAATAAGGAAAAATTATCTCAAATAATCCCACATTTTCGCGTTCTTTTAAAAAAATCTCACTTTTCACTGTCACCGAAAATAATCTCACCTTTCCGCTTGTGTGCGAGTTTTGAGTCGCCGTTAAAAAACTAACAACCACTTAACAGAAGTTTTAGAAAATGCCTGTTTTTCAAAAATGAATGAAAGGTATGATTATTTTAGACAAATTTACTTTTTATTTTTTTAATTTTAAAATTAATATTTTTAAAAATATAACAATACACTCTTGTTAGACTAACGATTAACAAATTTTGTTTTCTATTTTGGGAAAATATAATATTGAATTATCAAAAATAATTCAGAGTATCCATCAAGAAATAAATTGCAATACCAAAACATTGTAGTGATTTTTAATATTTATTAGTGCCATTTCGGAGAAAAACATATTGTGCCATTTTCACAACTTTTGAATTACTATAGATTTTGGGGAAAATTTTGTTTTGATTTATAAAAAAAATCACAAATTGGGTAGTTCCGTTTTAGAAAAAATAATATAGGAAATAAAATATTATCAATAAATATATCGGAGTGTTAATGAAAAAATTGCAATTCAACAGAAAATGTAGTGGGTTATAAAAATAACATTTCAAAGAAAAAATTGTCGTGTTATTTTCACAACTATTGTAATGTCGTTTATTTCATAAAAAATATTTACATTGAACTATCGAAAAATATTCATAAGTTTTGTAGTGCCATTTTTTAAGAAATAATAATAATATAGTATCAAAAAACAATTTGAAGTGCAGCTGAAGAAAAATAAAAGCAACTTACAAAAAATGTAGTTTATGAAGTAAATAAATTAGCTCTATTGTGTAGAATAATTTATTTTCTAATTATTACCAGATTATCGATTATTGAAAAAACAATTAGTTTTACTCTAAAAACACTTAAATTTGGTATTATTTTTCCAAAAAAAATTAAAAATACATTTAAATTTAAAGTTAAAAATTAAAAAAAGAAAAAGGGAGATTTTACCTAAAATAATCTCACCTTTCATTTATTTGAGAAAAATAGGTATTTTTAAAAAATTCCGTTAAATAACCGTTAGTTTTTTAACAGCGACCAAAACTCGCACACATGAGGAAAGGTGGAATTATTTTCGGTTAGAGCGAAAAGTGAGATTATTTTTGAAAGAACACGAAAAGGTGAGCTTATTTGAGATAATTTCAATTATAATAATACGTATAACAACAATAACACTCAAATAATAATAGGGGCGGTTCGGGTGACATGTACCTCTCATGTCATCCTATAACATGGGTCCCGTTTAGGGCATCTACGACGCTCCGTTCAAAAAATTGATTGTTCCTACCCTCATAGTCTTCCTGATAAACTCCCACCCCCGGTGTGGCTCGATTATACCCCCGCACCCCCGTCAACTGCATGCCACAAGATTTAGTTTACTTTGGAGTCAAAGTCTGACTCTAAAGTCAACTAAATGTTGTGGCATGCAATTGACGGGAATGCGGGGTATGTTAGGACCGGTCTGGGAGTGGGGGGTTTACCAAGGGGTTAGGGGGTAGGAACTGTAACACCCTAATCCGTCCAAGTCTGCAGCCCCTTTCGGACTAAAGTATTAACTTGGTAATCGTAAAATTTAAAACATTTCAAACACTTTTATTTATCACAATAATATTTCCATATCATAAACAGTACGGAGTTTTCAATATTGCGGAAGCTTAACAAATCATAATTACAAACATAATTTATTTATGTTCTTTAATTCAAAACATCACATCCATTCCGACAGTCTCGCCTCCGTCCGCCTCCAGGATCACGTCACATCATTCTTTCTAATAACCTGCGTATAGCAAATAAAACATACTACACACTCAGCGTTGAAGCTGAGTAAGCATATCTAATGCATCGAACATCCATATAAACTGAATCTAAATTCATAATCAAATCATTTGATATCATGCACATAATATTCAGTTCAGATAATCAATAATTATTAAAAATTATTCATTATTCAACATTTATATTCACATTCAATGTTCATCAGTCATTCATAATAATTGCAATATTCAATTCAATATTCACCATTCAATATTTATTCATATTCAATATTCAATATTCAACATTCAACAATATCCTTAAACTATTCTTAGTCTAAGGCCAATCACTTTAATATTTGTCAACCCTTACACGAATTCTAGTTTAAATAATTAAACTATATTCAAGTATAAAATATTCCTAAATAATCCTTAAGCTAGGCCTAGTTTAAGATAAAAGGGTTTTGAAAATCTTAAACTTACCTTCACTTAAGGCCAACCAAAAACCGACAACGTAGTGTTCACTGTTGGGTGGGTGGTACCCCCAAACGAGTAGGTACTCAAGTTTGGTTCTTGGATCCCGTACGTACGTTTTAACCCTAGCCACCGGGATTCATACCCGCAAGGCCTAACTTATATTGGTATATCTTAGAGTTTTTCTAGATACCTTTCAAATCAACATTAATATGGATATATCTTAGAGTTCTTCTAGATACCTTTCAAATCAACATTAATATGAGTATATCTTAAAGGTCTTCTAGATACCCTTGACAATACATATTATTTTCACAATCATCAATATATTCATTATGATTTAATCATTCATAATTACCATTTTAAATCAAAACATTTATCAAGATTTAATCATCATAATCACCAACTAATAATCATTACCATAATCATCAACATATTCATTTTTAATCAGTAGGTTCATTAATCATAATCATCAATCAACATAACATTTAAAACAATAACAATTAGCGGTCTAGTTTCAAGTGTTAACACCCGAACTTACCGTCATGCATCACATAACATTTTTATTTGTTAAAAAAACATCATTTTTATTGTAAAGAATCATCCTTAAAATAATCATAATCAATTGGTATCAAAAATAGGATTTTAGAGCTCAGAAATAGCAATTTTGGGCAAATTTTCGGATCAAAACTTTGGGGGATCGATCCAGCCCTCTGGATCGATCCATACTATGAAAAATCACTCCCAGGGGATCGATCCAAGCCCCTGGATCGATCCAGACAGTGGTTTTTCAGCCACTGTTCATCTTCTTCTTCGTTCCGGTCCAATTTCGGAAATACGGTTTTTAGTTATCGAACTTCAACGAAACTATGTAGAGATGTTCTCCAAGGTTCATAGATCATTTTGGCATCATTAATTCATACTTTTAACATCAATTTCATGGTTTATGATTCTTGGTTCTTCAAGCATGTCAAACACAAAACTCAACCAAACGACCGTTTATGAACGTAGAAACGCTCTATATGAACATTCTAGTCACTAGATATATCTACGGGCTTACCTCGAAGCGTAATGGAGGTTTTGAAGATTTTCCGGCGAAACTTCCGGCGACAATAACTCTTAACTCTGGCGACCTCACACCAAATTGAAAGCACCACTGCGTTCTCCACACTCAAGGCTATCTCTCAGAATGAATTTGATGAAGAATGGTGAAGAAATGGTGAAGTTGGGTTTCTTATATAGTAAAAGAATGGAGGAAGAGGCCAAGGTGATGATGTATCCGTTCTTGTTTCGGCGTCTCAGTGGAAGGGGCTGCGGTTCCTCTAGATTTTAAACGTAAGTCCCTGATTGAGACTAATTTGGTCCCAGTCGGGGAACACTTTTTGGTCCAACTTTCTCCGAATTGAAATCCGTTTGCACCGTTGCGATCGTATAATTAAACTCTATCGAACGATATAATTTTCATATTTATTTGTAATACTTTTTCCGATATCATATTTTTAGGTGGTTGACTTTGACAGAGTCAAAATTGATTTTGTTGACCTTTATTCAGAAAGGTTTTTACATTTCATTCATATTATTTATTCTCATTATTTATTTCAATAAATCATTTCAAAGTTTACATCAAAAACAAATTCTTCATTTATTCTTGATTTAGGTCTGTACTCAGGTTCTCAATCAAGGTCACACAGTAAGTCAACATATTGGATTTATCTCTATGAGACTTATCCAGATTTTGATATTGAATATTAAAACATATTTCATTTCGGCCCAAAGCCCAATAACAATTATTATTATTATTATTATTATTATTATTATTATTATTATTATTATTATTAATCAAAATAATTTGATTACTTGAATAATTATTCATTAATAATTCTATGGTATATTTTGGAGCGTTACAGGAACAATCAATTTTTTTAATGGAGCATCGTATGAACTTCGGGTCATCCCATGACATTGAATCTCAAAATCATGGAACCAATGTGATAATAATAATAATAATAATACTAGGGGAAGGTTCAAGTGACATTGGTGGGCAATGTCATGGGATGACCCGAGGGCACTCCGGTGCCCCGTTCGTAAAATTGACGGTTCCTACCCCTCCTAACCTCCCTGGTAAACCCCCCCACCCGGCCCCGACCCAAACACACCTTCCACCCCCTTCAATTGCACCCCACAAGTTGATTTTGACTTTGGAGTCAAATTTTGACTCCAAAGTCAAAATCAACTTGTGGGGTGCAATTGAAGGGGTTGGGGAGTGTGTTCGGGTCGGGGCTGGGTGGGGGGTTTACCGAGGGGGTTAGGAGAGGTAGGAACCGTCAATTTTACGAACGGAACACCGGAGTGCCCTCGGGTCATCCCATGACATTGCCCACTAATGTCACTTGAACATTGGGGATAATACTAATAATAATAATAATAATAATAATAATAATAATAATAATAATAATAAGAACAACAATAACAACAACAAATATAAAAACATTAATAATAGTTATAATAACAAAAATAATAATTGCAGCAGTAACAACAAAAACAACAACAACAAGTCAACAACGATAATAATAATAAAAATGATAACCTAAATTTGAATCAAATCAAATTTATTCACATCAAATCAGTTGTATTCAAATCACATTAGTCTTTAAAAAATTTAAATCAAACTCAACAAGTTCATATGAATACAATCTTAGAGAAGAGATATTCATCTTTTTTAAGCGTAAATTATCAAAATAGTTCTTTGTAATAAAGTATTTTTCCAAATCAGTCTTCAATAAATTTTAGTTATCTACGCGGTCCTCTATAATTGAGATCTATTTTCAAGATGGTCCTTCGTAAATAATGATACTCAAATGAGGATTAATTGAGGGTATTTGGGTATTTTTTATCCGCTAAATTTAGAATTAGTTTTTAAAATGATCATTTATAATGAAGTGTTTTCCCAAAATGGTTTTTCTAATTAAACATGTTTATTTGATTTGAAATTTAAAAGATTTTTTCTAAGTTTTAAATAATTCATGAATTATTTATAGTCAATGTATTTTTTTAAATTTTACATTTAGTTGTGCAGAAATGATTATTTCGAGAATATACTTTAAATTTGGATGATCAAAATATCTCTCAAATAATCATAATTTGAGTAACATTATTTACGAAGGACTATCTTGAGAATAAATATCAATTATAGAGGATCATGCAGATAATTAAAATTTATTGAGAACTGAATTAAGAAAAAACCTTATAACATAGGACCATTTTGGGAATTTAATCTTTTTTTAACCATCCTTTTTTTTGTTTTAAGAAAAAATCAAGTTCCTAGGTTCCTCTTGAAGAAAAAAAAAAGAAAAGTTTCGTAGGGGGAGGGGGGAATTCCAATTTGCAAATTGTGAGCCGCCCGGCCCGCCCCATCGGATGGCCGAAATTACTAAAGAACCCCCACATCATTGAAAATATCTTCATCATTGTACAACTAAACGCGTATCATTTGTTCTTTATTAGTTCTCCAATTTGTTATGGCTCTGTTTCATTCCTGTATAAACCAGCGACCCCCCCACGGCGATAAGAGCGGCGGTTGAATTCTGCGACTGAGAGAGAACACCGGCGGCGGAGAACCTGAGATTGAGCGTGGGAGGAAGGCGGGGACACACCGGAGGGAAGGATCGCCGAGCAATCGATCTATGCAAACAGGGAAAATCGCAGCGATCGTTCAGATTAGGAGACGACCGGTGGTAGGAGATGCACATGATTATGAGCTGGTTTGATAAGTTGCGTTGTTCTTCAAATCTCAGCCGCATCATTGCCGGCGTTCTCATATTCATGCTTTATCATTCATTTCAATTGATCTCCAATTTCCTGCTTCCTATACAACCGTAAACAAACTCGTCCTCCGGCACCCACGAAAGCGCGCGCTAGTTTTTTTTCGTACGGTTTGCACGGATCTTATCGAGTCAGCTCAGGAAACGCATCGATCTTGTTTCTTGGCTGGTCTGAAAATTTCATGGATCTCAAAGATGATGATTCTAGCTCAAATAGAAGTATCTTTAATGGTTAGTCTTTGACACTTTCCTGTTTCTTATGCTCTCTATCCTTTTATATACTCTAATTTTTAACTTCAATCTAATTTGTAAATTTAATTTTGAACTTGGACTTGAAAAATTTGATGACGAGTTTTCTTGAATTTGGGAGTGGCAATTGCCTGTGTCCAGCTAATTTTCCTATAAGTTACCTATATAAGAATATGCTTAGTAATTGAAATGTCAATTGTCTAGCTAAAATAAAAGCTTCAGATATAAGCTGTAACATTATATTCGCACAAAGGTTATCATTAATGCTAAGAGCCTAAGACTATCATCATTAGCATTAATCTTTTTTTTTTAATTTTCAAAAGCAATTTGTAGGTGTTTTTACTAAAAAACTTATCTAGAGCTGTGAAGAATAATACTCCTCAATCATAATTGATGTGAACTACAAGGATATTTAAGTATCAAGAGATGTAGCACATGTCAACCTCTCTATAAAGTAGTTAGAATAATATCTACCGGATTGAGATTATACCATAATTTACCCCCTCACAATCCTGTCGGGCCGGGGTGTGGAGGCGTCCTGGGTGGGCGTTCCACCTTTTGTAATAATAAGTCTGGGATATAAAAATGGGCCCTAAAATTTGGGACCCTTTGCGGTAGAATCTATTGAGTGGTATACTACTAATGTTCACAAATGAGTGGTATGTGCTTTTAGAGATGTGTTGTGGATGACCAAACTCATTGTGTATCAAATTTTGGCTCGTATGGGAGGTTTTATATGGTATACCTTTGTAGATCTATTTTCTTGTTAATCTAGTTTGTTCATTTTTTCTGATGTGGTGATGTTTGATTGATAGGCTCGTTTACCTCTCACATTGAGAGGCAATATAGTCCTTCTCCATCTGTAATTGTGATTGGCGGAGGTATCTCAGGCTTAGCAGCTGCACACACCCTACAGAATGCCTCCTTCAAGGTGGGTTGAAATCTGTATCTATGTATCCTCTTTAGCTGGAACCTTTTTATTGTGAAAATTTCTCTATAACAATTCCTCTATTGTGTCATACCAGGTGGTGTTGTTGGAATCAAGAGATAGAATTGGTGGGCGTATTCACACTGACTACACTTTTGGTTGCCCGGTTGACATGGGAGCATCATGGTATGTTGTACATCCAGTTTCTCTTCAGAATGGACTGTTTTTAGAATCTCAATCCCGTGTGGAGCACTATTTTTAAAGTAAGGGCTTGATTAATTTGTTTTGTGATGTGATCATTTTCATGATTGATGATGGCCTTTATGTATTATTTTCTGTTTTTTTTGAAGTTTTTTAAAATCATATTATGTTATAGAGAACTATCTCAAGAACTTTTTTTTGTCAGGCTACATGGGGTTTGTAATGAGAATCCTTTGGCTCCAATGATACGGCGCTTGGGCCTCAACTTATATCGTACAAGTGGTGACGACTCTGTGTTGTATGACCATGATCTTGAGAGGTAACTTTACCTACAAGCATATATCATCCAAAAGATAAGACCTATGAATCACTTAAGCACTTGTGGATCATCTAGTTGAAGACTTGAAGTTAAATTTGACAGCTCTAGATGGAGATTAATAAACTTTACTCTCCAGTGTTATTCTCTTATACCCATAAAGTATTTATCGTCATCATCTATCATTATTTGCAATTCAGTTTTTTTCTAGGTGAAATTTTCAGTTTCTGTAACCTTAGGGTTTGGTAACTGCACAGGCATAGCAGATTGATTGATTAGCTTAGGTTCATGGTTTTGTCAGGAAAAGAATTCATTGTAGTACTGGGATTACGGGATATTTAAGTAGAAAAATGGGACATGTTTCAGCTTCATCTACTGTTTCTTGTCTTGGTTTATTGTAACTGTTATATAATCTACTAATTCTTCGTATAATCCAATGTGTGATGTGTATATCATTGCATTTCCAGCTTTATGCTATTTGGCATTGATGGTAAGCAAGTTCCTCAACAGACAGTCGTTGAAGTTGGAGAAGCATTCAAAAATATTCTCAAAGAGGTTTCCTTGAATTTTCAGAATCTTTCATGAAGTTCCTTGTAAAGTCAATTGAATAACTCATTTGTTGTATCATATAGACTGAGAAAGTGAGGGATGAACATACACAAGACATGTCAGTTCAGGAAGCAATATCAATTGTAATGGAGAGATATCCAGAACTGAGGTATGCAAAGAGAAACTTTTGTGACATTTAATAATGCCTTGCGCTCCTTCCTTTTAAGCATGAATGTAGTTATGTAGTGTTTACATTCTTTATGCCATGTAGGCAAGATGGACTTGCACATGAAGTGCTACAGTGGTATATATGCAGAATGGAAGCATGGTTTGCTGCCGATGCAAATTTGATATCTCTGAAGACTTGGGATCAGGCAAGTTATCTAATTTCTTTGCTTTAAAAAAATACTACAAAAATCAAGATAGTTTCGCTATCACAGCTTTTGATTCTAAATTGGAAGTAAGATCAACAAGCTTCTCTCAGGCTCATATTTTTATTAAGGGCCCAAAATCTTTGAGACGATAGCCTGTTTCCCTCATCTCACCTCTTTTCTATTTGCCTCAATTATTTTTGATTTGTTTTATCATGAACGCCTTCGGGTGAAAACAATTCCAAGACCAAATTGAATTGTTATACCGATTGATTTAAGCAGCTTGCTGAGTATTTACTTCAAGTCTTCAACCATCGAGATTTTCTCTGTGGCCTGCTCTTTTGCTTTAACCCCTCTGTCTCTTGTTCTGAGTCTCCCAGCTTATGGGAACCTTTTGTAAAGTTGATTTAGGCTTAGTGAAGTTCATAAATGTAAGTTTATTTAATTATGGTCTGATGTTCAAAGCATGTGGTACTCAAACTAACCTGGGAATATACATAATTGTTGGGTTATTCGGTGAGAAGGCTTTAGAGCTTTGGGCTTTAAAAGCCCGGTCTGCTAAAGGGAAGAAACATGGGGGGCCGGTTTCAGTTATTAATTAAAGGCCCATTACTTGTTTCTTGTTTAGCAAGTTGTTAACCCTAGTTTATATCTTATAAATATCCAATCATGTAACTATAATCTGTGAGCACCTAATAAAAGATAAACCCTAGTTGCAACCCGTGGAGTAGGTTACTGACCGAACCACATTAAATCTCGTGTTCTTATTTTCTGCTATTTGTGTGTGTGTGTGTGTGTGTGTGTGTTTGTTTGCTTCCGCTTGGCCGCCTCTGATCTCTGATTCCTAACAATAATTTGTGTATGTATGCCTGAAAAGTACTCCTATAGTCTAGCTTTATTCCTTCTTATAAAGGTTGCAGCATTAAGGGCATCTGGTGTAAAACATTGCCACTATGCTTCTAGCAACAACTTGAAGCATTAATTTTAAGCAATTAATTAGCAGTTTAGCACTATAAATTTAATGCCCCCAACCCCAAGTTGGTATTAAGGTGCTTCCGTGCTGATAATGATATTCTATTACCTAGCTTTTCTCAATCTCTTTCAGACAGAATATGCTGAAGAGTGTAAAAGATACTAAATAAATCCAATGAATTTGATTTGTACAATATTTGAGATAATTTAATCAGTAGGGTCTATTGTATTATGTGCAGGAGGATGTACTTTCTGGTGGGCATGGACTAATGGTGCAGGGTTATTATCCTGTAATACAGGCATTGGCTAAAGACATAGACATCCGTTTGAGTCACAGGTTTGTCATATTTAACAAAAAGGGAAAGTAAAATCATGCCTTGTTTTTGTCATGATCATATTTTTTACGTCTCTTTTTGTATTGCCCTCTCCAACACGGTTTGCTTCACCTGTCTCTATTTATTATGTACTTTAAACCCAACAGTACTAACTGTTACCCTCCTATTCGCTTTCAACAAAACAATGATCAAGGGAAGGGAAAATTGAAGAATGAACACAATCTGAAATTTTAACTTTTTGGTTCATCCTGCTGGGTTGTAAATTGAACATCTGGTCTACTTGGTTATAATCTTTAGTACTCCGAATATGAAGATACTGGATTTATTACTGATTTGTGCACTTTGAGTTAGTAAGTGGTGCAAATGATTTGCCGTGGTTGTAACTAGTATTAATCTATATCTTTGCTCAACAGGGTTGTAAGGATTGCAAATGGGTATAACAAGGTAATGGTGGCAGTTGAGGGCGGGAGAAGTTTCATAGCAGATGCAGCTATTATTACTGTACCCCTTGGGGTTCTCAAAGCAGATTTGATAGATTTTGAACCAAAATTGCCTGAGTGGAAGGTTTCTGCTATAAAAGATCTTGGTATGGGGAATGAAAATAAGATTGCGCTTCGGTTCGACAATGTCTTTTGGCCAAATGTGGAATTGTTAGGCATAGTTGCACCCACGTCTTATGCATGTGGTTATTTTTTAAATCTACACAAGGCAACAGGACATCCCATCCTCGTCTATATGGCTGCTGGAAGCTTAGCAGGTGATCTTGAGAAGCTATCGGATGAGGCTGCTGCAGATTTTGCAATGTTGCACCTGAAGAAGATGTTTCCCAATGCAAGTGAACCAGTAAGTATTCTTTAGTCTATTGGGCCTCATTTGATAGTTCTACTTAATTTGCTTCCCAGTAGAATAGGCAAAGTTGTTAGAAAATCAAAATGAAAGCACATTTGTTAGTCGAAAGAGATTTTTTGAATATTCTGCTTGTATCAGCACAAAATTCAGCTGTATCAGCCCAATGACCGCTCCCTACTGGTCTGAAGTAGCCTTTGGCTTAAATCGATTTTACCAATCACTCTCTTTGCTAACATGTATTCCTGTGTATGTTAAATGGAGGTGTGCCCTTCTCCCCTGCATAAACCTTTTCGTAACGAATAGGTGTATGATCCCATATTCCCCTGGTTTTACCCATTGTACTCTTATCCTAATCTTCTTGGATTATTATTTGGTATAAAATTTGTGAGGTGGGGTGGGGGGTATGTTTTTGGGTTTTCATCTGTTTGATGAACTTGTGCGCACAGGTTCAGCATCTGTTTTCACGGTGGGGGTCGGACCCGGATTCACTGGGAAGTTACTCATATGATGCGGTTGGAAAGCCAACAGATGTGTACGACAGGCTGCGAGCCCCCTTAGGAAATCTCTTCTTTGGAGGCGAAGCGGTTAGCATGGAGCATCAAGGGTCTGTCCACGGCGCCTACTCAGCGGGACTCATGGCTGCGGACAACTGCTGCAGCCATATTATCAAGAAGAGGCTTGGGAGACTGGAAATGATGCAGCTTGGCTCTCTCAGGGAAGACATTCTTGAAACTGCAGTTCCCCTCCAGATCTCCAGGATGTGATGTGAATCCAGCACTACTACTACTTGTACTGGCACTTTATATGTGTAATTGTTCAACCTAATTGTTCCTATGATGACATTGTGGAATCCATACCAAGAATGAAGCTTTGCAAATAATATAAATCATCATGCCTTGTTTTTCCTTTTATATTTCTTGTGTTTTGGGGTCAAATGTGGCCAAATGCGTGGAATCCACTCATTGAAATCGATTAATGTCTATTGATATTATTAATCCCCAAACCCATTAAATTCTAACAGTTGGACTTTCGTAATATATTTTCATTATAAATCAATATACTTATAAATAAATAAGTGTTACGGAGTACTCCGTATGATATATCAAAATTACGTCTTAATATGAATCAAATTTTATAAAATTTATATTACAGAATATAATTAAATATATTTTTATCACAATTTATGACACAACATATAAAATTTGAGCAAAGAAAAATCCAAGAATAAGAAATTTTATGGCATATAGAATGTACTTGCTTGTTGTAGGATATTCTTTATTTTGTTTAGTAATATTTTTGCTTTTTACTCTATTCGTTCCAAATTAAATTATCTGTTTACAACTCATAAGATCAAACTTTATTACTTTCTTTCTTTATTTTCGTTAAATATTTTATAAAATAATATAGTCATGTCACCACTAATTTTATAACTGTTTTGATTAGTTTTTAAATATATAATTTTTATTTTTAAATTTTAAACCATTTTTTAATAAACTAATTTAAAAATAATTTCAATAATATTATGTGCATGTAAAAAAAAAGAAGAGAGACGGAGTAAGAATTGTAAAGGGAGTGTTGGTTCATTGGTTCTTTTCTTGAATTTTCTTTTCTTTACTCTTTCTGAGTTTCTTCCCCCATTTCGCCTTCTGCAACACGTCTTTAACCAATTTCTTCCCAGAGCTCATCATCATCATAACAACTCCTCGTTTAATAATATTACGGAGTACTGTTGAAGCGAAGAAGAAGCGTCTCATCTGCTCTACTGTCTTCCTCCTCTTCACCTCTTCCGATGGCGTCCGGCGGTCACCAGAATGTCAACGCAAAACTCGTGAGTCCATTGTTTCTCACATGAGCTCTACCTTGCTGTGCACAATCGACTTCATTTTTGAACGATTAACATATCGAATCTGATCGCCAGGTATTGTTGGGTGACATGGGAGCTGGAAAATCAAGCCTTGTGTTACGGTTCGTCAAGGGTCAATTTCTCGAATTTCAGGTGATTTTTTGTTGTTGTTTTGTGATTGGGTTTGTTGAATAAAATCGATTCTCCGTTTTTTATAGCTAAAATGAAATATAATCAGTTCATCTGAAAAAAAACAATTGATGATTTTTTCCTGCTCGATCGCATCGATTGTAACGACGATTGGCAGGAATCGACAATCGGAGCGGCTTTCTTCTCGTCTACCGTGTCGGTGGACAACACCACAGTGAAGTTCGAGATCTGGGACACAGCCGGCCAGGAGAGATACCACAGCCTGGCCCCGATGTACTACAGAGGTGCCGCTGCTGCAATTATTGTCTTTGACATTACTAGCTCGGTAATGGTCTATTTCTCCAACACAGAATATCATTGTGGGTTTATTATTTTTAAGAATAGATGTTTCAATCTCTGAACTAGTATGTGAATCATTGTAAGTTTTTGCAACTCTGGCTGGAGCTGTTTGCTTGACTTGACCAGCTAGCTTTTATTGTATAATCAGCCTCTGTTGAATAGAGTTGTTGCACTTAGTAAATGCCTTTACAACTACTACTACAACAAACCCAGCAAAATCCCATGGATGGGGTTATGAGGAGGGTAAGATGTAAGCAGACCTGACTTATCCCTGAGAAAAGTAAAGTGTTAAGTGTTTCCAGTAGACCCTCATCTCAAGAACAAAATCAAAATAAATTGGCTAGGAAGATATCAGATAGCCACGGGAAGAGTAGAATAAAACAACAACACAAACTTACATGTCTAAAGAAAAATAGTACTCCATATTTTTATAAATATTAAGTGCTAAGAGAATCTTAGGTAGAGGGATGTTGGAGTTCAATAGTGATGCAATGATGATGGTGCGAAGAGTCAGGCAAGGGTTGCAGAGCTGATGCATCCAGTCTCGCAACCAAGATTAGGGAATTCTTATGCATCAACTATGTTATTACAGGAGCTGCTCTTTTCATCATGGTTTCTTGACTATCACATTATACTAAAGACTGGATAAGTAGATTTCAAAATGGTAATTTTGTTTTAACTGGACTAGTGGATTTTAAAATGGTAGTTCTGTTATTTTTTTTGTATGAGTGATTGAGAAACTTGATAACTTCATATTTATAATTATGAGGTGGGGGGTTTTTCTTTTTCTTTTCTTGGCACAGGAGGTTGACTGAATCATCCTGCTTTTTTCTTCTAGCTGTTATTTTTTTATTTTGAACATTTTTATTTACCCTCATTCAAATGAAAAATGAGATCTTTAGTGTGACTAACATATGCTTCTGGGTTGTTATAATAAATTTTAATTGTTGCTAAAATATAGGATTCCTTCGAACGTGCAAAGAAGTGGGTCCAGGAATTGCAGAAGCAAGGTGCTCAGCCTAAAACTTACTGATGCATGAGATATCAATTTTTTAAAAATGATTTGGGTACTTGCATGTTAGAATGCTGTTTATGTATGGGTTGGTTGATGAAATGTTGTTTGTTAAAGAAAATTTTAAATATAAAATAAAATAATGTAAAGGAGAACTTGCTATGTTACTATATTTCTCTCCTTCTACACCTTACATTTTTCTGGTTGTTAGTAAAAATAATCCAAAATATATTTATCTATGTTTGCCAAAGCATAAAAGAACCTCAAGGCTATTTTCCTTTCAAGTTCCAATAGGCATAAGCCTCAAGCCATAAAAGAGGTGTGCACTTTGTAGAGCTTAATTGGGACTTGAGGTGAATTCCTTCTAACATTTGGAGCCTTTGAAGAGTTTGAGCTGCTAAAAGTCTTCTCTTTCTCACTTTTTTTTAATTACTTTTTGTTACTTGAACTCAGAGGCCAACCTATACCCTAATACTTTTGTACTAATTTTAAAATAGAAGTGAAGTCAGCACTGCAAGCATATGATTCTACCCTATGCCTCAACTGATTTTCAAAACCATGTTATTTATCTATTTGAAGGTGGAAAAAGAGTTATATGCCTTCTGATCTTTTTTGCAGGTAATCCAAACTTGGTTATGGCACTTGCGGGAAACAAAGCTGATCTTGAAGATAAGAGGAAGGTCACTTCAGGAGTAAGAACATTAGATCTTATTAGTATTGTGTTTTGTTTAGGCTCTGTTAAGTTTCAATTGTTCTGTCACGTGCTTTTCATGTTTGTTAACAATTAGTGGTTTTGTAGGTGGCAAAGGTATATGCTGAGGAAAATGGTCTTTTCTTTAAGGAAACTTCTGCAAAAACTGCTCTCAATGTCAATGATGTTTTCCGTGAAATAGGTAACATTTCCAAATCAATGATATCATTAGCATGGAAATGTGCTATTGTTTATCCGTATTTCTTAATTTTATAAATGAATGAAAATAAAATTCTTTTTGTGTAGTTGTACTTTGTTTTTTCTTTGTTTTTCTTGGTGATGCACTCAACATTGCTAGCAGTTGTTTGGTTGACAAATAATGTTGGGTAACAACAATTCATTATGCACAATACTACCTGGCCTCATTCAACACATCTTTTGCCTTGTATGTTGTGATATCATGTTTTGGTTTGTGCATTTCTTCACGTTTTATCCTGAATAATAGATCTATTCACTCCATTAGACTGTATATCCTACTCAAATAAAGTACGGAGTACTTTTTTATGCCAAAGGTCCTAAAAGCTCTACTCACTGGACACTATTGCATGTGTACCTGCACGAGTCTATAATGTGCCATGTTGTATGAACCTAGGTGCTTGATTTTTCTTTCATCCTCTACTCATAAACCTGAACTCCTGAAGGGCACATATGGAAATCCTGGTGCCTGGCGGGCAATGGTCTTTAATTGAGTCTTTAATAATGATTCTCTGCTCATGAGTATTCACCCGGTTTGATCCTCAGCCAAACAGGAGGAACTTTAGTTCCTTAATTAAATAAAAATTGCATTGCGTATTAAAACTAACATGATTTCATTGTATTTATATTGCAAGAAAACTATTAAAAAGTTATTTTCTTGTATTGATATGAATTGAAATCTTGATCTACTCTTGTGGGATTCTACTGGGTTGTTATTTTCGTTTAATTATCAAAGTTCATTTGTATGTGTCTGTGTGGCCATTTAATAGGAGTTTCTGGTGACAATGAATTAAGGCTGTAGAGCCTTTGTGGGGCTGTGCGAGGTGGAGGTGTGACGAGTCACATGCGTACATCTTGCTCCCACCTCAACCATCTCCGAGATCCCACTCTTGAGTGAGACATATTGAATTTGTTTGCTTTTGTTTTGATAATCCCATCTTAGGATCAAACCCACACAGACGCAAAACTAAAAATAGTGGTACGAGGTTGAGGTCATAACTATACTTGTACATACAATCCAAACCAATTCTAAAAGAATTAAGATTTGGCTTTTAAAGTGATCTAAATCCTCAAATAGCCGACATAAAATACACTTTCATTATCCGTAAGAGTGAAGATGTAATGGAGTAAAAGATGTGCTTACTGAAGTATGTACTTCTAGAATATGTGCCATGAGAGTGGGTGAAAACTCATGGCGCGGCTCTTGTCCATTACTTGTAATTCTTGTATCCGATTTACTTTTCTAAATGGTTTGTGAAATGAATCTCACAAACTCCCCGTTGTAACTTATTTATGCTATTCTTCCCTCCCGATAGTCTTTAGAATACTTTAACTCATTCTTGTCATTTTTTGCACTTCCAATTTTATGTTACAAATACTTACAGGTATTTAATTCCTGCACTTTTTATTATTCAAAATTTATTACTATTAAGAAAAGAATATTTTCAATTTATTTTGTGTTGTTCAACTTTACAAATTAGAAGTATCTCCTATATACGTTAACATAATTATTTGCAACTTGTACATACAATACTAACATTTTTACTCATAGTATCAATTCTGCAGTTGCTTCCTTGGCAAATTATAGTAAATGGAAAAAAGTAACTTAAATGTATCATTACTCGAATGCTCAATAGGACAATACTTGCTCATCATTTTTTGTTTAATGGTGCTATGTTAGAATGGGCAAATATATCAAATTTGAGAGCAATGAGTTCTCTATTTGTGAAGGTGGTCCTTACCAAGGCTGGTCTTGGGTATTAATCTTAAGGGGCTCATCACGTCCCCACCACCACAGTTGATACTCTTTGACACAACCTTTCTTGACATCATAGTGTTCAACAGACAATAAATGTCTTTGCGGGAATTATCGGTGTGTCAATGAGACACTATGGTGTCAAATGTGAGGTTCTCCTAGCATGACTCTTGATACTACTCTGTATTATTTACTTCTTGAGTTATAAATGGCTGATGTTTGTGCAGCTAAACGATTGCCTAGAGCTCAAACTGCCCAAAATCCATCGGGGATGGTTCTTGTAGACAGACCAGCAGAAGGAACTCGTTCAGCGTCATGCTGTGCGTAGGCACTGTCCTCTTTCATCGTTGCATATTCCGATTGAACCACCGCTGCCACCCCCTCTACTTTTCTTCTTTTTATAGAATTTACATTTAGGGTACATGTGTATGACTTACTGCAGTGTCTGATAGAGTTGGGTGCACAGATCCATAGGTTCTCCAATGTTGTGTAGTAATACTTTTGTGTCATTTTTGTTGTTTTGAACTTATTCACGAACGTTGTTTTCCATGTATTTGAATAATTGACAAATAAGCAATTAAGCATGCATACTTATCACATTGACAACATCTGCCGGCGAGTATTGGGCCATAGTCAATTATCTTTGGAAAGTCTTGCGCACAAGATACGTAAATAATTCTATAGTCATAAGTGGATTGAATTCGGCTGTAGATTATAAATATTGTCTCTAGTTGGAGGCATACTAAGAACAGGGTCGGTTGCGCGAATATCATAATTTTATTTACAAATTTTTATAAAAATAAAAGTATTCCGAATAATCACATTATTCAAAATTATGGAAAAACATTTGTAAACAAGATGTGATAAAAATATCTTATTTTTTATAATAATCAATGAAAACATGTAAATGTACATTAGTTATTGAGAAGGATTATAGTACTTTCTTTGTCTCATTTTAAATTGTCTTTTTTTCTCTGTCGTAAGATAAGTTGTATGTTTCTTGTTATCGTAAATTTTTATGAGTAAAATACCTAAACTACCCCTAAAATAGGTCACTCTTCTCCATCCCACCTTCTCATTCATCGTCACTCTTCCTAAAAAGTAATGACAATTTTGAAAAGTCAACTCTATTTTTTCTCATCTTTAAATATGTCTTAAAGTCAAAACAGACGATTTAAAATGGAACCGAGGGAGTAAATGAGAAGAAAGATATAAAATGGGAGGAGTAATAAAAAAAGGTATAGCTAAAGCTACACTTGATTTGAATATATCCACCCGATTTATATTAAAAAATGCAAGGTTATTCTCAACTAATTCAAAAATTGAAGGAAAGAGGTGAAGAGCAATTTATTTATCTATTAAATAAGGTGGATTTAGCCAACTGAGGTGTGAATTTAAGGTCGGGACAATGCTAAGTGATGGATATAACCCACTGGTACCACCCAGCAAGTTCACAGGCACCCGGGGATACCGAAGTCTGGCCGTCACCAACCCCGGTAGACTGACCGGGTGGATGTCACAAACGCATGAGAGATCCGAAAGCTGACCCCACATGACCTTACCAACCCCGGTAGACTGACCGGGTGGATGTCGGGGGTTCAGACATGTGAGATCGTGACTTCATTCGCAGAGAAGACTTGAAGACTGGTCGGCTTGAAGACTGCCCCGGTGGATGACTTGAAGACTGGTCGACTTAAAGACTGCCTGGATGCATGACTTGAAGACTGGTCGACTTAAAGACTTCCCAGGTGGATGACTTGAGATGAACAGTGATGGGTATTAAATCTGACACCCCATGACTTAGTCGACCCAGGCCGGGCAGTCTGACCAGTCAGGTATGAGAAGATTCGGAATCAAGAACATGACTTCGTCTGACAAAGGCATGCATATTGACTGGGTGAAAACTGACCGGGCGGAGGAACATAACGTCGAGACCTGATTATTCATTATTATAAATAGGAGTAAAAGCCTCATTAGTAAGGCATGCTTTAATTAATCCGCACGGCTTGTAACTTTGTAATCGGTCCCTACATTATTAATAACTACTCGGTTACAGGGGTATCCACCTACAATCCATCCGCTTTTCGTAACTTAGCTTTACGTTGGTTTTACACCATCAAATTGGCGCCACCCGTGGGACCTCTTTACAAAAAGAAGCCATGACGAACAACAATATGAAATCCATCATATCCCAAATTTCCAACCCGGCGCAGGGCGTTACCCTGATCCTGGGAGGAATCACATCATTACCTTCTCTTTTCTCCCCCATGATCACCACCTTCACTACTCAAACAATGCCAGTCAGGCCCTCCAAAACTTTGGACAATTTATGCCAATGTTCCAACAATCCCGGGGATTTACTCTTTTCATCCCTGGGATGTATCCCCATGCTCTGGCTCACAATACATCTCTTCCCAACACGCTGGGGCATCCCCTGCTGTTTCAGCCGGCCATGGTACATATCCGGTCTTAGCGGATGATAAAACGGTTGTTCAACACCACTTTCTTCTTTTCCTCCCGATGAACTTTCTTCAAGAGCCTCTCCAAACGTTCTTCCGCCCTGTCCACCTGATCAAGATTCAGACCCGAGTGAATGACGGGGTCACAATGGATTCGCTTAACTTGGCTCGGAGGACATTTCCAAGAATTCGCTTAACTCACTCGGATGACTAGAGCTCTTGTTCACCCGGATGAAAGAAGAAATGACTCACATGATTATCTTTGAAGCATAGCTTGGACCTGCTCTGTAAAAAACCCACCCGGGTGGCTTGTTTTCTACTCGGAGGAACAGTAACGTCGAGACCTGCTTGACGTGCTTATTCATTATTATAAATAGGAGTAAAAGCATAATTTGTTAGGCATGCTTTAATTAATCTGCACGGCTTGTAAATTTGTAATCGGTCCCTACATTATTAATAACTACTCGGGTTACAGTTGTATCCATCTACAACTCTTTCGCTTTTCGTAACTTAGTATTACGTTGGTTTTACACCATCACTAAAAATAGACAAAAATGGGGTATCGTATTTTTATAGCAAATAAAAAATAGGCACACACAGATATTCAATATTTATGTGTTCACACTTATAGTGTTCTGTGTCTATGTTTTTACTAGGTATAAAAATGAAATACCCATACCCTGGCTTTATTGGTTAATTTATCAGATAGAACAAGTAATATCATCCACGGGAGCTAGACTCCAAGTACTCCCTAGTCTGGATAATGCAATTATTTAAATTGAGTGGACGAAGAATGCCCAGCATCGGGAGCTAAAAATTTCAATAATTGTATCCAAATATTTTGGACCATGCTACGTTTATACCAAAATTTGTATCCTAAAAATTTGTACACCAAAATTTATAATTTATAAATTAATTTATATATATTCTAATATATTAAATATTTGTGTACATATTTTAACATATTTTGTTAAGAGTATCCCACATCGAAAAAGTGTGAGAAAAACAATCAGTATATAAGCTCTTAAGTTGAACTAACTAATCGATTGGATTCAATTTTTTAATGTGGTTCAACCCAAGTGTCTTATTTCCCAATCCAGTGATCCCTACCCCATCCTAAATTCTTTCATGATATCGGAGCAGGTTTTGGCCCACCTCGTTTGTCAAGATGTCCGTCTAGACGTTCATTCCTAGCGGTCCGTTAGTCTTTAGCCCAGTTGTCCGTATGGAGTATGTACTCAACGGCCTGTGCCCCGTTTAACACGATTGCTCGTCTGGAAGTCCATACCCAGCGGCTCGTGGTCCTTTAAGTGTTGGCGCTCAAAAAAAAAATCAAGGGAATGAGAGTTCATTTGCAAATGGTCAACCGGTTAGATTCAAAATGACCCAGTTGTCCACTTGAGGGTGAGTGTTAAGAGTATCCCACACCGGAAAAGTGTGAGAAAAATAATCAGAATATAAGCTCTTGAGTTGAACTAACTAATCGATTGGATTCAATCTTTTAATGTGGTTCAACCCAAGTGTCTTATTATCCAATCCAGTGATTCCTACCCCATCCTAAATTCTTTCATATTTTAATATATTAATTTTTTGTGTACATATAAATTTATATATATTCAAATATTATAATTTATAAATAAATTTATATATATTCTAACATATTTTTACTAGATTTTACATTATTATAAAATAATAATTTAATATCTTTAAGAAATCTGTTTTAAAAAAATTCTAATATTTTCGATTTCGAATATTCGAATATGAATTCAAATACATCAAATATCTATCAAATCGAATACGAATGTTTTTTAAAATTCGAATTATATACGAATCCGAATTCGAATACATATACGAATCGAAGAGTGATATATTTGCTTCGATTCGTATACACCCCTACTCCAAACTTACACCAAAGGTATACACCAACATTTTAATGGTTCACACTGACACAAGTGTTAGTATAACAAAAATTTACACTGACACAAAGTGTTGATGCGTTAACAAAAATTATATCAACACAAAATGTTGGTGTACAACTGCGGTGTACAAATCTTTGGGGTACAAATAGCTTTATCCAAACATTTTATTTTGACATTATTGCTTTCTACGTCATTTAATAAGGGAAAAAGGACCAAACTAGGAGTAAAACATATGCTATATCCTTAGAGTAAGAGTTGAAACTTAAACTCTCTAAAGTAGGAGTAATTAAATCAATTAATCTAATTAATCTTCTAATGCACTCCCTTCTCGTTGATTTCTTTCTCAATTATTGGCATTATTATTGTGTTTAAGTTTTCATTGAGAGAAAAATAATAGTGATTGAAGATTCTTTTTATACTTGTCAACCAACAATCCAGCATAAAAATGTGCAATGCCCAATTGATCGGACAAAAGTGGCATCTTAAAAGCCATAAAGAATATTGAATACCATTAAAAAAGCAGCCATAGAGGGGAGGATGCACCCTAATTGCATATTTATTTCAGCTCCTCAGATTTATTCTGAACAAAAAAATATTTAAATTACATACTACATTTTATCCTTAAAGGTGCAAGTTCCAACATAGTTAAACACGAGACAGAAATACGATTTACACTTCTCTACAATTGTGTCATGCCACTGCTCAACTGTGCCATGTCGTTTAACTGTCAAAATATCCACCCATGGCTGCTCTAATGTGTCAAGCCACCGCCGGCACCCCATCCGCTGCCGATGATGCCACCGCCCGAGCTATGTGATGTCATAGCTTGCCGCTGCCATCTCCATTTGTCGGTAGGCCTAGTTTGGTCCTTAACCCAATCACTCCTATTCTGCTCCTAGTTTAGCCGCTTAATTGTTCCATGCTACCACCTGCGGCGTTGGCACCACAACTGCCACTGAAGATGCTGCCGCACCCGCCGCCAATGTTGCCACAAGTTGCCGCTGCGATCTCCGTTTCCTACTGCTGTCGTCACCACTGTGTTTTGCCATTGTCAAGAAAAAAACATTAAATACAATGTCAATCAAAGCAATGTATAGTGGCAAACATGCCAATGCATAAGGATGAACATGTAAATGTATAATGTCAAAAAGAAAGTGAAAATGTTAAGGTTGCCAATTCTCAGTGTCAAGTTTCAATTGACTTTACTAATATTTGCCTAACTTAGAAACAAAAATCAAGTACCTTAATTAAGAAAAAGAAAAAATTGAATGCAAAACCCAAACCTCATTCCAACGAAGATGCAATTACAATATTTGTAGGCCATAATTTCACTGCTAAAGAAAAAGAGTTTTTAATACAACGCCAAACGAAGCCACAATGTCAAAGATGACAATGCATACTTGTAGAAAGGTTAATTTCATTGATTGAATATGTGGGAGTACATGTCTACATATACACAAGGATTCCTAATCCTATACAAGGTAGGAGACAATAATAGAAAACAATATATTCCTAATCCTATACAAGGTAGGAGACAATAATAGGAAACAATATATTCCTAATCCTATACAAGGTAGGAGACAATAATAGGAAACAATATATTTACATTAAATATAGAATATATTTAACATGTTCCCGACTACGTCGGATGAGGAGGGGGTCTGATACCCAGGCTGGACTTAAACTCGAGGAAGAGTAGAGAAGGTAGTCCTTTGGTGAAGATGTCAGCATACTGTGAAGAAGAGGGCACGTGAAGGACTCGGATATGGCCGAGTGCGACTTTGTCTCGCACAAAGTGTGTGTCGACTTCAACGTGCTTGGTGCACTGGTGCTGAACTGGGTTTGATGAGAGATAGACGGCGCTGACGTTGTCGCAGAAGACGAGGGTGGCGCGTCGTAGTGGTTGCTGGAGCTCAAGAAGAAGATTTCGGACCCAAGAAGTCTCAGCAACTGCATTTGCCACAGCCCGATATTCTGCCTCTGCACTGGAGCGGGAAGTGGTGGCCTGGCGTTTTGAAGACCAGGAAATTAGGTTGTCACCTAGAAAAATACAGTACCCGGAAGTGGAACGTCTGGTGTCGGGACAGCCAGCCCAATCAGCATCAGAATAAGCCTGGAGATAGTCTGTCGAGGAGCGAGTCAGGTAGATACCGTGAGTGGCGGTGCCGCTAAGATAACGGAGAACTCTCTTCATGGCCGTGAGGTGAGAGTCGCGGGCGCATGAAGGTGGAGGCAGAGCTGCTGAACGGCATAAGTGATATCAGGTCTGGTGAATGTGAGATACTGTAGAGCACCTACGATGGACCTGTAAAGAGAAGGATCTGGAAGTGCCGTACCGGAGGAGGAAGAAAGCTTAGCCTTTGTGTCGACTGGAGTGGATATGGGGCGGCAGGAGACCATCCCTGCCCTCTCAAGGATGTTGTGAGTGAACTGTGTCTGATGGAGGAAAAGGCCCTGAGCAGTGCGATGAACATTAATGCCGAGGAAAAAGTGCAGATCACCCATATCTGTCATGGCAAACTCAGCCTTGAGTGTCTGAATGAGACTCTGAAGAAGCCCTGGCGAGGAGGCAATGAGGACGATATCATCAACATATAATAGGAGGTAGGCGGTCCCCGAGGCATGCGTGAAGACGAAGAGAGAGGTGTCAGATTTGCAGCTGCGAAATCCAATAGTCTGAATGAAACCTGCAAATCTGTGATACCATGACCGGGGTGCCTGTTTTAGACCATAAAGAGCTTTCTTGAGCCGGCAGACATGATGAGGGCGATTTGCATCCTGAAATCTTGAGGGCTGGCTAGCATACACGGTTTCTTGAAGCTGTTCATGGAGGAAGGCATTTTTGACATCGAGCTGATGGATGGGCCACCCACGAGACAACGCGAGGCTAAGGACGATTCGTACCGTGGCAGGCTTGATGACGGGGCTGAAAGTTTCGCTGTAGTCAACGCCAAAACGCTGATTGAATCCGCGGACCACCCATCGGGCCTTATACCTGGATAACTCACCGGATGGGCCAAATTTGTGTCGGAAGAGCCATTTACCGGTGATTATGTTTTGGTTGGGGGAGGGGGGTACTAGTTCCCATGTCTCATTCTTTAACAAAGCATTATTCATCACACATAGCAGCATGCCAGTTTGGATCTTTCATAGCACTACGGTAAGTTGGGGGTAAAGGGGAGATGGAGGTGGTGGCATGGAGGTCTAGGATTTGTTTTGGGCAGAAAACACCGGCCTTAGAGCGGGTTTGCATGGGGTGGGCGTTGACCGGTGGGGGAGGGGAGTGGGCCGTGGGGTGAAGGTGGGAAGGGGGGGTGTGCCGTGGCGGGGAGGTGGGCTGTGAGCTGGGCTGGCTGGAGTGGGCTTCGGGGTTGGGCCGAGAGTTGGGGCTGGGTTGGGAAGGTTGGGCCGCGGGGGTTTCTGGAGCGGGCCGAGGGGAGGTGGGCCCTGTGGAAGTGAGGAGAGGAGGGGAACGGGTTGGGCTGGCGGGGGTGGGCTGGGCAGTGGGTTGGGGGGTGTGGGCCTTAGAGGAGCCCAGGGGCTGGGAATGGGAAAGATGGGCAGGGGGGGTGTTGTTGGGCGAGCTGGGCTGGTGGTAGGGGTAGGGTGGAGTTGGGTCGTCGTTGGGGGTGTCAAGAAAGTTAAGTTCGTGGGTGGAGACGGGGTGACCATAGGGGAAACAAGATTCATCAAACACGACGTGGCGGGAGATAATGATTTTGTGGGTGGTAAGATCGAAACAACGGAAGCCGTGTTGGTTAGAGGGATAGCCGAGAAAAATGAAGCGAGCGGAGCATGGGGCTAGTTTGTGGGGGGCGGTGGCGGAGATATTGGGGTAACACAAACAACCAAAGACGCGAAGGTGATCGTAGGAGGGGGGGGGGGAATGGAAGAGGGTGGCGTGGGGGGTTTTATTTTGTAAAGTGGTGGTGGGAAGAATGTTAAAAATATGGGTTGTCATGTGAAGGGCCTCAACCCAGAAAGTAGGTGGAAGTTGGGCTTGGAAGAGGAGTGAACGGACCGAGTTGTTGATGGTACGAATTGTGCGCTCAGCTCGGCCGTTCTGTTGACTGGTGTGAGGACACGAGAAACGAAAGAGGATACCTAAGGAGTCAAAAATATTTTTAAGTGGTGAATTACGATATTCTGTTCCATTGTCACATTGAACTGCTTTTATTGTTGTATTAAAATGATTTTTGACATATGCTACAAAAGAGGTTAAATGATTAAAAGCATCACTTTTATGTCTTAAAGGAAAAACCCAAAGATAATGGGAGAAATCATCCAACAATAACATGTAAAATTTAAAACCAGTAGTACTCGGAACAGGAGATTCCCATAAATCTGTATGTAAAAGTTGAAACGGAAACATGGAGACACGATTAGAAGAATAAAATGGGAGGCGCACATGCTTTCCCAATTGACATGCATGACAAAGAGAATGTTGGTAACTTTTAAAAAAAGGAAGAGAAGAAATATTGCTAAGGACATTTTGGCTCGCATGGCCTAGGCGCCGGTGCCAGGTCTCGAGATTGACAGCGGCGACGTTAGCTTGAGCGGCAACCAGGCGTCCTAGGGGGTAGAGGGGTCCCATATCATTGGATCGATGCATCACGGTGCCCGTCCGACGATCCTTCACAGAAAAACCATTAGAGTCAAATTCAACTGTACAATTATTATCGCGAGTGAGTTGACGGACAGAGATAAGGTTGTGAGTGATGTGAGGATAGATAAGGATATTTTTAAGGGGATAAGGAGGGGGTAGTGGGAAGGGTATGGTTACCAACAGCCGTAGTGCTTACTTTAGATCCATTACCAACAGTGATATATAATGGTGAATATAAAGATTGAGAATTAACATGAGAAATAGTACCTGGGTCAGAGGCAATATGATGGGATGCACCGGTGTCCATATACCAAGCGGGTTCACGGAGGGACATAGTGTCAAAGTGATGGACTAGGGCCGTGGTGGTGGGGTTTTGGGTTGTCGGGTGAGGCTGGAGGGGGGGTATTGCCCTACGGCAGGGGTGGGGGGTACGGGTATGGGGATGGGTTGAAGGGGGGGCAGTTGGGTGGCTATTTGGGGTGGGGGGGTGGGATGAGGGAGGGGGCTAGGGTGTAGTGGGCGTGGGCGGGGTAGGGGTGAGCAGGGCGTGGGCCTAAGAGACCCGGGTTAGGGTTAGGGTACGGTGAGTTCCAGGCATTGTTGCCGTCGTAGGATTGCCGCGGTCGTGAGCCGTTTTGACGTCCGCGACCCCTGCCCCGATTTCCACCGCCACGGCCTTGTCCTCGTCCATAGCCTCCACGTTGCCCGGAGTTGCCTTCCCCAGAGCCTGTGCTGCCATGCTGTCCGCCATAGCCCCCGGGAGTACCGCCGTGAGTGCCGCCGTGGGTGTTGCCGCCGGCTCGGGTCGTGAGAAACGCCGTGGTGCCCGAGATGGAGGGACTCGTCCGTTGTCGATCCAGCAGCATGAGGGCGGATCGAACCTGCAGAAACGTGGGCATGGGATCCTGAAATTGCATGAATGATGTTTGTGCCTGGAGATCGGCAGGGAGACCACGAAGCATTTGAAGGACGAGTTGGTGTTGGGAGACTGGTGCATCGACGTCATCCAACCAGTCGGCAAGATTCTGCAGTTGTTGGCAATAAGCTTCCATGGTTGAGTTACCCTTGACCGTCGTGCGGAATTCATGCTCCAATTGCATAGCTCGGGCATGTTTGTTGTCGTGGAACAAGTCGTGGATGACTTTCCAGAGAGTAGAGGCAGTAGAAACAGAGGAGATGACCAGATCTGAGACCTCATCAGTGATGGTGGAGAGGATCTAACCCTGGAGGAGAGCGTCGAGTTGGAACCATTCGTCGTCGTCATCGGAGAGGGGGACAACGGAGCCATCGATGTATCCCTTGAGGTTGAACCGCCGAACGAGAAGAAGAAAGAGTCGGCTCCACTTTTTGTAAATAGGTTGGGAGAGACTGAGTGGAACAGGGACATGAAGTTTCACATTTGAGATTGTTGTGAAAGCAAGATGAGGAGGTTTGGAGGAGTTATTTTGGGAAGTAATCTCGCTGTTTTCGGCCATGGTGAGGGGAAGAAGAAGACCGCCGAGGGGAAGAGGGTGTCGCCGGTGAAGAGAGCCGCCGTGGGGGGGGGGGGTTTAGGGTTTTTGATTTTTAGGCTCTGATACCATGTAGAAAGGTTAATTTCATTGATTGAATATGTGGGAGTACATGTCTATATATACACAAGGATTCCTAATCCTATACAAGGTAGGAGACAATAATAGGAAACAATATATTCCTAATCCTATACAAGGTAGGAGACAATAATAGGAAACAATATATTTACATTAAATATAGAATATATTTAACAATACTAACAAACATGTGATTAGGTAATGCCAATCATAATATATAATGTTTACTCTGTTAGAAAGAAATATAGAGCTTGTGCTAACCTTGAGTGATTTCTTATCGCTGTTAATATCACACTGCCACATTAACCAGCAAAATACATTATCAATAAAATATAATGTCAAACATTACACCACATAATGTCACATATGATAATACAAAATGTCACAAATGCCCATATGTAATGTTTCAGATGCAAATTGACTGTGTCACACAAAGCTAAATAGGCCATGAATCAGATAACTGTAGTGTAAAAAGTTTTATGAATCGACATATGCATTCCTGAAAAATAATGAAAATTTAGGGGACAAAAATGTATCTTTAATTTGCCAATATAAAAATGGTACGCACAACTGATAAATGATGGACAACACATAGCTCCAACTATCAATAATCAAAGTCCAAAAAAGGTATAAAAAAGTGACAAAAAAAGGTTTTTGGAAGGGGAATTTTGTCGAATACCTTTTGGGCCTCAAACACATCGAAACAGCTCGAAGAAAAGAGGCATTTCCCTACTAGTGTGAACAACAGAGAAGAGATTTTGACATAAAGAGAATGAAAAACACAGAGAAATTTGATAGACATAGCTTCTTCAACAATAATAAAGCCCCAAACAATGAACTCAATCCAAAAGTTATTTGCGAATGGAAGGAAAAGGAATGGCAATGAGGGGGGAGATGACAGAAGGAATCAACGATGATTGTGGCAGAGGGTCGCTGACAATGGTAGCTACGACAGCAGATGCGATGGTAAAGAGAAGAAGCTAAGGAGAGATAAACGACGAAATATATTTTTTGCGCGGTCAAGAATAATTGATCGAATACATTTCGGTTAGGATAGCATGATCATCACTCAAGACACTCATTACTTATTTAATTACTCCTATGTAAGAAAGTTTAAGTTTGAATTCCTATTAATAAGATATGACATATGTTTTACTTCTATTTGGAGGGTTTTCTTTTTAATACTACGTAAATTGAAAATATATAAATAAATATTACCGAATACATTCTAATATACTTATTACGGTTAAAAAAGAGACAAAACATAAACCAACCTAATGAAATTTCCAATCCATTACAAAATATTGAAATATGTTTTTCTCAAAATGATTATTTCTAATTACTATGACAAACTAAAAACAATACCTAGAATTAAATAGAACTTATATAAATATACTCCCTCCGCCGTATATTAGATGCCACACTCCAAATAACATATAAAGTCTCATTAATATTAAAATTATTTTAATTTCAAAATAGTATAGGAATAAAAAATTTTATAAAAAAAGAATAAATTTTATAAAGTAATTTTATAAAATAAGACGTGATAAGAGTATTTTATTTGATAGAAACTTTATATCATTTAAAAGTACGTAAACGTTTTTATAAAATAAGAGATGATAATAAAATTTTATTTTATCAAACTATGAATAAAAATGTATATAAACAAACATAAATTATGAAAAACCGATAATATCCAATGGGAGGAAAAGATGTACTCCCTCCGTTCTAATTTATAGCGTCTGTTTCGATTAATGATGTTTGACTTAAATTATTTTATATGACAAATGATATAGAATTAAAAAATGAAAATTACATATTCAAAATAGTACAAAACTAGTAGTGACAATAGTACTTTATTTTTTTTCAAATTGCTAACAAAAATAAGAAAAGAAAGTAAATAAATTTTGATCATGTAAATATTGAAAAGATGCACTGTAGATTGGATTGGAAGGGAGAGAGTAATATGTAGAGCTGTGGGTTACTACATATGTCACATCAAACACAGGGAAGCTATTAGACCCGATACGTCAATTCTTTTGTTGTGCGGACGGAGAAAGTCATATATACAGTCAGTATATGACTGGAATCACGGGATTAGAAAAGGAAAGTAGAGTCAAATTTTCAAGTGAGAACTTGGAGAAATTTAGATCGACCAGAGGCTGCTTCAATCCACCCCCCCCCCCCAACAGCACTCATTGCCCATCAAATGAAACAAACAAACAATATAATGCTCGTTCACCCTTTCCCATGCCCGCAGCTGCCCAATTGTTTCATTAGAAAACTTAATTGCTTCCGTTCATATTATTAATATACATCCCGAGTATTCTGATCGCCGGCCGGAAACGGATCGCCTGCCAAAATGCGGGGCGAATTATGTGCCACTCACACCCATCACATTCTTGAGAAGGGCATCCAAGTGTTACGCCAACCGCACCTCCCTCATCTACTCCGGCGGCGGCGTCCGCTTCACCTGGCGCCAGACCTACCTCCGCTGCCTCCGCCTCGCCTCCTCCCTCCGCCGCGCTCTCAATGTCGTCAGGAACGACGTCGTACGTATTCCATCCTCGAGTTGGACCCATTACCTGCAGCCTCAGTCCATCTCGATATTGATGGTTTTCCTAATGATGTGTGTGTATTTAATTTAATTCATAGCAGGTTTCGGTGCTGGCCCCGAATGTGCCTGCGACGTACGAGATGCACTTCGCTGTCCCGATGGCTGGGGCGGTGTTGAACACCGTCAACACCAGGCTGGACGCGAAGGGCATCGCCGTCATCCTCAAGCACTCCGAGGCCAAGGTCTTCTTCGTCGACTACGAGTACGTGGGCAAGGCGAGAGAGGCGTTGGAGCTGCTGGTGGCGGAGGAAAACACGCCGATGCCCATAGTGGTTCTCATTGACGACATCGCCTCCCCCACCGAGACCAGATCAGGTGAGCTCGAGTACGAACAGTTAGTGTGCCAAGGTCGCGAGGAGGAGGAGGCGGTCGCGGTAGGGGACGAATGGGACGCGATAACGCTGAGCTACACATCGGGCACCACCTCGGAGCCCAAGGGGGTTGTGTACAGTCACAGGGGAGCCTTTCTGAGCACTCTGAGTATGATTTTGGGGTGGGAGATGGGAACCCAACCCGTCTATTTGTGGTCACTCCCCATGTTTCACTGCAACGGGTGGACCTTCACCTGGGGGATCGCCGCCCGCGGCGGGACTAATGTCTGCATCCGCACCACCGCCGCGAGAGAAATGTACAAAGCCATATCGGAGCATGGTGTAACCCACATGTGTTGTGCCCCCATCCTGTTTACCATTCTACTGGAGGCACAACCACACGAGCGCCGTGAGCTGGTCTCTCCAGTCAACATTCTGACTGGAGGAGCCCCGCCTCCACCGGCGCTCTTGGAAAGGATCGAGGCCCTCGGGTTCCATGTCGTGCACGCTTACGGCCTCACCGAGGCCACTGGACCTGCCATGGTCTGCGAGTGGCAGGGGAAGTGGGACCGGTTGCCCGTAGAGGAGCAGGCGGAACTGAAGGGGAGACAAGGGATCAGCATCCTCACGCTCGCGGATGCCGATGTGGTCCGAGATCTCAAAAGCATGGAGAGGGTCCCGCGCGACGGGCGGAGCATGGGCGAAATCGTCCTCCGGGGAAGCAGCATCATGAAGGGCTACTTCAAGAACGAAAAGGCCAACTCCGAGGCCTTCAGAGACGGGTGGTTCGTCACGGGAGACGTCGGGGTCATCCACCCGGACGGCTACCTGGAAATCAAAGACCGGTCCAAAGACGTGATCATCTCCGGCGGGGAGAACATCAGCAGCGTCCAAGTGGAGAACGCGATCATGAAGCACCCGGGGGTCTGCGAAGTCTCGGTAGTAGCCATGCCGCACCCGAGGTGGGGGGAGAGCCCGTGCGCCTTCGTGGTCCGGAGAGCCGCGGCCAATGCGACGAGCGAAGGCGACATCATCGCCCATTGCCGGAAAACTCTGCCCGGATACATGGTGCCAAAGAAGGTCCAGTTCGTGAGGGAATTGCCAAAAACGTCCACAGGGAAAGTTCAAAAGCATTTGCTCCGGGAGACGGCGAAGATGTTGGCGGAAACGAGCAGGGGTGATGAGCCAGCTATTAGTAGGAGAGAACAGCCACCACCACCACCACATGGTCCGAGTAATAATTACCATCTTCTTCCGGACCAAATCCTCGTTCTTTCCCGTTCATGAAAATAGAAATATTTGCACCCACTCAAGCTTAAGTCATTTTTCTAAATAGCACTTGGATTGTTTTTTTCCCTAAATAGCATTTAATAATATTCATAATGACCAGTGATGACAAACATTCACTTGAATAATGACTAATGGATAATGACTAAAAGTGCTATATTGGAAAAAAACATATGTAGTGCTATATAGGGAAAGTCATTATGTTTTAGTGCTATTTACCTAAATTCCTGAAAGGAATAACCAATGTCTAGATAGATTCACTCAAATCCAAAATTAGATTTTGGTCTTTAAGTTTTGAGCAATGCTAGGGGTACACCAAATGTGTACCTCATTTGTCTCCCACCCTTTTTTCCACCATTCAATTTTATTCTATTTCTATTGATTTAAATTTTTTTAGTTTCTTACCTTTATTGTGGTGATGGAGATGTTGGGAGACAAATAGAGTACACCTTTGGTGTACCTCTAAATTTTTCTGCAATGCTAGGGGTACCCCTACTTTATTGCCTTTTTTCACATCATTGGTTCGAGAATTCGAAATGGGAGGTCATAGGTTGTAAAGGGTTATGGCTTCCAAACTACAAAGCCCCCCCCCCCCACACACACACACCTATATGTGGGTAGGATTCCACAAGGTAAAACTTTACCATGAAATTTTTATTACAAAGTTAGGATGAGTTTAATTGTTTAATTTATTTTAAATTTAAAAAAATAAAATACTCCGTATTCTAGAGTACTTGTTGATAGATGCTGCCAGTGATTTTAAAGTTTGTGAATACTTAAGGGTAGAAATGAGATGACATTGCAGGATTGACCGGTGCATGGGTACTACCCATGGCCATGAGTGCCCCTCTCCCTCTAAGTTAAGAACATACAACAGAACAGTAAAAGCCGATAGAATATGTTGATTTTGCGTGGGTCAAATTTGACCCACACAAAATCAACATATTCTCGTTTTCTTGTCCTCGTGCTGGGCTTTTGAGTGGTATATATACCAAATGGTGTACTCATTTGTACACTAAAATATTGACTATACACTATTTAATTATTATTATTTTTTAATCCACATCAAAATTATGTGGTTGAGAACAAATGACATATATTTGAGATATACTTTTGGTGTATCTTTAATATTTTTCTAATTAAATAGTACATTATAATAGAATTATTTGTTACCAAACAAAAAAATACCAAAAAACACTATAACTCCCTTTTGTGGCAGCGATGCAAATTCGGCGTGAGGGGAGATAGGAAAGAAGAAAAAAGGAGGAAGGCGGAACGTCACGTGTTCAAACTAGGGGTGGACACGATACGGTTCCGGGACGGTTCCGGTTCCGGTACCGCCACCCCGAGTAACCGGATAGTATACCGTGCCGGCCGGTACCGGTTCCGGTTCCCGGACCGGCGGTTCCGGTACCGGACCGGCCGGTTTCGCCCCCCCCCCCCCCCTATTTTTTTTTTTTAATTTTTAAATTATAAAAAATTGCAATTGTAAAATTGCAATTGTTTAAAAATTGCAATTGTTTAAGGAAAGAATGCAATTGTTTCGCCCCCCACCTTTTATTTTTTAACTTTTTTGCATTTCAAATCAAAAAAAAAAAAAAAAATATTATACCGGTGCCGGAACCGGACCGGTACGGTACCGCTGGTACCGGTACCAAAAAATAGGTACCGGAACCGGTACCGAAAGTGGCGGTACCGGTACCGGTTCCCGGAACCGGTGACACGGCGACCTTGCCGGTGACGGTGGCGGGTACCGGCGGTACCGTTGCCGGTGACGGTACCGTACCGGTACCGTGTCCACCCCTAGTTCAAACTTCAGTAAAACTAGTAATTCTATGAGTTTGGATAAGATGAAAAAATAATAATTTCGTTCCGAAACTATTTTCATTATTCATTAATTCAGAATCATGGAATTTTTGTTTATTTGTGTGTTTTTAATTAATTATTTGATAAAATAAATTATTTTTGATATCATTAGTTTTGTACTCCCTCCGCCCGAAAAAAAACTTCCCACTTTGTCTTTTCTCAATAACGAAGCCCACTTCATCCCTCCGCCCGAAAAAAAACTTCACACTTACACATAATAGATTCACAATACAACTAACTCCACATAATGTGTAACACATTAACTACTTAGACACATCAGTTTGATATAATGCTCATCACAGTAGATTTAGGTTTTTCAGACGGTGCATAACAAATTGCAGTCATCACAAAATTAGGCCAACAAAGTGCATATATATATATATATATATATATATATATATATATATATATTATATATATATATATATATATATATATATATATATATATATATATATATATATATATATATATATATATATATATATATATATATATATATATATATATAATATATATATATATATATATATATATATATATATATATATATATATATATATATATATATATATATATATATATATATATATATATATGGAGCATTGTATAACATGCACACATACACACCACACAATCACTTCATCACTAAGAGCACTCATAAATATCACATTATGGTAAAATGTTCATCACAGTAACTTGAGTTTTCTCAAACAATGCCAAAAAATTACAGTCATTACAGAATTTGGCCAACAAAGTGCATATATGGAGCATTATATAACATGTAGACATACACATCACACAATCACATCATCACTAAGAGCACATTTGTGTATCACTAAGAGCACACAAAAACATCCCTTTATGGTAAATCTTCATCACAATACCTTGAGAATTCTCACACGATGCAAAAGAAATTCCAGTCATCACTGAATATGGCCAACAAAGTGCATTGTATAACATGCACACATACACACCACACGATCACTTCATCACAAAGAGTACATTTCTGTTAGCCTTAGTTTTCTAAACGTCGTGTTTTGATATTGGCAAACAATATAAGAGCTAACGTTTGTTTAAGTATTTCAGGTACAATAAGAATTCATTAAGATTCAGTTCTTAAGAATGAAGTCGAAATACTAAACTAGCATAGAATATAGGTAGAAACAAATGTGAGGATATGATTTTATATACCTATATTCACAAGCTCAAAAGAACTCACAAAAGATGTTTAAAACCATCTCATAAACATATGCAAATATCTAAAAGGTTTTAAACTCAAACGAAAAGGATTAAGCAAATTTTGGAAAAAATAGGACATGCACATGACACCCTTCATGGTATGCCTTGCCGTTGCAACGGTAGTCCCTACTTTCCCTACGGTACCAAGGTACCGTGAGGCCATAGAGAGCGCTAGAGCGGTTGGTTTTTGAAGGTTCCTGGTACCCGTATCCGGTAGGCCCGACCGTTAGGATGATACCTTGATACTAGACGTTACCTCCCTACCGTGACAAGTACCGAAGCCTTTGGAGTACTGTTCCTCATTGCTAATTTTTGAATTAAGTCAACTCAAATCACCCAACGGCTAATTAATACTTTTCACTATAAATACAGGCTTAGCCCTTCATATTTAAACAAGAAATCAAGCTCCAAACATACTACTCTTATATTTTAAGTGTATTCATCTTTTTATTTTTTGTTTTCAATATTTTGACTATTTCAAGAGTCTTATTCTCATGATTTTTAAACTCGCACTTTTGAGCTGGTGGTTTATATATATACTCTCATATTCTTAGGTTTATATTGTACTTTTGATGGAGTATATTTTCGATCTACACCGGGTAAGTTTTGTTCTTCATCTTTGTGATCAAGCTGTTGTGTATAACCTAGTTTCGTGTTTATTAAACACACCTTTCTATGGTCGAGAATAACAGTTAAACTCTCACTTGTAGTGGTCAAGGATAGCCGTATAAATCCTTGTGTAAACGGTTAAGGATAGCCGAGAAATCCTTGGGTATAGGTTCGAGGATAGCCTTCAAATCCTTGGGGGAATGGTTGAAGATAGCCGTAAAATCTTCGTTGTAAGCGGTTCGGGATATATGTTGTGAAATCTCGGAGTGAATCTTATTGGCAATGGTTGTTTGCCAAACTAGTTCGGTGCTTTGACGGAATTCAAGAGGACTGAGGCTTAGTGGATTCGGAAATTCTTAAGAAGGAGCTTTAAGATACTGGAGTAGGGAGTTCACGAACCAGTATAAAATTGGTGTGTCATTTACTTTACACTTTTATTTCTGTATTTTATTTTTTGCTTCCACATTTGCCAACACCAATTTCACTAAACTCCAAAATGTTTTTAAACGCATTATTCACTCCCAGAAAGACGTGGGCACACCGACTAACAATTGGTTTTGGAACAGTTTCGTAGTTGAAAGTGCTTAACTGCATGTACGATAAAGATCTACTTGTGTCCATTTTAAATAGAATTTTAAAATCTCAATATTCTACTCCCTGATTTTTTAAAATTCAAATTTTTGAAAAATGACCTCAATGGAATCCCAAAGCATTCACCGTCCTCCGTTTTCAGTGGAAAAAATTATTCATATTAGAAAATGCGGATGAATACGTTATTCAATCAATTGAGAGGTCTTGACAAAACAAACGATGATTTCCCTTAGGAACTTGGAATACAAATCCTTTAAGAAAGGGCCAAATGAGTCGATCTAAAATATGAACAAGAGGTTCAACGAAATCTTCAACAACTTAAGTAAGTTTGGTAAGACGTATACTACATGCCAGTTAAATATGAGTATAGTAGATTTATTACCGAAATGTGAAAAGGTCGAAAGCGCCCACATTTGCTCTTCTTTGTATTCTCACGAGCTTTTAATGAATAAGATCCAAAAGGAAGAAATGCGTAAAACCCAAGATTTACCAATGCCCTCAAAGCATCAAAAGATTCATCAAGTGAAGAGTCAAGTGAGTGAAATGATAATTCAAGTGACTCAAGCTCATCAGAATAGTCAAGTGACAGAGACGGCGAAGAGTAGGCCATGAGCCAAGGTATGTTTTGTTCTTACTTATTGGGATAAGATATTTTGTTTGTTTTTAATTGTTTTCAAAAATAAAATATTATCCCTTATGTGCTCTAATTTGTTTTAGATTTGGTTTGCATGATTAAATAATTTTTCAAAATTTATTCTTAAAAATATGTCTTTTAAAATTATCCTCAAAAATCCGTGAAAATAAATTTTTAAAACTTGCATCATTTTAGGGGGAGTTTTGTTGTAAATGTATCTTTTACCTAATGATCTCAAAACTATCATTTTTTCTAAGAAATTCATTTTGATAGGGGAGTGTTTCAAGAAGTTATACATGTTTAAAATTTTCAAGATGTCCTTTTTTATTTTGACAAAATGGGGAGAAGATGTATACTTCAAAGTGGTGCATATGCAACTTGACTTGAGTGCATTCTTGTGTAATTATTTCCATCAAACTTAAACTGTTAATAAACACAAGAAAAGTTCAAATTGAGTATTTCCAATACGCTTATTCTTAGGGGGAGCTTGCTTGCTTGATCTGTTTTACTCTCGTCTAACTCACTTTGAAGTATATTGTTTGTCAACATAAAAAAGGGAGGATTGTTAACCTTGATTTGCTAAATCTCGTATTTTGATGTTAACAAACAATATAAGAGCTAACGTTTGTTTAAGTGTTTTAGGTACAATAAGAATCCATTAAGATTCGATTCTCAAGAATGAAGTCGAAACACTCAACTAGCGTAGAATATAGATAGAAACAAATGTGTGGATATGATATCTATGGTGATTAGGATATTTAATTAATTATTAGTTAATTAGTATTTATTGTTTAATATTATTTAGTTAATAGGGTTTAGGGTTTAGTATGGGCCTGAGCCCATTAGGTCAATTAGCGTATCGTATTACTCTATATATATTGTAATCTTTCCTCGTTATTATGGAATCAATCAATAATCAAGAATTATCTTAATCTCTCGAAGTTCTTGGAGCTTGAATAACGCTCGAAGTTCTTCCTTACCGATACGTTCGTATCAATTGGTGCTCTCATTCTGAACTCGCCAAAAAAACCACAAAAAAACAAAAAAATAACTCATTTTTTTCCCAGATCGGCCAATTATTGGAGCAATTATTAATTTGTATCAAACCTTTTGCGGCCAATTATTGGAGCAATTGTTAATTTGTTACTTAAGCTTTGCCGTCCAATTTGCCAACGCTTGTGTGTCGCTGCAATTTTATTCGGCGGCACCAGATCGTATCTTGCGATCAATCAGAGACCGCAACTCCGTACCAACCATAGCAACATTTAAGGTATTTTTTGGTGATATTTTTGTGTAGTGGTGTGTATTTTGACAATGGATTCTGCGTTCGACATACTTTTTGATTGGTTAGAGAAGGTTCTTTATGGAGAAATTGAGCATGATGAAGGAGTTTGTTTGATTTTTGATCAAGTATATGAAATTATTAAGAAGCTCAGATCGGTCCGTCATTTTAAAAAGGTCAAATTGATTATGATGCGCTCGACGTAGAAATTTTTTGCTCGGTACAGGATTTGGTTCGTGGACCTCCAATTGTGCCAAGTCAAATTCCTTTTGAGTTACAAATTTTCAGAGCACACATTATGGGTCTTATACAGAAAGTGACAAGTGCATCTTTTCCACCAATGTTCCCCTAAAGATGTGACGGAACCAAACTCGTGCACTGGGTAGCTACGGTATGTGAGTATTTCTAGTTTTATGAAGTCTCTTTAGTTGATCGTTTGAACCGTGCGACATCAATGTTAGAGGGCTCTGCCTTGGCTTGGTTTAATTGGCGTATGCGTGATAGCTTGATTGATGGTTGGGAGGATTTTGTTAAAAAGTTCCAAATACGATTTGCTCCGCTACATGATTTGGATTATATTTGTTTTGAAAAGACATCGGAGAAGTCTAGAGACACATTTGCCCACCTGGTGGAAAACGCCAACACACTCTCGCCCCGATTGTGGAGGACACAAATAAACTAAAGGAATCAAGCGAGAAATCTTTTATCAATGTGGACAATGATAGCGGGTCTGACGTCGTTGGCAATGATGGTGGTGTTCTTGATGAAGCTAATGGTGCTAATATTCTGAGTGACGAGCCATCAAACAAATCAGATTCTACACCTCGTGAATTATCTGCACCACTAAATGCCTCAGTTGGGATGACAATTACAGAGTATGAAGTTCTAGCAAGTATCGAGAACGTGACAGATGCAGATAATACGCAAGCGGACAACCTCAGCATCCCAATAAAACCCACCCTTGCTTAGCAACCGATTAAGGGGGGCTGCGATAGTACCAAAGTGACGAATGAATTTACGATAGTAGCATGCTAATCCAAGAAAGCCCCAAACTCCCTTGGTACTGGTCGGTTTAGGCCACTCGAGTACCGCCGCCACCTTGTGGGGATCCACTCCCACCCCTTGCTCCGAAATAATATGTCCCAGGTAAGCAACCTCTTGAACCCCAAAACAGCACTTGGATTCTTTGGAAAATAAGTGGTTGGAATCCAAGATGTCTAAAACTTGATGAAGGTGGCTCAAGTGATCATCCCATGACTTTGAATAAACTAGAATATCGTCAAAGAAGACAAGAATAAACTTACGTAGGTATGGCCGAAATAAGTCGTTCATAAGACCTTGAAAGGTAGCCAGGGCATTGGTGAGCCCGAATGGCATAACAGTGAACTCATAATGCCCTTCATGAGTTCGAAAAGCGGTCTTATGGATGTCTTCCTCTCGCACTCTGATTTGATGATATCCCGAGCGCAAATCAAGTTTAGAAAAGAGTCGATGACTGGGATCGGATACTTATCTTGAACAGTGAATTCATTAAGCGCCCGGTAATCAACACAAAAACGCCAAGATCCGTCATGCTTCTTGACGAGCAATACCGGGGAAGAGAAGGGGTTATGGCTCGGACGAATGACTCCATATTGTAACATTTCACGAACCATTTTTTCCATTTCTGCCTTTTGATAATACGGATACCGATAAGGTCGCACACTAACCGGACCTGCATCCGCCTTTAATATGATATGATGGTCATGAGATCGATGCGGTGGTAGTATGGTAGGCTCCATAAAAATTTGCTTGAACTGAGACAACAACTGCTGGAGATCAGATGGGTAGAAAGAAAAGTGTTCTGCGGGTTCCGGGTGTAGTAGTTCGATTTGAAATAAGCAGTCGAATCCCTATAGACTTTGGAGCTCTTTGTTTGATAAGGCCTGAGATGAGCTTGTGAGGTTCTGCCTTGTGCCTTCCAATAGATGAGTTGTGTCGCCAAGTTTGAACCGGAGTGTCAGTTGCTGCCACAGGAAGCACCCGGGGGTCTGCCAAGTTTGAATCGGAGTGTCAGTTGCTGCCTTCCAATAGTCGAGTTCGACCGGCCCCAAGGTTTTAAGCCATTGCACACCCAAGACCACTTGACATGCTGCCACAGGAAGAACATAATAATCTGCAGTAATCACATACCCCTGCACCATTAAAGTGAGATCTCGAACTTTCCCTACGCATTACAAATGCTCTCGATTAGTCACCATGACTTCAAACTTGGCATCCTTGTTCACCGATAATCTGAGCTTTTCCACTAAGGATTGGTCAATAAAATTATGGGTGCTACCGCCGTCGACCAATACTAGAACTTGCTTGTTCCTGATCGTCCCAATGAGGCGAATAGTGTGGGGGTGCATGGCACCATTTATGGCATGGAATGAGACCTCTGGGAAATCTGTTTGTTGGGTTGTTTCTTCACCGGGACTTGTAGCATCAATCACCTCTTCATTCTCCACTTTATAGATCATAAACAACTGGGGTTTAGCACAGCGATGGCCAGGGAAATATTTCTCATCACAATAATAACAGAGGCCTTTATTCCGATGTTCCTTGGCTTCGGTGCCAGTGATGCACCTGACATAACTTGGAGAGGGGGTATTAGGCTTATCAGGAGACTGTGCATTTGGGTGAGGGCCCAAGAGTCCAAGGTTAGATGGAGGTGAACATGCAGATGAACCGCCATGTGTGAAGCGACTGTTTGGGGTGGACTTCTTTTGAGTATTGTTCTTTTCCTCAATTAAGCGAGCCACACCAATGGTTTCCGAGAGAGTCCTGGGTTTCTTCAGTTTAACATCATAACGTACATCCTCCTTCAAACCGGCTACATAACACCCGATAAGAAAGGATTCTGGAAGGCCATCTATGCGATGGGAGAGTTGTTCAAAAGATTCCGTGTAGGCGGCAACCGTAGTTGTCTGTGTCACATGAGAGAGCGCTCCGGATGGGTCTTCAAAATCAGTTAGACCAAAGCGTTGCAGAACCGCTTGAGTGAGTTCTCCCCATGTAAGTGGTCCATTTAACTTTGTATACCACCGGTACCACTGGAGAGCGATACCCTCCATATGAAATGAGGTCAAGGAGACTTGCTGATCCCAGGGAATCTTTGCGAACTCGAAATATTGCTCCGATAAGTAAACCCATCCGATCGGGTCATCTCCTGTAAACTTGGGAAAGAAAAGTTTGGTTTGGGGTTGGGTATTGCCGGCGTGAGTGAATGGAGATCCCCGGTGGTGAGTGGACGACCCAGTCGAGTCATTGGAATGACCGCTATTGATGGAGGTTTCAAGGGACTGTAGTTTGTCGACAAGGGTTTGTAGAGCAGAGGTTAATTGTTGATTGCTAGAAGTGAGGTGGTTTAATTGGATGAGGGTTTCACTCACCTCCTGTGCTTTGTCATGTTGAGCTTTGTTGCGGGTTTGCATTGGATCGAGTCTCTGATACCAAATGATAGTATCAAATCCTATTACAGAGGACAGAAGGAAAGAAACGAGAAGAAGAGTTGGGATAATTGTTTGATATATCTTATTACTCCAAAAGTAACAATGCAGGAATAAATAGCTACATGAGGATAACCACCCACTAATCCATAGATCCACTACTTGAACTATTCTTATGCAATAATTAAGGAACAACTTGCCCACTTAACTAAATGTGCAGACTCAAAGAATAAAAAATAAGCATGGGAAACTAATGCAAAAAAAAATAGATGACACATCAGCATGCCACGCCTCCTGTCTTCATGCATCCAAGTTCTTTGGTGTTGGTGAGCACATATCAAAGCACCAGTGGTATCAACTTGAGAAGACCTCTGAGTGGCTTTAGACTCCAAGACAGTGGGAGAGAAAGAGGGAAGAGGTTTGGAAAAGGGTAAAAGCTGAAACGGATGGAGATGAAAGGGGAGAAGTGGAAGGATTCAATACCGTCTCATTATTCATACTAATGGGCCACATCTCCTTTTATAATAGAGAACACAATTAGCCTAATTCACTACATTTTTTGTCTCGACGGGTTAAGAAAAACGACGAGATAAAGAACCGTAAAAAACCTTTGAATGAACTTATATTTTGCTCACCTAATAAAATCTAAAATACATTAAATAATTCTGGAAAAACATTTTCCTCAAAAATATATATTTTTTCTACTAATATTTCCAAATATAGGAAAATAAAATCAAACTTTTTTAAAAACTAATTTCCTCCAACTAAAGAGACCCTAAAAGTAAAAGTCTTCGAAATGGCGGCTTCGAAGTCTTGTAACCTGGGTCTGATCTCATGGCAATATTGTGCAGGTCAAAAAGGTCAAAGTGTGTGAAATTCCGTAGGTCATACCCCATTGTATTTGATTTGGATGTAATTAGGAACCAAGTCAGTCTTAATTGTATGAAAAATTGAGAATGATGTCATAAGTATGACGCAACAGATGCTTATGAGGTTTCAAGTTTCAACTGCGACCATGCAATACGAATGCGTATGAGGGACAAACAGATAAAGTAGAAATGATTTTAAAATAACCTAAAACATGGTCTTTGTACTTATTTCAAAATAATTTTAAGATTTTACAAAAAAAAAATGGTAACAAAAATATTTTATTTTATGAAATAATTAATTAAAAAATAAACGGAAATAAAAGTTACCAAAAGCTTGAAATTATAAACATGAAATATTTTTTGTGATGGATGTAGTATTTATTTTAATTTATAACTAAAATAGAAAGCAAATGTTGGGACTACACATGCATGCCCTAATCCCAACTCCGCATTAGTATGTTATTGCTTACTCTGAACTAAGCCCTCACATATTTGTTTTTAGGCACCTCCCAAAAGGCCTCTAATCATTGTCTTACTTGATAGAACTCTCACACCAGCTTCAGCTATTCTAAGGGAAAGTTCGGAGGGAATCTTTCGTTCAAATAAGTTTTAATTTTATGAATGTAAAACACATAAGATCTTATGAAATCAGTGTCATATTTATTGTATATCTGACATAAGTATATTTTAAATTTTTACCAATAAGTACATCCAAATAGAATTGAGGATACAACTAACTTAATTATTTTGAGTGAAAAACAAAGTGTACACATATTTACCAAAATTTTATTTCTATTTTAGGAAAATAATTAATTTAAGCATGAAGAGAACCTAGAAAAAATAGATTTGGGCATATTTTTTATGGTCTGATATTTTTAAATAAACTCTAAAAATAATTTCAAAAGTTCAATTCGCTATAAAATTTCAATCTCTCTCAACTATAATGTACGTTACTAAGTTCTTATGATATACTCCGGGTATAATTTAATATAAATTATTTTGTAAAATGATTCTCCCTCCGTCTCAAAAAGAATTTCTCACTTTGAACAACGTACAAAATCTCATATATTTTTAAATTAAATTAAATTTCTACAAACTTGTATAAAAATAAAAAATAAACTACATATTTTAAAACAAAATGTAACAAGAATATTTTATTTTATTAAATAGTAAATAAAATTAGACAAATAAATACAAATTAAAGAGAACTCAGAATAGTAACTGAGATGGTATTTCAAGGTCAGAGGAAGTATATAATTATATTGTTAAACATTTAATAAAATAATTAAAAAAATAAAATGTAATATAAGTGAATATCATTAAAAAACATAATGGTACAAATTAATTTTTAGTCTTCTTTGGAAATAAACTTTTTAATTAGTCTTTTGGTTAATCTTTTAATGGTACAAATTAATTTAAAAAATGTTGTCAGACAAAGTTTTGAAAACATTAAAACTAAACGTTGATGTTTTTGCCAAATGATATTGTATCTCACCTTTACTTCATGTATAATAATTTATTAATTATACTACATGGAAAAATATGGAAATTAAATTCCTTTATTATATTGTGTATAAGCTTAAATTTCTATAATTTTTTCTTTGTCAAAATCAAGAGGGATGGAAGCATTAATATATTAATTAGTCTAAAATCGTTTATTGACTTTGTAATAGTAGCTGAAAATTGTTTCAGGTACAAAAAATATATTGTATATAAGTTATGAAATTACTTTATTGTATTATTATTTTATTAACATTGATGATGATGATACTAACAATAAAATTAATTATATTAATAATATGAAAAATACTCCAATATATTTATATTTTAGGTCATCTTTGAAACAAATAGGAAAAAGTTGAAGAAACTAAAATGGATTAGAAAGTATTGAAATTTTAGAGTTAGAGTCCAATAAAAGTATAGAACATAATATAATTATAAATGAAAAAGAAAATAATGAGTAATTATTAAATAAGAATATTATTATTATTATTATTATTATTATTAAAGTAATCAAACCGAAAAAGTAGGATAACAAAAGCATAGAATGAGATTGAAGAAATTTTGTAATTTTAGAAAAATAAAGGAAACTTAATAATTAATCATATGTAGGACTATTATGTGACATAGAAGTACAAATGTCAATTAGTGAATGAAAGATTGAAAGGTATGAAAGCCAACAGTATATTGCGTATTAATTGCATTGATTCAACAAATTAAAGTTACTACAGCCTTTGGAAAGTGTTGGTTAAGACACTTAGAAAGTTGAAACCAAGCCCAAAATTAAGAATTAAGCTATTTGTAAACACAAAATTGTACTCCATTTTATACCATGAAGACATGAATCAACACTTTGTGCTAGCATTTTGTGCTAGTGTGAATCTTTAAAATACGGATGTAATTTTTTATAGTACAACTTGGAGTATACTTTTTGGTGTACTCTAAAATTAAAGATGCGTGTATTCATTATGAATTCGAGGAAAAATATGATATTTCATGCGTCATTCTTACTACGTCATTGTATTTGATGAAATTGCGTGCATCACGAGGAGAACTACATGGTCACTTCCTAACCACATCCAAATGACTCAACAGTCGTTGGTATGACCTCCACAGTTTCAAACTCTTTGACTACATATAGTTTCCCCACTATATATATATATATACACACAGTCACACACTTCCCCTTGCCTCTCAAGTAAAACTAAAAAACATTCCTCTCTATCCACTTATAATCACTCCAAAACGACTTTAGAAAACTTATAGTCCTTTATTTTCCTAGACTAGAAATGGATCGCCTGCCAAAATGCGGGGCGAATTATGTGCCACTCACACCCATCACATTCTTGAGAAGGGCATCCAAGTGTTATGCCAACCGCACCTCCCTCATCTACTCCGGCGGCGTCCGCTTCACCTGGCGCCAGACCTACCTCCGCTGCCTCCGCCTCGCCTCCTCCCTCCGCCGCGCTCTCAATGTCGTCAAGAACGACGTCGTATGTTTTTCGCCATTCTCAGAACTTGACGACCCCCTTTAGCATACTGATGCTTTTGGTTTTCCTAATGCGTGTTTTTATTAATTATATAGGTTTCGGTACTGGCCCCGAATGTGCCCGCAATGTACGAGATGCACTTTGCAGTCCCGATGGCTGGGGCGGTGTTGAACACCGTCAACACCAGGCTGGACGCGAAGGGCATCGCCGTCATTCTCAAGCACTCCGAGGCCAAGGTCTTCTTCGTCGACTACGAGTACGTGGACAAGGCAAGCAAGGCACTCGAGCTGCTGATGGCATCAAATACTCCAATGCCGCTAGTGGTTGCTATCGACGATGTCGCCTACCCCACTGGGACCCGGTTGGGCGAGCTCGAGTACGAACAGTTAGTGTTCGAAGGTCGCCTACCCGATCGGGAGGAGGAGGCCGTCGTGGTGGATGACGAATGGGATGCGATCACACTGAGCTACACGTCGGGCACCACCTCCGAGCCAAAAGGGGTCGTGTACAGTCATAGGGGAGCCTTTCTGAGCACTTTGAGCTTGATTTTGGGGTGGGAGATGGGAACCCAACCCGTCTATTTGTGGTCACTCCCCATGTTTCATTGCAACGGGTGGACCTTCACTTGGGGGATCGCCGCCCGCGGCGGGACAAATGTCTGCATACGCAACACCTCTGCAGGAGAAATGTACAGCGCCATAACGGAGCATGGCGTAACCCACATGTGTTGCGCCCCCATCGTGTTTACCATTCTCTTGGAGGCGCAGCCACACGAGCGTCGGGAGCTGGCTTCTCCCGTCAGCATTCTAACCGGAGGGGCCCCGCCTCCCCCGGCACTCTTGGAAAGGATCGAGGCACTTGGGTTCCACGTCGTGCACGCTTACGGCCTCACCGAGGCCACCGGACCTGCCATGGTCTGCGAGTGGCAGGGAAAGTGGGACCGGTTGCCCGTAGAAGAGCAGGCAGGCCTGAAGGCGAGACAAGGGATCAACATACTCACACTCGCGGACGCCGACGTGGTCCGAGATCTCAACACCATGGAGAGAGTCCCGCGCGACGGCCGAAGCATGGGAGAAATCGTCCTCCGGGGAAGCAGCATCATGAAGGGCTACTTTAAGAACGAAAAGGCCAACTCCGAGGCCTTTAGAGACGGGTGGTTTGTCACAGGAGACGTCGGGGTCATCCACCCCGACGGCTACCTGGAAATCAAAGACCGGTCCAAAGACGTGATCATCTCCGGCGGGGAGAACATCAGTAGCATAGAAGTGGAAAACGCGATCATGAAGCACCCGGGCGTCTCCGAAGTCTCGGTTGTAGCCATGCCGCACCCAAGGTGGGGAGAGAGCCCGTGCGCCTTCGTGGTCCCTAGAGCCGCTGCCAATGCCGGGAATACGAGCGAAGCGGACATCGTCGCACATTGCCGGAAAACTCTCTCCGGTTACATGTTGCCAAAGAAGGTCGAGTTCGTGAGAGAATTGCCCAAGACATCCACCGGGAAAGTTCAGAAACACTTGCTTAGGGAGATGGCGAAGACGTGGGCGGAAATTAGCAGGGGTGATGAGTCGGCTGCAACAAGTATTAGTAAGAGGAAAGCCCACAAGGAAAAACAGCTACCATATCAACCTCAAGAGCAAATCCTTGCTTTGTCCCGTTTATGACTTCTACTGCTCCGTACCACTACATAACCAATGTTTCGATCAGATCCAGTTCGCACAAATTTCACCATGCATGTAGAGTTGTCAAATAAAATGTCTGAGTATATATATAATTGCCTTTAATTTTTGAAATACTTTTCCTCCACCAACACGGCATTGCCTCCGTCACCGTCACACTGACAGGGGATTGCACTGGAATTTTTTTTTTTTTTTTTGTAAAGATATCACAAGTACTCCTTAATCAAGAGACAATGCAATTAGCTGGATTTAATAATTTACTCAACGGAAGACTTTGGACATATGAAGTGTTCTTAATATTCTATCTACTGCAATTGATTAGGCTTTGGTTTCATTTGAAGGTTGAGAATTGAAATGTACTCACCGCCTTCATCAGTGTTAACAGTTGAAGAATTGAATTACAGATATCCTCTCGCCTTTCATTTCTTCTTCTTAGATCCTTTTTTTTTTTTGAGTTGACCAGATCCGAACCCGGATCCGAAACTTTGTATCTCTTGAACTGGATCTGGGAGGATTCGCGGTTGCTTCCGTTGAAGGTATGGAGAGAAGTGACGCAGCAATCCTTTTAGGCTGCGCCGGCAGGTGAGCACCGTGTAAGTCTTCTTCCAGGCTGCCTGGTTCCCGGACGAGTCTCGTCCGAATTCTGTATAGTATCACCGGAATTGGAGTAGGGCCTCTGGATTTTTGGCCGTGTGAGACCACATCGGCGGAAATTTCAACAGGGGCAAATCAGTGAATAAGTTGGTTAGGTCGGGTCCGTGGTTATTTCCGGTTGGGTTACTTTGGATTCGTGTCAATTCGATTTCGGGTTGAGAACTGTACGTTCACGATTCAGTATCGTCGAGTTTGGATCGCCCTAACAGATTATGACTTTACTTTTTTAAATATTTTAATTTATATTAACACTTGTATTTCACATTAAATAAAGCTTAAATATCAAAAAACATGTTTTAAATCTATTATATTTTTTATTTTAAATTACAAAGTAATTTTTAAATATATAAATCAGTATAAAAAATTTAAAAAATGCATAATTTCTCGATAAAAGGAAGATAATTATGCAATCTTATTAAAAAAATTTCTGAAAATCTAAATGTATACACTAATAATGAGTAGTGAGAAAAAATATATAATTATAATCTTATTTTTATAACATTATATTTCCTAGTACAGTATTCCCTCCGTCTTTGAGTATTTGTCCACTTTTAACTTTTTTTGTCAAAATTGGTAAACTTTGACTTCAAATCAAATAAAAATGATACTCCCTCTGTTTGCAAAAAGACTTCCTATTTTGACTTGGAGCAAAAATAAGGAAGTGTTAAATTATAGTTGATTTCCAATTTTGCCCCTGATGTGATGGATAAATTATTAGAGAAAAAGTATAATATGATCAGTAGGGTATGAAAAAGTAAGGGTAAAAGTGTTTTTTAATAGAAAGTGGAAGTATTTTGTTGGAAGTGAAAAAATGAAAGAGAAAGTGTCTTTTAGAACGGAGGGTGTATTAGATATTGTTATAAAAATAGTTTTATTAGGTTTATTATACTCCCTCCGTCCCCAATTTGATTACAAATTGCAGGTTACGGAGTAAAATTTACTACTTTTTGAAATCATTTTATTTACAAATTGGTATATCAATAAGATATAAAAATTACATATTAAAAAACAATTAACCGAAAAAAAGTTAAAACTGGACAAATACTCAGGGACGAATGTAGTATATAATTTTGAAAAATTCTTGCATTAGTAGGTCGGTCAGGTCGGCTTCGAATTCGGTTGGATTTGACCCATTTTTAGCAGATCATTTTTTTGCCAGGTCTACAATTCAAGAATGAAAACTAGTACTCCCTCCGTCCTATAATGATCTTCCTGGTTCGCAAAACGAAGAAAAATCACAAGTTTTTTCAATCTATTTTATTTAAATATTGGTATAGAAATAAAAAATAAAACATACATAATTAAAAACTACATCAAAAGTTCAACAAAACAAGTGGTGACAAGAATATTTTATTTTATCATATAGGCCATGAAAAAACACAAATAAATATAAATTCCCGTGAAGTTGGAATGGTGTTCTGGGAAGATCATTATAGGACAGAGGGAGTACATTGATAAGACTCCTATATTAGTCCTTTTGATTAATTAATTTAATGGGGGGAATTCTTGGAAGATCATTAGATGCATGCTCTTTTATGAATCTTATTACATAAAAATGAGTATTCAATTACTCAAAAATGAATATCCATGAATGTACAAGAACACCTAAAAACCAGTTGTACAATATATGTCACGACAAAATGGTTAACAAAGAAAGGAATTGTAGGCAAAGAATTCGGCCATGATGGAAGTTATTCCATCCATGATCAACATTCAAATCATCCACAATTCATCTCGATTTCATGTATAGACCTTTCTCGTTAAAAAGAGCTCAATTGAATAGAGAATAGACATGCATACTTTGATATTATTGTTCTTGATTATTTTTTCAAGTGATTTAAAATCCATCACTTTCACTTACTTATTACCCTAAGCATGCCCCTTAGAAAGACTCATAGCCCTAACACCATTTATACGTTGCCAAAACAAATACCCAGTAACGATGCAAGACATACTCACCGCAGATGTACGAGAAACGTCGTACAACCAGTTGTGCGGTATATACTACGATAAAAGGGCTAACTGGGAAGGCAATTGTGGGCAAAGAATTCATGCATGATGGAAGTTATTCCATCAACTATCAACATTAAAAATGAGTCACAAACCACCTCGATTACGTGTACAAATAGACCTTTCTCGTCAAAGATGAGCTCAATCGAATAGAAGTAGACCTACATACTTTGAGATTATTGTTTTGGATTATCATTTCCGGTGATTTAAAATCCATCACTTTCACTTAGAGCTTGTTCTCTTTATCTGATTTGATTGGAATAAGTCATAATCCGATATTGGTAAAGCTACTTATGATTTAATCTAATCTAGTCTGGCCTAATGTGATTCTAATAAGAATAAGTAATAAGTAAGTTGAAGAGAACAAGCTCTTATTCATTACCCTAAACATGCCCTTTATACATGACCAAACATATACCCAGTAACAATGAGTCATTAATTTTTACAGAGCCAGCTTTAGAAAAGATCTTTTAATCCCAGCACAAGCCATAATCATATATTACTAGTCCACCACGTACTGCCTACTTTTATACCTGAAAATATTCTTACATATCTTACTGATAGAGGAGCACTTCTGAAGTTGATTTTCCATGGTTCTTGTTCAAGTTCTTGCCAGATGGGAAGGCGTTGTTGATGGTTGAACAAGTGATTTTGCATATGCAATGGGCAATGAAAGAAGTTTCTTCGGCTTGCTAACATAAGCCCTCCTCGTGAAGTTGTTGTAGTCGTTTGCTTCAATCTCTTCTAATATCTTGCGGTACAACAGCAGCGACGCCCACACCTGAGAGCAACAAGAAAGAGAGTATGAAACGCTCGGCTCATAGTTTACTTGCTCCGTTCTCTTTTAACGGACCATTAAGACTTCTTTGGTACATTTGAAAAAACATGAATGAATGTGGACATGACGTATGTCCAGGTTCATTCGAAGTCCTGACGTATCACAAAAGTTATAACGTTTGCTTAGTTAATGTGAATGGAGGGGAGGGAGTAAGTAGTTACCGGCCATCTACTGGCAGAGCTAAGATCGGTCACTCCACTCTCGGCCTCGTCAAAGAACTTCCTTGCTCGCTCAATTTGCTTCTTCATGAAGTTCCTCCACTTATCAGTAACTTTTCCAGCAAATATGTCATCGTCACAAAGTCCCGCTTGGGCAAGTTCATCTTGAGGTAAATAGACCCTTCCACGTCTCGAATCCTCGCCTACATCCCTGAGGATGTTAGTCAGCTGGTTGGCAATGCCCAGAGCCAAAGCAGCGTTGTAGACACTCTCTGTAGTCGCAGTTGATTCGGGAGCAATCCCCATCACAGGAACACTCATCAAACCCACAGTTCCAGCCACATAATAGCAGTAAAGATACAGCTCGTCGAAGTTGCTGTATCTTGACTTCCTGAGGTCAATGCGCATTCCTTCAATCATGTCTCTGAAGGGCTGCAACCAACCAAAGACTCAAGAATTCTGGGATATGCGGAGGAAAATGTTTTTTTTTGGAAAAAAAAAGGAAATATAAAGAAACAAAAAATGAATCCTTTTCTGGACCTGAATATCAATGGGGAATCTGGAGACAGTGTCTGAGAGGGCAGCGTCAAGCATGTCAAACGGGCGCCCTCTAAATACATCATCCAGCCTAGTCTCCCATCTGTCTAGCGCAGATGGTGTTATATGGGATGCATTAGGCCCATCAACAAGTTCATCTGTTCTCCTACACCATACTGCTCAAAAATAGGATAGCAAATCAAGAACTGTTTGTTTCAAATTATTACACTTAAGTAGCCTAAGGTAGTAATAAAATAGCCCTTCTTTTATCAATATGCTTTGCAAAAAAATTTGGTTAACAGAAGACATAAATCTCATTTTAAGTTTTGTTTTACGATAAAAATATGAGGAATTTACGTAAATAGCACTAAAACATAATGACTTTCCCTAAATAGCACTACATGTGTTTTTTTCCCAATATAGCACTTTTAGTCATTATCCATTAGTCATTATTCAAGTAAATGTTTGCCATCACTGGTCATTATAGACATTATTAAGTGCTATTTAGGGAATAAAACAATTTAAGTGCTATTTAGAGAAATGACTTAAGTTTTAGTGCTATTTAGTGCAAATATTTCTAAAGATATACCGTGTGGACCGTCTAAACTTGAAGTTTGCATAATTCAGATCTCTGTATATAATAAGATGCATCAGATTCTCACCATATATTGCCCAAATAGCTCTTCTTCTCTCAGATGTCATTAGCAGGGTCCCTGGAAAAAAAATCATTGAAACGATTGTTTTCCTAAGCACCCAACTAATTCTTCTTATTAACCAACAGAGCGGAAACAATAGGCTCACCTAGATAAAAAGTCTTTGCATACTCTGCACATATTTCACCACAGCGATCATAAGCTTCGTCCAGAAGGCCCAGATGTCCTGGAAGAATGATATTTGGCTTCACCCCCGAATCATCATCTCTGGATCTCAATTTCCTCTTGACCAAAGCAGCCTGCTTCAGCACCACATCGTACACCTTCTGCTCAGATGACATCATCACATCCTCGGCGGGATGAGCCACAGCACTCGAAAGTGCATACAATTTTCCTCCTCTCTTTAAGCTCGACCCTCCCATCGAAAAATATTTTGAATCATCGAGACATGCCAGATTCTGTCTTTGTTTCTTATCCCTCTTAACACTACCATTGCACATCAAACTCTTATTCCTCCTGAAAAACCCAGACGGATCCAAGAATCCGCTTGATAGCTCCGAAGAGGGAGAAACAATCCGCGTCAAGGAAATCGACATCTTCAAGGGGAGAAACTTTCTGAACAACTCCTGAAAGATTTGGTTTATGGTTTTTTTCTTTCCCTTCCCTTACCTTAATTTGTCTTGCTTGGCTGGCTTATAGCAAAAAATGGAAAATACCCACTAAACCCTATCCACTTTCAAGCAATGCCCACCGTGTTTTTTTTTCTTTGCAAAATAGTATGCAAACCCCACCAACTAATCAAACCCACTTTGCCTAAATCAACACACAGTGCGGTCAGTGCCTTGTGTTTACGAACATTGATGTCACCTATTATCTCCTTCTGCAGAACAAAATAGACAATTCATCATAATTTGTTCACTAAATATGAAAATGAACAACTAAATCTAGACAAAGGGGTATAGCTCAACAACTTGATCTAAGCCCGCAAATGCTGAATTATAGCATCAAACATCCTTTTTAAGAGAATCAGATGGAGCTCCATAAGTAGTTAATCATCAGAAAAAGCACAAAGCAAGGATCTTTAAAATTGAGAATAAAAAAATCCCAAAATTATGCACACGATCCACACCTCCTGGTAGGTCATTGGTGGTTTCTATATTTAGCTAAATTCATAAAAATAGTGTGCACCATAAACATCCTCCTTACACGTATACCTATCTTGAATACAGACCAAGACTTCAATGTGAAAGCCAACAAGAAAAATTTAAAGAATGTAAAAGAAGAAACAAAAATGGACCTCTTTATTCGCTTCAGAGAAATTAAAGAATGAGACGGACAGGGATTCGATGTATCAGCATCAGCTGGAAAAATGACTCCCCAAGAATGGGCAGGCAAAAAAACCCTTTTGATTTCAAGAGATTTCTTGGGGATTTCTAAGTATATATTTCTGCTTTTTGTTGAAATAGAGAGCTTGAAAAGTATGGAGACTCCGCTGGCTCTTTCTCTGCCGTTCATGTTCTTGTGACCCATAAAATGGGGGTGCGCTCTCTTTCTTTTTTAACCACTACATTTTAACCACTGTCACCAGTCCACCTCCACGGCGGCTCCATTAGGCTTTCACGATTTGGTACCCTTTGTCAGTTGTCAACTCAACTCCTTCGCCCCATTTGCAATCCAGATCCGTTTGTACGTTGGATCGGGCTCTCGTATCTTTAGAATTTGTCGGCTGATTTTGGTTCTTTTTCATCTTCATTCCCCATTTTTAAATTGGTGAATGAGGTAGGTCGTTTTCTTTTTATTTAATTTGAATAATTCCGATTTGATTGAAAATAGTTTTGATCTAATTCGATCTGATTTAATTTGATTGTAAATATATTTAAAGCTGTTATCTGATCTCATTCAATCTGATCTGATTTGAATTTTAATAAAAAGTAATAAGAATAAGTTGAAAAGAACATGAGTCTAAAAGACCAAAGTAGGACTAAAACATTGAAAATATATCAAAATAGGACTTTCATGTTTTTATTCCCGAAATAGGACTTACATTACCAACCATGGCCATATACATTACCAAAAAAGTATAGTAATGTGCACATGTACACTGCAACATTACCACAGTGCAAAGTCACATTACCACAGTGCAAAATCTTATTTCGGGAAAAAAAACATGAAAGTCTTATTTTGGTACTTTTCTCTATGTTTAGTCCTATTTAGGGTGATTTCTAGTCTATCAATGCATTTTTTTCTCAACCTTCAATATTTTCAAACCGTTTTTTCAACTACATTATATTATTTTAAGTTTTTTCTGTTTCTTCTAACTCTTTTCAGTTTCATTCAATATTAACTAAATAAAATTATTTAGATATATTTTTCATGTTATTCATATTCTTATAATAACAATAATAATAACAATAATAATAATTGTATTTATAACCAATGAGAATATAATTAAAAAATAATATCACTATTTTATAGAAAAAACATTATAATTATATAGTCAATATAAATTATTAAAATGTTGAATTAATTGGCTTATTATGTATTTCTCTTTTGTAATCCTATCCTATATCCTATATCATATCCTATATATTCTATATTCTATATATATATATATATATATATAAAGTAAGGTTTATTTCTTGGAGTGTTGACATGTGGCATGCCACATGTGCATTCATTACTGACATGGATGAATTTCATTAGTCCATTTAATTATTTAAAAAGATCTTTTAACACATTTTATTGTATTACTTTCAATAAATATTATATTTTAGTATTAAAAACATTACTTTAATTATAATTTGTATAAAAAATGTCATTTTTAACAATTTTATAAACATATATATCATCATTGTAAAATATTTTGTATCAATTTTTTGTTTTAAATAAACATACTAATATATATTCCACAAGTTTAAAACATATTTTGTTTGCAAAGTTAAATTATATCTATAAATATTTTGTAACTTTATCAATATTTTGAAAAATAAGGTTTTAATTTATATTATTTTTAAAAACAATAAATCATTTCTCTTTTACTACTTTGAAAGAAAATACTTATAGAATGTTTAGTGCATATACATCTATATTTAAATTATATTATTTGAAAAAAAAAAGATAATCTTAGAGTTAAAAAATATTCATCTAACACATATTATGTCACTATTAGAAAACTAAAATAAATAAAATTATATTTATAGAATGTATACGAGCCCTTGCGAAGCACGGGGTTAACACTAGTTTCATAGTATTTTATAATCATGTATCTTTGAAATGACATTAACTTTACTCACTCCATTCTAAAATAATGTACCCCAATGGATAAATGCGCAAAAAGTTCTATGACTTCTAAAATTGATTTTATTCACAAATTGGTATTGAAATAAATAATAATAGTTCTTCTATATATATAAAAGGTATATCAAAAGTTTTACAAAATAAGATGTGACAATAATATTTTATTTTATTCTATCATCAGATTAATGAAAACATGAAAATAAACAAAAGTTTTCAACATGTCATAATAGTAAAGAGATAAATCATTACATGAAAATAAACAAAAGTTTTCAACATGTCATAATAGTAAAAAGATAAATCATTTTGAGACGAAAGAAATATTAAATTCTAGTTTCTTAATTACTTTATTAAATGTTTGGAAATTAAAGAAAAGGTCATTCTCTTTGGGAGGAAAGTGGATGAGAGAGTTGGGGGCACCAAGTGGGGCACCAACTCTCCTAAGGCTGAGGGGTATAGGGCATGGGGTGTTGAATTGGCATCGCGAGAGGGAGGGGAACACCTCCCGTCCTACGTAGGAATGGGAAAGATGGGTTCCCTTTCTTATGTTCTCGGGGCTTGGTTCATCCCCATTTTTTGATCGTTCAATACTTTTTTTATTTTTTTTTAATTCCATTCATTAAAAGCAAAAAAAGTAACTTAAAAAAATTTATTATTTAAATACCACTTCCCACTCACCATTTTAAACACCTACTTCCTTCTTTTTCTTCTCAATTCTTCACCTTCATTGTCTAACAAAAGATTCATCATCTTATTATTATTATTATTATTAATTTGTTCTATTCTTGTTCATATAGTATTCTGATTTTGTCACAATGTCGTCTCTTCCTCTGATACGATGATGACTTTTTCTTCTTCTTCTTCAAATGAAGCCGAAACTTTGTTCACAAACGTGATAGTGGAGGCGGCAAAAGTTATATCCCAACATGCATAAATCAGAAATGTGTTAGAGTCTGTTAAGGAATGTATTAGGGTTTGTCGTTAACGAGCTCATTCTTGTTGGGCTCGTAATTAGGTCATGGTATTTTAGCTATTATAAATAGCGGATCCATGTGTAATCAATTCAATCAAGTTTAGATCTAAATATATTTCTACATGGTATCGGAGCCAACCTGGGAACCTAAACCCTAGTCTGCTCTAATCTGTCGCTTCCGTTGTCGCCGTTGCCGGTGGTTTGTCCGGCGACATCATATCTAATCTCTTTACCAAAATCTGTCTCGAGGTTTTCAAAAAAAAATCTGTCTCGACATTTTGTTCTGCTATTAAATTCAAATCTGCCTAGAACAGAGTCAAAGTTTGGCCGCCGCTGAAGATGTCTTCCCTGGCAGTCCCGTTTGTACGTTCGGTGCTTTTGATAGGTTCATCGGTACCGAAGTCCCAAATTAGTGTTGCTGCTCAATTCTATCTTTGAGTAGTTGCCAAAGTGATTACTTGTTTTGTTTATTCTGTGCTCCTACATCGCGAAAAAGATTTTCAACCAGACCCAGTTTTGATCGACGTTTTTGTCGACTTTGTTTTTGGTTGTTATTAGGTATGTTCAAGTGCAACCAGCTGTATGTTCGGCATGTTTGTTTGTGAGGTTGGTCGCATAGTCGCGCCTCAGTTCGACATATTTTTTTGTGAGGTTGGTTGCATAGTCGCGCCTCAGTCCGGCAACACGGCCTCCAAGTTTGGGATGCTTGTTAGTCGTCCCCGTGTCACCGCGTGGGAGTCATTCGTCATCAAAATTTATTGTTCGTTTGCAGGGCCGGTCACTTTCATTCGTTGTTGTCACAGCAGATCAAGTTCAAGTTGTTTATCAAGTTTTTTTTAGACTTAGTTTTGTTTTAATTGTCCAAGTTGTGCATTCCTTAACCTCATGCTCAACTTGAGGGTGAGTGTTAAGGAATGTATTAGGGTTTGTCCTTAACAGGCTCATTCTTGTTGGGCTCGTAATTAGGTCATGGTCTTGTAGCTATTATAAATAGCGGATCTATGTGTAATCAATTCAATCAAGTTTAGATCTAAATATATTTCTACAGAGTCGAGAAGAAGAAATATTTTCAGTTGTCACGAGATCGCTCACGTATAAAAATTTAAATCCTTTTTACGCTTCGTTTTTAAATCCCAAATAAATTTAAATATTTAAATATTCATATCTTTTTTTGCTTTAAATTATGTTATGCACATCCTAGCTGGTCATGACCGATTTGTGATCGATTACTTTGCAGAAAATCCAGTCCACACCGATGAATAGTTTAGGTGTCACTTTGGTATGAGTCACAATCCTTTCCTCCATATTGCCGATGATTTGGCACACCGATCCTTTTTTACTCTACAACTGGATGCCAGGTAGAATTTGGACTTTAGTACCTTACAAAAGTGAACCGCAACGGTTCAACTACTGGCATACGACATATCCACTGACGCACTTGATGATTATCTGAGGATGTCAGCTAGAACGTCTCATATAAATGATGTTTGTGGGCACAGACATTTATCCGATCCTTATAGTATGAAAATTATTGTCCTATTTCGAGGAAAGAAAATTGAACTCTATTTCATAGCAAATTTATATTGTTGTGTTAACGAAGGATGTAAGTTTTTTTAACAAACAAACTTTTACTATTACCCAATATAATTAAAATGATGATTAAAAAAATCCTATAAAAATGAAAACAATGTGTTTTTATCTCATAAAGAGGAGTATATGTTCAAAATTCATTATATTAAAGAATAAAAAAGACTACTACCATTTTTACACTACCAGCTAGAGAGTAGTAACTTAATCTTACTGTCTTTGTCTAATTTTATTCTCAAATTGTATTACTTGTTAGTACAATAAAATAAAAAATTGAAAGTCCCAACAAGATAAATCTAATAAAATCAATTTTTTACTAATATACATTACAATTTTTGAATAACTAAAGCTCAAAATTGATGCAATTTGACATAAAAGGGACAAATTTACTTAAATAGCACCAAAACATAGTGAATTTCTCTATATAGCACCACAAGTTTTAATTTCCATAACTAGTACTAATTAATTATTAATTCTAGTGTACTAAAATGCCCTTTATATGCTTTTATATTTTCTGATCCATCACGTCCTACTGTCTTTCACCGGCCGCCGATCCCAAAATGTAAATGTCAGTGTCCCATCGTCACTCCGTTAATGTCTATTATGTATGATTTAATGACATGATAATCAGTCTTCTATATGTCTCACAAAGAATCCAATTTTTCATAAGCGTATGAAGCATGTGGGTACCGATTGTCACTTTTTTCATGAACAAGTTATCGTTGGGAGTTGGGACTATAAAAGTGTCACATGTTTTTTCTAAAGACCAGCTTACTGATTTGTTGACCAAACCATTGTCATTTGTCAAAACCGTGCTTCTTGAGACTTGCTTCTAAGCTTCCACTCGTGACACAGTGTTCAGCTTGAGGGGAGATGTTAGACAACTAATTGTGATATTATTAATTATGGTAGGCTTTGTATTTTTAGTCAGCTACTATTTCTATTTCCTAGTTCTAGTTGGAGTTGTATTCCTCTCTATAAATACTCTCTCATGCATTCTTAATTCCTTGATCAATACAATTATTCACTTGTTCTTTTATCCAATAGAGAGCTTGGTGTGATTAATGTCGGAGTTGGTGATGTTGAATTCCCCTCGAATTCATTTATGGTATGTTTGGAAACATGAATTTAGATTTCAAATCTGGATTTGGCTTAAATTCCATGTTTAGGAAACTTAAAAATTTTAAATTTGGATTTGAGTCAAGTTAGTCTCATTCAAAACAAAGCTTAATTTGAAATCCATGCACCTCATCTTGTCATTTGAAATTCAAGATTTCAAATTTTGAAATTGAAATGCATGAATTGAAATGAAATGCTAGTTTCCAAATACTACATTATATAATTGTACCAAAATCTAATTAGGAGGCTTTTTGTGAGGAGTGCTTCTATGATGCACTTAGGTACATACCATTTTCGTGAAGAGTGCTTTTTGTGAGGAGTGCTTCGATTCTCACAAAAACAGTTTTATTAGATTTATTATAACAACTATTTTCTAAATATTATTTTATCTAAATAAAATATAATTTATATTTTATTTAATTATAGGTCAAAGGTTGAAAATAGTTGATCGAAAAAGTCAAAACTGGACAAATACTCGTAGTAAATATGTATCGGCTAATTAAAGTGGAGAGTCTACTTACTCTCTCTCTCTCTCTCACTCCTTGCCGTGGAAACTCAGTCGTCTATTCCAAGTACTGAGTTTGGTGTCAAAACTGCAACTTGTGCATGGACAATAACAGTCGATATTAGACCCACTCAAATGCTAGTTCGACCAAAAAAATGTAGCATTTTGTGCATGTGTGAACCATCACACTCACACAAAATGCAAGTGCACACATGTGGTGTATAATTTGGGCTATAATTTTCGATGTAGAAGTAGCTTAATTTTTACTCCTTTCGTCTTAAAAAGAGTCACTTTTTGTAATTTACGAGGTTTGACTGAAGTTATTTTCTACTCAACGTATTTCAAAATTGGTCAGGAATTACAAAATAAAATTTATGTATTTGAAAAACCATAAAAAATACGAAGTATACAAAATAATAGGTGATAAAACTATATTATTTTTTTTAAATAATGGGTCAAGATTGTTATTAAAATTTGACAACATAAGTAGTAAACAATCAATTTAAATTTGGACAAAGGCAATAATTTATATGTCATGCTCAAAATTTTCATAATTAGGACTAAGAGGCCGACTCACATTAAGGGGCTGTTTGGCAACTTCTGAATGGGTAAGTGCTGAACCAGTAAGAGGTCTGAATCATTAAGTGCTGAACCAGTAAGAGGTCTGAACCATTAAGAGCTAGTATATTGCTTAACTATTCAGAAGCAAATGTCTGATCAATTCAGATAACAGCTCTTAACCATTCAGACTCTGTATAATACTTAACCATTCAGAGGCAAATCTCTTAACCATTCAGACATCTGAACCATTAAGAGGCTGAAACAAACAGTCTGAATCATTAAGTGCTGAATCATTCAGACATCTGAACCATTAAGAGGCTGAAGCAAACAGCCCCTAAGTCTGGGGTCCATGGAGAAATCAACCCAGCACTTTAAGGGTATGTTCTTTAGGACGGAAAAAAAGGCTTGATGTTGAAAGAAACTGAAAAATTTTGGAAAAACTGAAAAAAATTAAAAGAAACTGAAAAACTAGAAAAAATTGAAAAATCTAAAAAAAGTTTTAAAATTTTTTTATGTGTGGTTTTTCATTATTCTCATTCTGATTTCTTGTTGTTATAAATTATTATTATTATTATTATTATTATTATTATTATTATTATTATTATTATTATTATTATTATTATTCTTATTGTTGTTGTTGTTGTTGTTGGTGGTGGTGGTGGTAGTGGTGGTGTTATCACGTTATCTTAATGATTGTTTTTAAGATATAAAGAAAATATTACGAGTATTATTTTTCATATATAAAAAGCTAGTTTAAAAAAAATAATTAGAATATAAAATTAGCATAAATATCAAAATGTTAAATACTTAAGAGTTATTATGGCTATGTTGTTTTTATTATAAAATAATGTATTTGTAATTATATTTTATATATTACAAGATTTTGTAAATATATTTTATATATTACAAGATTTTGTTTTATATATTAAAAGATTTTGTTTTAGATTAATATACAAAAAAAGGTATTATTCATATTAAAAAGTTGAAGAAAAAATATTGATGAATGTGAATCATAAAAATAGTGAGATGAAAAAATGAAATAATTTATAAACTATAGTTCTGAACATAAAAGTTGTAATAATAATAAGAAGAATAATAATAATATTTTTTTTAGAAAGATTTGTCAGAAAGTGGAAAAAATTTGAAGAAAATAAATATAGTTGGAAGAAATTAGAAGGAACTACAAATAAAACTGGAAGAAACTTTAAAGAACTGGAAGTTAAGAGTTCAAGCTCTAAAGAACATGCCTTAAGTCTTTCAATATTACGCATATAGCACTCCTTAATCTTTTATATCAATTTAGCTATTTATAGTCTCAATATCTTTCAAGCATACTCTCTACCTTTTAATAGATTCTACTATTTTTAATTACTTTTAATTTTTTGATTAAACTTAGGTTATTCACGTAGTCACTCCTCCTCATTCGTGCGTCTCATCCGTGTGAGAACATCATCCTACGCCGTTTATCATATCTCTGTGAGATTGTCCTCCTACGCAGTTTACCAATGTATAATGTCTAAACAAGTTCGCACGTATTAAATTAAGTTCCATATTTAATGCCCATGTTTGGCTAGTGTGTTTTGGTGTAATAGATTATTCATGAAATCAGTCATACATTTTCGGGCAGTGTGCAATTCATATATGAAAACAGTCATACACATTTTTGGTAGTGTGGAATTCATACATGAAAACAGTGTGGAATTCATACATAAAAAGAGCTGTACATTTTTTGGGTAGTGTGGAATTAATATATGAATTAATATTGAATAAGTTTTTAATATGATATGTTCTGATCTAATATGTTCTGAATATAATTATATTTAAAACTATTCTTGATATGATTTGGTCTGACCTAATCTGGTTTGATCTGATTTTAATAAGAAAAGATAATAAGCATGGGTGACCCGGAGAGTGTGCAAAGTAACCAACCGCACAGGGTCCCTAAAATTTTAGGGCCTCATATCTTTAAATTTCATATTAATTTTAAAGCATAAGTATTCTAAAAAATAAAATAGGACCCAAAATGGTAATTTTGGACCGGACCAATTTTATTTTTTCATTTTTCAGAAACGGCCCTGGTAACAAGCAATAAAAATAAGTTATAGACAACATGAACTTAGAGCTTCTTTATTGGCGGCAAAGGGAACCCTAGTGCTAGTGTTTTCTAACTCTATATGCATGTTTCTTAATCGGACGGGGCCTAATATCCCTCCGTCTAGAGGAACATTATTTCATCACTGATGGTGTAAATTACCTAACCGGATAAACAATACTAGACCGGGTCTAGGATTGTTTACTTGATTCGTAGAAGTAAAAAGGTAAAACACACAAAATGACTGGGAGGACTGTAGGTAGAAACACATGTAGCCCAATTGATATTATAAATATAGAAGAATGCATGAGAGATTTTACAAGGGAGTTTTAGAGAGAAAAAATTGGATCACCTCCTTTGAAGGTTACAACAGTATTTATACTAAGCTTAAAGGGGACAAAGCACCGCTCATCCACGTCAGGGTACGTTCCTGGGTGGTGGAAGGTGACTCCCTCATCGCGTAGTGCTTTGGACGGATTATTCAAGCATCACCAATGATTCTCCATTGATTTTGGTCGCTACGGTCGAAGCTCCTTTAGATTCTTCTCTGCTGACACTTTCCAACCCCAGAAACCATACCGAGTAGTTTCTGAGGGATGGATTTACTGAAATTGGGGAATACGTGATGAATAAAGTAGTTTGACCGGTATACTATCGGAAGTGTACCGGTCAACTTTTTGGTCACCGAGCATCCTTTTACTGATGATTAAGGTCTCTCTTTCAAGTATAATCAACTTGACCAGTTAATTATTTGGTCATCTCCTTTGACCGGTTTTGGTGGAATACACTCATCAATCACAAGCCCCCTTATTTCTTAAATATGTTACATGACACGTTGTCTGTATTACCATGTGAATTCTCTAAATTATCTTTTTTTTACAGAGGCTAATTTATCTAATTACATTAATTTCACCCGATTTCAACATATTTAAATCAAATTGTACTGTACTGATGTAATTTATCAAATTTCACTAAATGTTTACCTAATTTGTTTTCAATCTTAACCAAGTGAAATAATTATTCGACATAATATTAAATGAACTTCACTAAAGTTTTACTTAAATTAATTTCATTATGCATAAGGTTTAATATATGTATAACAAAGCAGGCCTTCGGCCCAACACAAACTATATAAGCCTAAAATACAATTACTTACAAAAATGAGAAGCTCTATGGTGAACCTAAGGTCCATATAGACCTTCTCATATATTTTATTTTTATTTTAAAAAAGTTTATTTTAACACTTGAAAATGTTTGTTTAACATATACGAAAGAACACTATAAATCTTAGATGTATCTAATAATTTACCTATAAAAATATACTTCTTCCGTCTAAAAAAGATGTTCACATTCAAACTGAGATTCAAGAGAGGATATTTTTGTGTTGACTGTCCAAAAATACACTTGATATGATGGGTAACAATATGATATGACATATAGATTGTTAGCCTTGGTTTGCTAAAGCCTCGTGTTTTAATGTTAACAAACAATATAAGAGCTAACGTTTGTTTAAGTGTTTTAGGTACAACAAGAATCCATTCAGATTCGGTTCTCAAGAATAAATTGAAAATACTAAACTAGCGTAGAATATAAGTAGAAACCATTTTAAGGATATGATTTTATATACATATATTCACAAGCTCAAAAGTACTCACAAAATATGTTTAAAACCTTTTTATAATCATTTTCAAACATCCAAAAGGTTTTAAACAAAATTGGAAACGATTTGGAAAAAAATAAAAAAATTATCAAAACGGTCAGCAGGTACCTAGGTACCGTAAGGGATACCGTGAGTCAATCTAAGAAGGTACCCTCTACTGTCATCCCAGGACCCTCTACCGGAAGGGGTATCGTAAGTGGACAGCTATCGTCATAGAGTTTTGGCCTTAGAAGGTACCTAGCTACCGTGACAGGGTACCTTAACCGTTGGAGGTACTGTTCCTAATGGCTGAATTTGAATTTAATCAACCGTAATCACCTCCCAACAGCTAGTTAACACCTTCCACTATAAATACAAGCCTAATACTTCATATTTCAACAAGAACTTAAGCCCCGAACATCCTACTTTTATATTTCAAGTTTGTTTACTCTTTTAATCTTAATTCTTCATATTTAGGCTATTTTAAGAGCCTCATTCTCTTGATTTTTATACACACACTTTTGAGCTTGTGTTTTAGTGATATACTCTCATATTCATAAGTTTATATTGTATTTTTGAGAGACTATAATTTCATTCTACATCGGCTAAGTCTTGTTCTTCATTTTTATATTCAAGCCGTTGTGTAGAACCATTTCTTGTGTTCTTCAAACACACTTTCTTGCGGTCAAGAATAGCCGTTAAATTCTCAAGTTGTAACGGTCGAGGATAGCTGTATAAATCCTTGGGTAAAGGTTCAAGGATTGCCTTTGAAATCTTTGGGGGGAATGGCCGAAGATAGTCGTGAAATCTTCATTTTAAGCGGTTCGAGATAGCCCTTGTGAAATCTCGGAGTGAATCCTATTGGCAAGGGTTGTTTTCCAAACTAGTGCGGTGCTTTGACGGAGCTCAAAAATCGGGACTTAGTGAATTCGGAAATCCTTAAAGATGAGCCTTAAGGTACTGGAGTAGGGAGTTCCCGAATCAGTATAAAATCGGTGTGCATTTTATTTACGCTTTTATTTCTGCGTTTTATATATCGCTTCTTGTTAGCGTATATTGTATATATAATATGTATTATTTGTATGATTGGCGTTTTACGTTGGGCCATGTCTATTGGGCTTGTACCTTGTATATATATTACTAATTGTATCAATGAAATCACCAAGTTCAGTTCACAAAATTCTACATTTCCGCATCTGCAAATACCGTTCTTGTTAAATTCCTAAAAGTTTTTCAAACGCGATATTCACTCCCCTCTAAGGCGTGGGCACAACAACTAGCATACATTATTAGTATAAAGATATGATGTGAGATATTAATTAAGAATTAGTAAGTGTAAATATGATTTTTTAATAGAAAGAGGAAGAAATTTGTGACTCAAGTAAAAAAGATTTTACTTCAAATAATCTTTCTTTGTTTTTGCCCAAAGTAAGAACATGAATTGTTTATCGAAAGAGGGGGAGTATATGAATTATACATATATGCAATTTTAGAGACAGAACAAAACTGAGAATGACTTTCACACTCTTAACAATAAGGTGAGCATAAATTTTCAATTCTTTTTTGTAAAATGAATAAATCACGAGAAGAAATAGGGAGAAAAACAAAAATAGCACTCTTAAAGCCTAAAAATACTCTAAATAGCAGTGCTATATTTTTCGTACCTGTAATTCCAATTTTGTCCTTTATTTAAACAACAAAGATTTATTATACACTGCCAAAAAATATGATTATTTTGGGCAGTTTGGTTGTTCACTTCTAACTGTGTAGTGGTCGGTACGTGTTTTTATATGTAAGTATTTAATGTGGCAGTGTAGAATGAATATATATTGTTATATCTTACAGGAGTGTGTAAGTGTATTATTGTGTTTCTTAATTTAATGTTAGAGTGCAATGTCAATTCATTTATGTGGCAGTGTTTTCATGCATAAATTATACACTTTCAAAAAGTGTATTACTGTTTTCATGTATGAATTCCACACTGCCCAAAAAATGTATAGCTCTTTTTATGTATGAATTCCACACTATTTTCATGTACCAATTCGACACTGCCAAAAATGTGTATGCCTATTTTCATGTATGAATTCCACACTGCCTAAAAATGTATGACTGATTTTATGAATAATCTATTACACCAAAACACACTGGCCAAACATGGGCGTTAAATATGGAACTTAATTGAATACGTACGAATTTGTTTAGGCATTATACATTGATAAATTGCGTAGGAGGAGGATCTCGCATAGCTATGAAAAACGGCATAGGATGATGTTCTCATATGTATGAGATGCATGAATGGGGAAGAGCCACACGTATGAGGAGGAGTGACTATGTGAATAACCTAAGTTTAATCAAATAATTAAAAGTAATTAAAAATAATAGAATATAATAAAAGGTAGAGGGTATATTTGGAAGATATTGACACTGTAAATAGCTAAATATGTATAAAAGATTAATGAGTGCCATAGGCGTAATATCGAGTGACTTAGAATGTTACGTAGGGTGATTTCTTGAAGCAATATAATATACTAAGTAGTTTTTACCACTTTTCATACAAGTGGCTTGAGATTTTTCTGAAGTCTTCACACATGTTTTTTAAAATCAAGAATCAAAACCCTAATCCAATTCATTCTTTAGAGAATCAACCTCCAAAAAGGGAGGAAAGATATATATAAGGGCAGAGTTACGTTCAAATTATTTTTTTGCTCATTACTTATTCTTATTATAATTAGATCGGATCAAACTAGATCAGATCAGTCCATATCAGACCAGATCAGATTAGAAACAACTTTAATTATAACAGCAATCAGAACAGATTAGACCAAATCATTTCTTCAAAAAATCAGATCAGATCGGATCACGCCAATAGAAAGCTTAGCGCAGCCTAAATCGTCAAAGATTGACCAACAATGAGAATGACAACCAAACACGAGAGGATTTAATCTCGAACATGTTCTTTTCAAATTATTCTTATTACTTACTTCCTCTGTGTAAAAAAGATGTTTCCATTTTGACTTTGAGAAAATTTAAAGGGAATTAGTTTTGTATTGATTTTCTAAAAATACCCTTGATGTGATGAGTAAAACTAGAATGTGATGGGTATATTATTAGTAAATTGATATGATGTGATAGATAAGCTAAGAATTAATAAGGCTAAAAGTAGCTTTTTAATAAAAAGAGGAAATATTTTGTGGAACAAGAAAAAAAGAAAGGAGAATGAGTTTTTGAGACGGAGAAAGTAATACTAATTGTTATTCGAATCAGATCAAATTGGAAACTGATTTAAATATAACTATAATCAGATTAGAACAAACCAGATTAAATAAGAAATTATTCTAATTCAAGTAAAGTGAACCGGATTAGGTGAAAAGAACAAGTCCCTAGTCGTATACTCCGTAATTTTATAACTGTACATTTCTTATTAGAGTGCATTATTTGAAAGAAAATCTCATCTTAACCGATCATTTTGTTAATAAGTAAGAATGACTACTTGATTATTCAACTAAACTTATGGGCTATGGCCGATTTATGGAATACACAAATACCAAGTGTATCATGTATGGCTGATATTTATTGAATACCCAAGTACCAAGTCTATCATGAAAAAAGATTAGGTGCCACATGGATAATTCAACTGGTTCCAGAGGAGGATGTCAAACTCATTGATCATAGGGTCAAATTCCTGTAGAGGCAGTGTAAGAGTTCCTATCATTTATAATAGCTTCTTGTGCACACCGGGCATGGAGTGACCTATCTAAAGACCAGATTTAGATTATACAATGATTTACTTCCTCACAATCCTGCCGTGCTGGGATGTGAGGGCGCCCGAGGTCGGCGTTCCACTATATGAAAAACGATAAGGTTATATAATTCAAAATGGTTCTTTTGACCCTTGAACCTCGGGTCATATTATGATCTGAGGCCTTACGGTACTTCATTTGTAAAATTGATGGTCCTACCATCCTAACCCCCTGCCTCCTACCTACCCACCCCACCTCTGCTTCCCTCTCCCATTTTGCTGATTGGGCGAGAGAGACAGGGTTTATGGGAGGTTAGGGGCTAGAAATCATAAATTTTACAAACGGAGCACCGTATGGCCCTAGGTCATAATATGACCCAAGGTTTAATGGTCAAAAGATCCTTGCCGTATATAATTATGTCTTATAGCTTTATTACAATGTAAATAATTTTTTGGTAGTAATAGTCACTCCTACTAAAACACTAAATATACTCGTCAATTAAATTCACCCCATATGCATTATTATGTTATTATTTTAAAACGTTATACGAATTTCATTAAGTTAAAAAACATTAAACATAAATATTTAAAACTATCCATCATTTATATCATTTTACGAGTATTATTTTATTTTAAAAAAATAAGTTTTAATTTTATTTTTAAAACATTGTTACTACTAGTTTTGTAGATCTTTTGATGTAGTATTTTAATATGTAACTTTTATTTTTTACTCTATACCTTTTTTCATATAAAATGATTTGAAAATAATTTCAGTCAAACATCGTAAACCGAAACTGTCACTATAAATTGGGACGGAGGGAGTATAAAACCTTCTTTTTCTATGTATTATACCGATATGCATTTCACCTTTTTTACCTACGTATTTATTTTATTATATAAAAAATGTTATATAGGTTTTACTTTAAAAAAATTTATATGGAGTATAACTTTTAAAACTATTCACCATTATTCTGTTTTATTTGCTTCAAGAACTTTTTTTATATAAATATTAATGAATGTGCATTCTTATTAAAACAACATGTTTTATTTTAAAAAGATATCATTTATATATCTATAATCTAAAAAAGATATTTAGTGAAGAAAATAAAAATATATTTTAATTCAAAATATAATTTTATCAAATTATTTAAAATTGTAAAATTTTCCCTATGAACTAATGGATGAAAAATAACTTAGAAATTAATGGAACGAATTTAGTGCGTGAAGTGAAAGATTTACTTATTTATTTTATAAATAATATTTTCTTAAAATGAGTTCAAAATAAAGGAATCACCCGAAATATGAGAAAAACATAAAGAAAGTATCAAAATAGGAGCTCCATATTTTTTCCCCTAAATAAAAATTTACACTGTAATAATGTAACACTTTATATGGACATTTCACAATACTTTTTGGTATTATATAGTGTCATGATTGACATTGTATATGCATTTTATTTTCTATTTTGAAGAAAAACATAAAACTCAGATTTTGGTAGACTTTCTATATTTTACTACTAATTTAGTCTTTTTCGCTTTAAAATAGAGAATTAAATAAATAGGTTTAACCCAACCTATTAATATACGGCCTTTTAGAAGTGTCTAAAAACAAATTCGTGAGAAATTGGTCCAGAACGGACAATATCATACTAACACGGGATTGAAGTGAGTGCAGCGCGATCCCAACATGCTCCTCGGAATTCAATATTCACCAAGGTTCCCATGACATTGGAATCCAATGTCATGGGATGACCTAGGGGCGCTCCGGTGCCCCGTTCGTAAAATTGACGGTTCCTATTACAATAGTACTATCAGATTGCATATTGATCGTAGATATGCACAAAATACCGAGGGATCCATATAATGATATGGACTAAAAAATTGTTGGAACATTATGGTAAAAAACATTATATTGACTCTTTAAACTGTCTGCACTTCTTGCAATTTTGAGGTAGCAGTTGGTCAATACAACTTTCAACGCTCATCATGGGTCATCTGGAAACAACCGTTATATGTTTTAAACACAGGGGTCAAACTGCGTACATCCGACCCCCCTTACCCCGCAATGGGCGGGAGCCATTGAGGCACTAGGGTAATGTTGTTGTTGTTGTTTTTAGTGTTGGTGATAATTAAGCAATTAGAGAATTCGTGTAAAATCTCAAATTTAGAAACATTGATAGGAATTTTTCCATTATTAAATGGGAAGGGAGGGAGTAAATCTCACAACTCAAAATATTGATGAAAGAGGAGAAGAAAAGAATGATGCCCAAATGTGCCAGACGCACATTACCTGCAGTCCTGCATTTACGATTAAGAATCTCTCAAATGACAACTACTCTGCATATTCTTTTCCTTTCTCATCCCTTTTTTTCCAAACTGTACGCCTCTGTCATTCTTCCTATAAAACCCCCCAATGGAAGCTGGCATAAACAACCTGCAGCCAAAGTTCTAATATTTTGCATTCATCAAGATCTCAGAACAACCCAAAATGGCCACCACCCGTCTTGCTTCTAAAAGGTCTATCCCGGCAGCCGATAATGCCCTGAAGAAAAACCAGCGCAACGTGAAAAGGTGCTTCGCTAAGTTCATGGAGAAGGGGAGAAGGATGATGAAGATTGAGGAGTTGATGGAGGAGATGGAGAAAGCGGTTGATACTCCAGCTGATAGGAACCAAGTCTTGGAGGGCTGGTTTGGCTACATTTTGTGCAATACCATGGTACTCAACTCAATTAAACCACTTAATGTTCTTTCTAGTATTCCAATGTCCTGTCCGAAAACTATATTATATTTTTGGGTTTGGAAACTTGACGACAGGAAGCGGTTGTGGTTCCTCCTAGTATTGGTTTTGCCACAAGAAAAGATCCCGGGTTCTGGGAGTATGTTAAGATCAATGGCGACGATCTATCGTTAGAGCCTATCACGGCTACAGAATACTTAAAGTTAAAGGAAACAATTGTGGATGAGGACTGGTATATGATTTAGCCTGTTGTCGTTTTACATTACTAAGTTAAAAGAAGGTTGGGTTAAAGAGATTCACGCTTTGCAGGGCAAGAGATTCGAATGCGTTGGAAATTGATTTTGAAGCAGTAGAATCATCCGTGCCTCGCTTGAGGTTGACTTCTTCAATTGGCAATGGATTGAAATCCGTGACGAAGTTTCTGAGTACCAAGCTTAGTGGTAGCTCAGAGACAGCACAAGCTCTTGTGGAGTATTTGCTTTCCATGAAACGCCAAAAATGTGTATGTTATGTTACCATAAATTTAAGAAAAAAATGGAGGAGTATATATGAGACATGAATGTGAACTCTTTGTTGAATTTGCAGACATTGATGATCAATAAGAAGCTCGGCACGGTTTCAAAGCTCCGAGCAGCACTTATTGCGGCTGACATTGCCCTCTCATCATTGCCTAAAGATGCACCATACCAAAGTTTTGAGAAAATGTACACTTACTTTCATAGCTCTTTCTCTATAAGTGGACATAGGAAAAGTGGCATTTAGTAGTTTACCCTATTTTTCTTGTGCAGGCTGAAAGCGCGTGGCTTTGAAAAGGGGTGGGGTAACACTGCTGAGAGAGTCCAAGACACAATGCGAGCGCTTTCCCAAGTGCTTCAGGCTCCGGATCCGTTAAGCGTGGAGAAATTCTTCGCAAGGCTTCCGATTATTTTCAATGTCGTGTTATTTTCTGTCCATGGGTACTTTGGGCAACAAGATGTACTTGGCTTGCCAGATACAGGTGGCCAGGTGGTTTATGTTTTGGATCAAGTGGTTGCTTTTGAAGAGGAGTTGCTATTGAGAATTGAGCAACAAGGGCTTAATTTCAAGCCTAAAATACTTGTGGTGAGTTTCCATGATATTGTAAGAGATCAAATTACTAGGATATGAATTGATCTGTTCCTTGTATACAAACTCTATATAGGTAACAAGACTAATCCCAGATGCAAAAGGAACAAAATGTAACCAGGAACTTGAACCAATCCTCAACACAAAGCACTCTCACATCCTTAGAGTCCCATTTAGGACAGAAAATGGAGTGCTCAATCAATGGCTTTCTCGGTTTGACATTTATCCTTACCTTGAGCGGTTCACTCAAGACGCTGCTCAAGAAATCACCAAGCAGATGGATGGAAAACCGGATTTAATCATCGGAAACTATAGCGACGGGAATTTGGTGGCATCACTATTGGCAAACAAACTTGGGATCACTTTGGTATGCTTTTTTTTCCTCAACCATTTCTTGTATTCATCTTTGGAATGAATTTTACTCAATAGTAGTACTGATGATCAAAGTTCGTCGAACTTGACTGAAAAAAGTCAAACTAAACAAATGATGGGTTTCTTATTTTTGTTTAAACATTATTGGAAAAGGGTACCATTGCACATGCACTAGAGAAGACAAAATATGAAGATTCAGACATAAAATGGAAGGAGTTAGACACCAAGTATCATTTCTCTTGCCAATTCACAGCTGATTTGATTGCAATGAGCTCTGCTGATTTCATCATCACTAGCACTTACCAGGAAATAGCTGGAAGGTGAGAAAACAGCACTTGGAAAACACATTCATTCATTCGGTTGCATATATTAACAATGTGCAACAATTTGTCACAGCAAAGATCGACCCGGGCAATACGAAAGCCACAGCTCATTCACAATGCCAGGGCTGTACAGGGTCGTCTCCGGCATTAATGTGTTCGATCCCAAATTCAACATTGCTTCTCCAGGGGCAGACCAGTCTGTTTACTTCCCTTACACCCATAAAGATAAGCGATTCTCTCAGTTTCATCCTGCCATTAAAGAGCTTCTGTATGGTAAACCAGACAACATCGAACACATGTGAGTAGAGTAGTGCGATCCATCAATAACTCTTGATCCTACATTTAATTGCTAATCAATTCGATCATTTGAACGAAAACAGAGGATTCTTGGAGGACAAAAACAAACCAATCATATTCACCATGGCGAGGCTCGACACAGTGAAGAACACAACCGGATTAACAGAATGGTTCGGGAAGAACAAAGCACTGAGGAGGCTGGTTAATCTGGTTGTCGTTGGTGGTTCCTTTGACCATTCAAAATCCAAAGACAGGGAAGAAGCGACCGAAATAAAGAAGATGCACAAGTTGATAGACAAATACGAACTGAAGGGTGATATGAGATGGATAGCAGCTCAGACAGACAGGCAGAGAAACAGCGAATTGTACCGGGTTGTTGCAGACACAAAGGGAGCTTTCGTACAGCCGGCTTTCTACGAAGCATTTGGCCTCACTGTCGTGGAGGCAATGAACTGTGGGTTACCCACATTTGCAACCAACCAGGGTGGCCCTGCTGAGATCATTGTTGATGGGATTTCTGGGTTTCACATTGATCCTCACAATGGAGATGAGTCTAGCAATAAGATTGCAGATTTCTTTCTGAACTGCAACAAGGATAGTCAGCATTGGGACACGATCTCAGCTCAGGGCCTGCAGCGTATAAACGAACGGTAACGATTGTGAGAAACATGATCGGATAGAACAAAATAAAAACCAACTAATGTTGCTTTGATTCGATTTGATTTGATCAAATCTTTATGCAGTTACACATGGAAGATCTATGCAGACAAGGTTTTGAACATGGGTTCTGTGTACAGCTTCTCGAGAAATGTGTTGAATGATCAGAAACAAGCAAGCCTAAGTTATATTCGAGCCTTCTACCAGCTTCAGTTCAAGAACTTAGTATGTACTAATATACTATTAATTGTTACTTAATTTGCAGCATTGTCATGTCAATCTCAATTATTGTTTTTCTTGTTGCGTTAAGGTTAAGAGCATACCATTAAGAAGTAATGAAGCTCCACAACAGCTGCAAAAAACAAGAGACGAAGCAGAAGCCCAAGCCGTAACTCTATGAAGTGAAAAGTGTAAGAAGATCCACATTTTCACGTGTTGACCTTTGAACTACAAAAGTACAACTCCATTATCAATGTTCGGATGCAAATAATAATTCACGTTTAACGAAGTTCGATTTGAATACTTCCTGAAAAAAGTCTTAGTTTAACAAAAAAAAGTTAAGTTCATTATGGGAGGTATAGTCTTTGTTGCACGGGTTCTTCAAATAGGTTCCGCTTTCTGTCCTCGAAACGTCCCCTTTCGGGTACTTGGAGGCGTCCCCACACCTAAATCTTTTATAAATTATGAAAAAAATTGACGATTCGGCCCCGTCCTTGTATATATCCATGTCTCCGCCTCGGTGCAACTTAGGGTATAGTGCATTGGCACATTGTGGCATCACTTTGTCTCATGTTTCTGCAGACATCTTGGAGCAATTGAGGGATTCATTCAAATTATGGAAGCTCTTGCATGTGTTAGCAATAAATGTTCAAATGTGATTATTATTTTGATATTGGCAAGTGAGTGCATTGTATGTACATGGCGGCTCTGTTGGGCTGGTCTACATTTCAAAATGACATCCCAATCAAACATGCCCAACAATTTAAAATAAGTTGCATTGAGAGTATGTTCTACGGAGTACCATGTAAAATAAATACGGACTAAATAAACGAATGATAGAAAGGGACTTCGCCTAATGTTATTGGGCATCCTTGTACCCCAAAAAAGAAATTATAGGTTATTATTTTAATTTTTTTCAATTTATCTTATTTTATGATTGGAAATAAAAAAAAATTACTCTATATATTTAGAGTTACTCTAAAAGTACTACAAAACAAGAGCTAACAAAAATATTTTATTTTATTAAATAATCAATGAAAACACACAAATTATCAAAAGTTCTATTTGTTTCAATAAAAATTGGTCTGCACGAACTCGGGCCAGCCAGTTCAATTCATCCCGCCCTTAAGAATTGATAGATATAGATAACTATATAAATCCAACCGACCCACTTTGATCCGGCCCGTAAGATTATATGGACGTGCATGAACATTGGGTTTGGCATGCATGGGCCGACAGGCCCACCCACATTACGCAAATATATAATATACACATACACCTGGAAAAAATGACCAGACCTGTTTTTGAGACGAAAACCGACCTGAAAACACTGGGTTTGAACAAAGGTTTTGATGAACGAACACGAAGTTGACCGAACCCGAAATGACCCGCTAAAAATGGGTCAAACCCGATCGAACCCAAACCTGATCTGACCGACCCGCTAAAATAAGAGTTTTTCAAAGTGAAATTTGTACCAAATAGGACTAAAACATAATGACTTTCCTAATCTAGGACTTAAATGTTTTTATTTCCTAAATAGGACTTATTAATGTCTTAGTGGGAGGAATAATGTCCAGTAATGATGGACATTTATTTGAATAATGACTAACTCATAATGACCATAAGTAAATTACTCTTTTTCAAAATCATACACTTTACTACTCGTTTTTAGTGTATAAATTTATATTTTCAGACAAAATTTTAATGATATTACATAATTATCTTACTTTTTCTAAAACATAAGCATTTTTTAAATTCTTTATATTGATTTATATATCTAAAAATTATTTCAGAATTTAAAATAAAATAATCTAAAAGATTTAATACATTTTTTTTGATATTTTAAGTTTATTTAATAGAAAATGTAAATGTTAATGTGAAATTAAAAATTTTAAAAACCAAAGTCATAACACGTTGGGTCAATCCGAACCCGATGACACTGGGTCACTAACATACAGTTCTCAATCCGAACCCGAATCGATCCGGACCCGAAATAACCTGAACTTAAAGTGATCGAATTCGAACCCGACCCGACCGGCCGATTTTCCAGCTCTATATACACACACATATACTCCATATTGTACTAATATATTGTACTAATATATTGATATGTGTCTTTCTAGAAAAAATATACCCAGTAGTATAATATGAAATAGTTCATAATAACATGAAGTAAAATAATCGATACAAATACTTATTCATATTAAAATGTTGTAAGGTGTAAATATCATATTATATTTATTATAATATGAAACAAAATAGTATATATATGTGTGTGTGTGCTGCTGGCCGGGCCACCTTGTGACCTGTTTGAATTACTTTCATGGGGAGATATGGGCATCATATTTGGCCCGAGACATATGGGAAAAATTGACCTTAGGCCCGGCAAGATCAGGCGGTATCCTGTTTGTGTATGTCTAAATGAAAATAGAAAGTAAAATGAATGAAAGCATTTGTTTAATATTTATATTCATTCATTTTTCAAAAAATCTAGAGTGCTATATTGGTCTTTACTCCTTCTGTCCCAAAATGGATTATAATCTTTTTCTCTCACCTCTCGATAACTTTTATTTATACGTTTGTTTTCAATGATAAATTGATAATTAAAATATTCTTATCACTTCTTGTTTTGTAAAACTTTTAACATAGTTTCTTAATATGTAATTTTTATTTTTTATTGATTTATCAATTTGCAAAAAAATGATTTCAAAAAGCCGAGAAATTTTGCCTTGTAACCCCCATTTGCAATATAATCCAGACGAATGAATATAGCATTTTTAGCCACATACATGAAAAATCACTATTCTTAAATTTTGATTGTCACTTTGATTGTGTTATGAAATGGGGAGACTATTTATTTCACTACGATTAAGGGCATGTTCTTTAGGACTGGAAGAAAAGAGTTGGATGTTGCAAGAAACTGGTAGGAACTGAAAAGAACTGGAAGGAACTGAAAGGAACTGGAAATAACTGGAAGGAACTAGAAGAAACCGGAAATTAAGAGTTCAAGCTCTAAAGAACAAGTCCTAAGAAGTGAATACTTTATTTAGGGAGAATAATAAGAACACGAGTAAAATGGATTCTAAATGCCTAAAATAGGAGTATTAATTTTTTTTACCCATACGAGTTATTTTTTAATACCACCACTGCCACACTGCTAACTACGTCGCTAGCCACCCTACTCCCACCGCCATTACACTATAACTGCCATCATTTCCACCACCGCCACCCTGCATACGCACACCCAAGGGCGGAGCTATTAAGGGGCAATTGACTATACAACCAGGGGTGGAGCTATTCAATTGGCACTAGGGGCGGAGGTGCAAACCTATTCCATCGACACCATGTTTCCATCTTTTTTATGGTGGTTTTCATCTACTTTGATTTCCTTGAGATGCATTGTTTATTTGTTTACTCCGTTGTTTGTTTAGATTGTTAAATTTTTAATTTTTTTGTAGTTCAATAATATTTTAGTATATTGAAGTTAAGTCAAAGAGAAAAAAACAAATAAATAAGCACCAATTTACTAAATATTTTTAATTTATTGTTTATGTAGATATTTTAATTGACTTTATAATCTCATAAACTTGACTGTTTTTACATAAAATACTTCATTTTGTTTATACATTTTTTTCGCCCCCCCCCCCCCCCACTCTATGAATTTCCTAGCTCCGCCCCTGCACACACCCCCGCCAAAATCCCAACTTCGATGCTGCGACTACCACCGTCGCAACGCCATGTACATTGCCACTACCACTCTAATGTACATCATACATTTTCCATGAGATGAATAAAAAGTGTATGGTCAATGATATATAGAGAGATGTGCAAAGTAGGAACAAATTAGTTTAGCACCTAACATTATTTTTTATTCAATAAAGTCTAAGATAAGCCTAAAAGAATGGCCACAAGCATGACTCCATACTTCACACAGACTATCCAAGTTTTTATTGATTATGCGACACAAACAATAAAAATCTCTATAATATGTGTGAAGCATCTCATTATGCCTGAGGTCATCCTTTAGAGATTAACCTACCTAACACAGTTCTTCTTTACTTAATAGAGGGAGAGAGGACTCCATGATACGAATAACGTATCGGATAAGGAAGAACTTCGAGCGTTCTTCAAGCTCCAAGAAAGGGGAGGCAAAAAGAGAAGGAAAACGTCGAGCGTTTCCGAGCTCCAAAGAAAGAGAACGAGATTAAGAGAATTCTTGATTATAGATTGATTGAATAATAATAACAAAATATTACAATATATAAAGACGTAGAAAACCCTAATTGACCTAATGGGCTCGGGCCCACACTAAAACCCTAAATCATCAATAAATAATAATAATAATAAATAACTGCTAAATAATAATATAACTAATTAAAATATTATAATTAACTATCTGTATCATTCCCACCCCCTTAAAAACAACCTTGTCCTCAAGGTGGAGACTCCCTCTACTCGTGCTTCTGGACTGGAGAAATAATGTTAAATTAAAGGAGCAGTCCACTCTTTAAATCTTCAACCATCTTGGAACTTGGAGCAAATCGAGGGACATGCGAGATAGAGCCAATATCTAGTGTAGGTTCTCTCGGTGAAACTAGGTGCCTTGTCTTGACCGCATCAACATTGTCAGACAACTTAATGGTGTCAAATGAAATGGGGTTGTCCCAATGCGTATTATCTGCATCTGCCACCTTGTTGGCACCTTCTAGAAGAGCAAGCGCTTTATTACTTTCAACGACGTTGGACCTCTCTTCATCTTCATTCATGAGTTCAGGCCTACTGTCCATAACATCCCCAACATGTGGTTCGACACTTGAGTCATCCTTTAATTCCTTTTCATGAGACTCAGTGTTTTGTACGGTGACCATAAGAGCCAAATTCGGTGAAGAAAGTGGTGTCGCCGTCGAGTTTGCCGCTGGGTCTTGTCGTCGCCGCCGTGAAGAAGATCGCTAACGTTGCCACCGTTGTGTGTTGCCAGCACCGAGCTCCCAGATCGCCGCCACTGTTTGCGTATAGACCGCCGCACGCAGGAGCAACGGCAGAAGGAGCCACTGTCGCGTGGAGGAGCCGCCGCCATCGTTTGCAGATCCTGAAGTGCCGTCGTCCTCAACTTTCGCTGCTGGTTCGAGGAGATCACCGCCGCTGTCCGCGTGCAGTCAAGCCGCGTGCCAATCGCAGGTGTGATTTCGCTATTCACCGTCAATCTGCCGTCGTGCCAAGGAGAGGGAGCCAACGCCACCGTCGAGGGGCCGTCTAGACTTGCCGCCGTCTTTGGTGAGTGTTCCTGCGAAACAACAAAGAAAAAAAGACGTAAAAGAAGAGGTTGTGGGTTGAGTGAGGTGAATTATTGGAGTGGTGGGCCACTTGTGGGGGGGGGGGGGGGGGGGGAAATCAAAAGGTGGGCCAGAAGTAATTGATTGGTCTTGGACCATAATTGGTGTGGTGGGCTAATTTTCTGAAAAATTACCAAGATCTGAAATTAATTGAACCGGGTATCTCGTCTGGTCGCTTGAGATGGCAGAAGACGGGAAGTTCCGAATTGAGAAGTTCGATAGTACAGATTTTAGTTGGTGGAAAATGCAAATTGAAGATTTGCTGGTTCAGAAAGATTTGGATGTGGTTTTAGGTGACAAGCCAGAAAAGATGTCGGATGCAGATTGGGCAGGTTGGGATCAGAAAGCTATGTCCGTGATCCGCCTCTTGTTGACCAAGAATGTTGCGTTCAACATTCTGAAAGAGAAGACAGCAAAGGAAATTATGGAAGCATTGTTTAACACGTACGAGAAGCCATTTGTAGCGAACAGAGTTTTTCTGATCAGAGAGCTGGTGAACACAAGGATGAAAGAAGGCACTTCAGTTACCAAACATATCAATATAATGAATTCGATCTTAACCAGACTTGCGTCAGTGAAGATTAAGTTCGACGATGAAGTTCAAGCTTTGTTACTGCTATCGTCTTTGCCTGATAGTTGGTCCGGAACAGTTACAGCGGTTATTGGTTCAGTGGGACCCAATGGATTAACCTTTGATCAGATTTGAGATCTCGTTCTTGGCGAGGATGTCAGAAGAAAGAGTTCAGGGGAGTCATCCGGTGAATTGCTTCATGTTGGTAGAGGTAGAAGAAATAGCAGAGGTAGTGGGAGCAGGAACACGCAAAGGAGTCAGTCGAAGGCTCATGACAGCTTAGGTGTAACGTGCTGGAAGTTCAAGGAGGTGGGGCATTTTAGGAATCAATGCCCGAATGATAAGAAAGTGAACATTACTGAAGGCTCCGCGAGTGATGAAGAGGTCCTTCTGACTTGTTTTGCGGAGAGCAGTGTGGATTCCTGGGTCATGGATTCTGGTGCTTCATCTCATGCTATCCACAGTGGTGAAACATTGCAGAATCTGGTTATTGGAGACTTTGGAAAGGTACGACTTGCATATGATAGAGCTCTTGAGGTGACAGGCAAGGGTGACATGATGTTGAAGACCTCAGTCAGTTTCTAGACTTTGAAGGATGTCATAGTGGTTCCAGCTTTGAATAAAAAGTTTGATTTCTATCAGGCAGTTAAACGAACATAGACACGAGGTGAAGTTCAGAGATGGGAAGTGGAAGGTCGCAAAGGGAAATCTTGTCATGGCCCGCGGAAGGAAGAGTGGCTCGTTGTATATGGTCGAGTTACCATCTGAGGGAGTGACCGTCTCAGTTTAGAGGAGAAACAAAGTCCGGTTCACAAAGTCTCGTGGGCAGAATAAGGTTTTCTATGCAAGAGAGAAACCTAGAGCCACAGGTCAGACTCATGATGAACGAGCGAGGAAAGGTTCAAGGAGGCCAGTCAGAGGTATTTATGGCAGTGGGAGCTCAAGGTGCGCTTCAGCCAAGTTGCCTAGAAGAGAGTGGGTCAGGAGAATCAATATTCCAGCTGTTGGAACATCTCTAGAAAATTTCTTGCTAAGTACGGAGAGTGTTTGTTCTCAGGATGTTCCAAGATCTGGTAGTGTGCATCTGCAGTGAGAGCCGGTAGGGACCGAGGACGAGTCAAGGGCAGATTTTGCCGTGACTGATGTGTTGGAGCTTGGGAGAGCTTCAATGAGCATTTCAGTTGTCTGATGATAGGGTCGCTGCAACAGGAGAGCTGAGGTAGATTACTCGATATACATGCAATCGTGGTGGATGGCAGTTGTTGACTATCAAGCCTCCAAGTGGGAGAATGTTGGGTTTGTGGAGGCTTGGGCTTGACTTGTAGGCCCGACCCATGTTTTGTAACCCTAGGTATTTCTCCTATATATTAGCCCTTGTACTTGTAATTTCGTGAGACATGACAAGCGAAATAGAAATCCTCCTATTGAAGCCGTGGATTAGGGAAACTGAACCACGTTAAATTATTGTGTCATCCGTGTTCCATTTCTCTCGTTTCTCGCAGATTATTTGTGTGTGTTGTGTGTTTTAATTCCCAACACCTTCATCATGTTTGTTTTGAAATTTTGTAACTCCTACGAAATCAAACTCGGAAAAATTAGGGGGCCACGAACCAAATTCTGTATTGTGCAAGAGATTTCAATGTCAAATGCGTGTAAGTCAAAATCATAATTTGACTTACATTCAATATGAAGAAATGACTGAAGATTCTTTATAATGTCATCTATATAATCGTAAAGTGTGCACACTCCTTCGACGTGCTCAATTTCGCCATAAAGAATATTCTCCAACAAATCAATGAGTTTGTCCAATGCACAAGTACTCATAATTAAAGTCTCTAACCGCTTGAATCGGGTCTCTGTTCGAACGGAAAAATGTTGTAGCATTTCAACTAGCGGTTTAATAAATGTACCCGTTCTTCGGATTTCAACACGATCTAGCTCGTAGCAACTCCCAGGCTTGTTATGCAGCTGTGCAATTTGAAGCGAGGCGAAAGCAAATCTTGTGGTGACGTGGAAAAATCCAAATTCTTCAAAGAACAATTATTATCAATAATTGGATTACTTTGATCCCAATTCCTCTGACAAAAAAAACCCCACTACAAACAACCAATTCCTCTTCTTAATTGCTTAATTCCCCCAAAACTAAAATGGATGTGCGTAGGTTTTTTTTGGGGCAACTGATGAAGAAGAGGCAAAGCAATTGGATGATATTATTTGGTCTGCAATTTCCCCCCGGAAACAGCTACCGAGCAAAGTGGACAACGGCAAATTCGCTACGAATAGCGACGGAAAATTGTGCTGCAACGGCGTGGTAGGTTTGGGCCAAACCCTAGATGTCGCGGAAACTCCGGCTGCGCTAAATTGATATGTACGACCGTCAATAGGGCTGCAATTCTTCTTCTCTCGCTCTTTTTTTTGTAGATTCGCGCCGGCAGATCAAAGATAGAACAATGGAGATGGAGGCAACTGATATCTTTTTTTTGTGATTTTTTTTGTTTTTGTAGGAGTTCAAAGCAATGAGAGCACCAATTGCTACGAAAAACGTATTGGATAGGGAAGAACTTCGAGCGTTCTTCAAGCTCCAAGAAAGGGGAGGCAAAGAGAGAAGGAAAACTTCGAGCATTTCCGAGCTCCAAAGAAAGAGAACGAGATTAATTGAATTTTTGATTATAGATTGATTGAATAATAATAACGAAATGTTACAATATATAAAGACACGGAAAACCCTAATTGACCTAATGGGCTCAGGCCCATACTAAAACCCTAAACCATCAATAAATAATAACAATAATAAATAACTGCTAAATAATAATATAACTAATTAAAATATTATAATTAACTATCCGTATCACTATGGCTGGGTTGGGAAAACCGAATTGAAATTGATCGAAACGAGCTAGAAAAAAACCGAACCGAAAAAACCAAAACTGAATGTAAAAAACCGAACCAAACCGTTAGTGTTTGGTTCCGTTTTGGTTTTCACTTTGAAAAACCAAACCGAACCGAATAAACAGAACTTTCTTAGATACTTCGCTTTATTTATATGAATATATGTGATATGTAGAAAAATTATAGAAACATGTATAGCAAATAAATTACTAGTCGATTAAAACTATTTTCTTAACTATTAATTAAGCATTCGAGCCATATTATTATAAACTTTAAAAAATTCTAAGAATATGAACACTAATAGCTAATCCTAAAATATAACTATTAATTAAACATTCGAGCCATATTATTATAATGAAAATGAAAGTATTATACCAAAAAACATAAATTCTTCGTAATTGATTTTACATATGATGTCTTTGGAAGTATTTGGAATCTTCTAAATGTGTGTTGGGCACTAAATACATATTTTTTTAGGTAAAATTGAACCAAAAGGAACAATAACCTTTCGTTTGGTTTTTGTTTTTGTGTAAAAATCAAACAAAAAAACCAAAGCTAACACTAGATATTGTTATTGTTTCATCGAGTTAGTGTTTTTACTATTGTTTAATGCGTATAAATTTCTATTTTTATAAACCGAAAAAACCAAAAAAAACAAAATAAAAACCGTATAAAACCAAACCGAATAACCAACGGTATACATATTTTTTATGCAAACCGAATCAAACCAAACCGCCAATTTATCTTCCGTTTTGTCTTTGGTTTTGCGTGAAAACCGAACCACCAAAGCCGAACTCACCCCTACGTATCACTCCATCTCTATGTGCTCCTCATTAGGGGTGGACACGGTACGGTTATGGGACGGTTCCGGTACCGCCACCCCATGGCACCGGTACCGTGATCGGACCGGACGGTACCGGTTCCGGTTCCCGGACCGGCGGTTCCGGTACCGGACCGGCCGGTTTCGCCCCCCCCCCCCTATAATTTTTTTTTTGCTTTTTTTAAAATTTTTAAAGTATAAAATTGTAATTTGTAATTGTTTAAGGAAAGAATGAAATAAAAAATCTAAAAATGTAGTTGTAATTTAAATATTGAAAATGAGTAATACACTAACTGAAGAACAACCACATTTAATATCCTGACGGTTCAAAAAAAGCGACGAGGTAAAGAACCGTAAAGAAACCCTCGAAGGAGCTTATATGTCGCTCACCTAAAAAAAACTAATTACATATTTATATTAACATAAAAAAAATTATAACTTATTCTTCAGAACTCGGACTTCCATCTGTGGTTGCATTCATGTAATGCTCTGATTCGAGTTAGTACGATGACTCTTGAGCTCGACGTCTTGCCAAGAGCCAATCTTGGTTGCAAACCAGTGTTTCAAGAGATTCAGCGTTAAGACAACTTCGGTAGTCGGTTAAAATGTTGCCGCCAGCACTGAATTCTCGTTCAACTGCTACTGTTGGTACCGGACGGACAAGACTTGTCTTGCTAGCATGCCGAGCCATGGGAACATGTGTTCATTCCGCTTCCACCATCCGAGCACGTCAAAATCGACGTCGTCGTCATCGTAATCGCATGGCACACCCTGGTACATAGCAAGTTCGTTGTGCGAGCTTACTGTTGTATCACTTGAACTCCGCCCATAGCTTCTAGTCCCTGTTGAACACATAAATTTAAAACATGACAGACACACCGTTGATGCAGAAATCTACCCATAGTCGTAGACGGTGGGCAAATTTCTCTAAGTCTAGGAATAGCAGCAATATTATTAGTAGCATTATCAAAACCAAATGAAAAAACTTTTTCAGATAAGTTATATTCCCGCAGAATACTCTGAAGCAATAGAAAAATATTTTTAGCAGTATGCTGATCATTGAAATCATGAAATGCAAGAACACGTTTATGCATAATCCAATCACTATCTATGCAATGACAAGTAACACCCATATAAGACAAATTATGATAAATTTCACCCCAAATATCAGAACAAATAGCAACACGAGAATTAAAATTGAGAAAAAAATTTGCCAAATTAATTTTTTCCATTTTATACTGGCGAATAATTTCTCGTTTAATTGTTTTTCTTGAAAAACCTCGTGCTTGAGGGTTTAATGCATGTTGACAATAATCAATAAAACCAAGTTTTTCAGAAAACATGTATGGCAAATTTTCTTCACAAATCATTTCGGCCATTTTTTGCTTATTTTGCTCGTCGCTATAAGCAAAAAGGACGCCCTTACCTCTGTTAGCAAACCGAGAAATTTGGGTTTGCACTTCTTGTCGTTCCTTCTTTTTTTCCTCGTATTTGGCATACTCCACGGGATGCCTCGACCTTAGGTGTTTCTCCGGACCGCCATAACCGCCGGAAACTCCCATTTTTATGACGGTCCCGCAATGCTTACAAGTTCCATAAACTATGCCATCTTTTGTGTCTTTGTCAAAATGATAAACAAATAAATCTGATTTATATTTTTTTTACCTTTGTCCGGACCTCGAGAGGTCTCAGGCTCACCTTCCTCCACGTCGACGTCGTTGCTCTGCGGTGTAGGCTCCTCGTCCCCGTCTAGATTATCCAGTCCTGCTTCATCAAGATCTTCGAATACACTATCAAGAGTGGGGAGATTAGCGTCCCCTCTACCAGAATAAATCTGGTCGAATTCTTCATTCGTCATAGCGCCCCCGATTAAGTGATCGGGGATAGTAGGAAAGGAAGAGACAGAGTGTCTTCCTCGAGAACCACGTCCGCGTGAGGTCGAACCGTCGGAGGTGGCTTTAGCTTTGCCTTTCCTCAAACTTCGGTTCACGTCGCCCATATCCACGGACCTTCTACCGGACCCCCTCGACATTTTAATATATATTTTTTTGATATTAAAAAAATATATTACTTTTGGAAAAATTAAAAAAATTTCGAAATTTTATATATTAAAATTTCGAAAATTTCAATAAATAATAGAGAATATATTTAAAATATAAATTATATATTTTTTGATATTAAAGATATATTAAATTTCGAAAATTTCAAATAATTTCGAAATTTTATATATTAAAATATAATATATTTAAAAAAGATAGATAAGAATTAAGAAATTAAGAATGATTGATAAGAATTAAGAAATTAAGAATGATAGATTGAGATTTGAGAGAATGAGAGATGGATTGAGTATTTGAGATTTTGGGTGTGATATTTTATGAAAAAAGGGGTATTTATAATGTTTTTTTAGCCTCCCCCTCCCCTCCCCGATCCCCATCCCCCCCCCCTTCCCTCTAACGGCTCAAGAGCCGTTGAGGCCCCCCCATTGACTTTTTTTTTTTTTTTTTTGCAGGTGTCCGTTGGCAGGAGCAAAAAAAAGAAAAAAAAGTTAAACCGGCACCGGTGCCGGTGACGAAAATTGGGAACCGGACACGGTACCGGTTGGGGCGGTACCAGTACCGGTTCCAGGAACCAGTTGCTCGTCTCCGGTGACAGTACTCGGTACCAGCACCGGTGACGGTATCGCACCGATACCGTGTCCAGGCCTACTCCTCATCAATCATAAAGCAATGGATTACAAAGTCATTGTTTGACTCTCTCATATCTCTCCTGTCAACTGCGTCTCATATCTATCTATTCTATCTATCCATACATCTTTTCTGCTTTGCCAAATTGTCTTGAGTGGTGGTCGGTCTCCGCGCCATGCATTTATTACGTGCACCATCTCGTTGGATGGGCTTAGCCCTCCCCTGTCGCGGCCATATATCAAAGAATCAAAAGGTAATAATAACATTTAATTTTGATGTTTCTTTATTTAATCTAAACTATTATAAAATTATTCAAACCGCTAACACTAATTTAATACTCACTGAATTTTTCAAAACAGTTCGTCTTTGATTTTTTTCTTTTGCAACAAAACACTTCCACTTAAATAAAAATGACTTATATATTCAAATTAAGTTGTTGCAATATACTTCATTCATTTTGCATTGATATAATAAGTTATTTAAATGAGCCTTGAATACCTACTCGTTTGGGGGGTACCACCCAACCCAACGGTGAGTAGTTAGTTACGTTGTTCGGTTTTGAGCGTGAGCTATAAGACTCATGGGATAGGTCATTGATTCTTGTTTTCTACTTTAAACTAAAATATAGTTTAAGAGCCCGATTATTTATATTTTTCTTAGCTAATAAGAATAAGTTTAAGAGCTCTGTTATCAATATGAATTTTGCTTTAGACTAAGAATTGTTTAAGCACATTGTTATGAAGTTGGCCTAAAACTAAGAATAGTTTAAGAGCACTCTTGACATTATGAATATTGAATATTTCAATTGAATATTATGTGCATAATATCAAATAATTAGATTATGAATTGACATTCAATTTATGTGGATGTTCGATGCATTAGATATCTTTATTCAGCTTCACTGTTGAGCGTGCAGTATGTTTTATTTGCTACACGCAGGTAAAACAAAAAGAATGATGTGACGTGATCCAGGTGACAGACCGGGGTGAGACTGTCGGGATGGATGTGACGGTTTTGAACTGTTATTTCAAAAAAATGAATTAATTGTATTTTGTGATTGTGATTTGTTAAGCTTCCGGAACATAAAAAACTCCGTATCTTTTTTATATGAATATTGTTTTTTGATGAATAAAGGTGTTTGAAATGTTTTGAATTTTACGATTACCAAATTTATTATTTAGTCCAAAAAGAGCTACAGATCTGGACCGATTAGGATGTTACAATTTGGTATTGGAGCAAATGATTTTAAACCCGATCTTTGGATCAAAACTTGATTAAAAAAGTCAAGTCACATCCACGACTCTTGCATCCCTCTACTCTAAGAAGGATAAAGAGAATTTATTTGATATATATTGATTGTAGTAAATTATCATTAAACGAAAACTGTTAGTGCTAAAATGATATCGAGTGTGGATTCAAGTCAAACTTTTGTATTCAACAAGAGACGGAAGAATAAGCGAAAAATGTATGACTCCCTGATCCGTTATCAACGTAGTCATCGCATCGCGAGAATGACTAAACTGAAGATTTATCTACGGCGTTAAGCTGCATGAGAACGAGAAGATCCTGAAGAAACATTTATTCTTGATTCTTTGAATGGAATCTGTAAATTCACTGTTGAGGACCTCCTATGGACTCAGCACAACCCAATCCTTGGTTCTAACACAAACATTTATAATTAATAAACTCTATGATTTAGAGTATCTCATGCTAGTGTCTAACCCATTAGGACAAAGTGTGTGATTACATCATGTGCATCAAAATTTTCTGTTAATTATCTAAGAACTTTACATCATGTGCATCGTTAAATTACCATACAAGAAATTTTACTTTATCCTTAGTATGAATTGAGTGACTAAACGTCGTGCGACAACTGTTGAAGAAGAATTCTTCAACTAAGTATTGATGATGGTAACATTATAGAGGTGAAAGAAAAGCTTATTCCTAAACCAACTAAATTCAGCTCATATATACATGCAAAAATGTCTCATCCGTAGAAAGTATGAAGTCTATTCGTGTGATACACAAAAAAGAAACCCCTGAACTGAAGGATGTACTGACAGTATGTAACTTCTGTGACATGTTCTCTGATGAACTTCCTGGTATTCTATCTTCCATAGAAAGAGAATTTTTATAAATCTTGTTCCCAAAAAAAGCCCAACTGTAAGAATTGTTTGATAAAGGGATTCCTCCGACCAAGTGGTTTCCCTTGGGGAGCACGTTTCCTGTCTGTACGAAAGAAAGACGGCTCGATGAGACTCTTCATCAACTACCGGCAACTGAACAAAGTGATGATACATAAACTCGTATTTTTTTACCGCACATCGATGACTTGTTTGATCAGCATAGAGGATCAATTGTAGCCTCTAAAAATTGACCTTCGATTTGGATCTTAAAACTAAGTTAGAGAATCACATTGTATAGATGGAACCTACTTGTTTAGAACGTGTAGACAGCTCAACTTTGTTGAATGAACCGATAGCTAGTTATGAAGGGACTAGTGAGTGACTTAATTAATTTTCGTTGAAGGCATTGCTTACCCACACATCGTGATGATGTGATAACTATAGTATGATTGAATGAATTAGATGAAGTGATTCATCTAAAAGCATTTAATACTAACGTATCATACTGACAAGATAAATCGTTAAGATACTTGGCTCGCCTGTAAGGCATATACCCTACTAGCATGAGAAAAATCGCAATAAAGACTAAAATATGGTGACTATACGAAAGACGTTGTACATCTCTGTCACCATCATCAGCGCATGTCTGGAAGATGAAGAGATCTTGTTGATAGATACATCATCAAAGGACTCGAAAAACAATGAACAGATATTAGTCATTCATGTAGATTATTATCAGATTGCACATGAACCATATAACATAACTCATTGTGATTCGTGAAGAGGAAACTATTCAAGAAGCACAAAAGCCTCAAATGTAAAGCATGAAGAATCAAATCACTATGATGTCGTCTCTCTGAATGCGCTTCATGAATGTGAAACATCAATGAAGCCTCAAATGCAGTCCAACTTGAAATGGAACATGATTGACGTAAAACTTAACACGCTAGATGTACCTAATGACACATCAAAAAGGGATCCTCATTCTAGAAGATTGAATTCACTTCGTGACTTTGCCACGACAAGAGGGTTGACTTGAAGAAACCCCAACAATTGTATCGCCTAAATCACGAAGACCAAATCAGATAATGACGTTACCGTGAAAATACGATACGATGAGGAACAATGATTATGAAAGAACCAACAAATATAACGATGCAAACAAAATTTGACAATGCAACTGACAACATCAAGTCGTTAAGTTGGATACATTAATCTGGTGTGAAACATGAATAACTTGCAAGTGAATAATGATCGTTGCAACTCGCAATGGAATACCATTGACATGCTAAGTATTAAGCAAGGAAATAACTCGCTATGCATGAATACGAAATGATGCTCTGGCTATACAACATACCATGGACATCCTAAATCTAAATCATCATCAGGAAAAAATCTGAGAATACACTGAAGAATGAAGGCTTACAATTCTGATGATTTTCTACAAATGCTAGATCCGTACTTTGTTAGTGATATCCTGGGAATGCTTAAACTTGCTTGAATCTACACCAAGTGTGTTGATTACAACATTGATTTATATCTTGAAACCTTCCACTTGACTAATATTGAAGATATTAATCCCATTACTTCCTTGTGTAATTATATCGATATACTAAACCATTGAAGTCTTTGTCATGAACCACATGACAATAATTTGATATAAAACCCAAGAGATACATAATGATACCGACCTTTAAAAACCATACTCTGTGAATCTCGTGACTAGATAACAATGATAAAATACCTTGACTTAAATAATATTTTACCTCTCTTTGCAAACCAGGAAACGTTTATTCAATTAAGTTATCTATGAAAATAATTATTGATGATCAACAAACTCTGTTCTGACTTTAGCAAGGGAATGTTAGCACAATAATCATAAGTAGAAATGACGTCATGAAGACCATCTAAACAAATTGAACCATTCGAGCCAAATATTCTAAATTGAACCTATTTGCTGAGATCTTCATAAAAACGTTGATGAACTCGAAAGGACGACATTAATGGATAAAGTTTTCTTGCCCTATGTCACATCATGAGGTCGTGAATTGAATCACATGCTGAAGATATTCTCTTCTTCCCTGAAACGAGATCAACCATAACATTACAATCGAATCTGTTGTTTTCATAAACATACCTTGTTATACTACTTTTCAATCGATGAAAGAAAGTCGAATACGACAAAACAAATACGAGACGCCACTCGAACGTCATCACCTATGAATATGAATTGATACAGAGACCTATTAACGATAATTAGAACTATAACAAAGGTGAGCGAAGAAAATGGTTCGACATAAGATCGATAATGACATGCTACTGTACAACCAATCGATGGTACTTCCTCACAAATGGTGAAAAATCTCACATTTTGAAAATTTTGAACCACCAAAAGTCATTTGATGTTGCTACAATGTTACTTATGAGTGATCACTGAACTGTATGAATAATGTGAAGATTTCTTAAGTAACTTCGTTAGGTACATTATGACGTGTGAATTGAAGCAACCTCCTAACTATACCTCTCGTGAACTTGATAATTCGAAACTACAAATGCCATTGAAGAACTTTCAATCAAAGTGTTGGGTTTTAGAACACGGGACCTAGGAGACTAGGTAGAAGAGTATCAAACGAATCCTAAGTGTACATATTAAGTTGCAAGAATCGAGTAAAGTATACTAACTTGATAGTCCAAAAGTGAACGTAGTCTTGAGTTCGGCTCTCAATAAAAGCACCAATGTTGGATTTGTGATTTTATATGTAGAAAAAAAGGGAGAAAATGTGTGAAAAAGATGATGAATAGTGTGTATGTATTGAGTTGAGTCCCACTCCCCCTCCTCCTAGAAAGAGGAGTATATATAAGGGTGGAATCAGGGCTAGGGTTTAGGCGCGTTTACAAAATCTGTTGGCCGACCCAACAAAATGGGTTGTCCCTAAAATAGGTAATTAATATATGACTAACAGGCTGGTCCACGAGACTGGACCGCCCTGGCTAATATTATACAAAAACCGGATACCCCATGTCCACGGTATCCATCACAAAGAAAGAATATCATTAGCCAATGTCATGCAATTGAGATTTGTAGATGAACAAAGTTATGTGCAAACATGTCAAGTATGCTCTAAAATACGACGTTATGCACTGCAAAAGAACCTTAGTTGTTGACGCCGGCTCTAACAAAAACCTGCAAGAAAATCGCTGAACACTCTGCTTAATCAAGACTACTAATCTCTCAAAGATAGAACACGTTTGATGACACTCACGAATTGTGTAAGAGAGAAAATATTGATTTGAATATGAATTTCGACATTCTAAATATAATGTTGACTCCTGAATTCTGAATAATAAAAACAAATTATTTATGGAGAAAATATTGATTTGAATATGGATTTCGACCTATGATATGATGATGGGCCTGGTATTTAGGGAGAAGTTCAATTATTGACCAAAATGTCCACAAGACCATCTCAGTTCTCATACAAACTTTTTTTATTTATTTTTTACTAACTTAATTTAAAAAAATAATTAAGTCCACGTAAAAATTTGTCTTATTAGAACTCTAAGAGTAGCTAGGTAATGCTTCGTTCTGTTTCTCCTACAACACTTTCGGGCAGCGCCACACCGCCACCGTGATGGATCCATCGGTGGAGAAATGCATCGCTACCGATGAGTCATAAAATATGAATCATTTTAGTAAACGGAGAGAGCGGTGGACAGTAACAAGCAGTCGCGAGTGGGAACGAAAGGAAAGGGGAAAATGGGAAAATTTGGGAAGAGATGCATAGGGCACCCGTGACATAAATTCCAAAAATGTGCTTTCTGTTTGGACACGTTAATGACAGCGACAAAGCCCAAGTTGTGTATATATATTCCATCAAATATGTGTATCCTTACATTTATTGCTCCTCTACCAAATACATTGAAAAAGATGGCCAAACATTTACCATTCTGCTCCTCGTCACATCAAATACATTATCCCTCGTTTGGTCAATGATTCCACAAGCCAAGTTATATTCATTCAAACTACTTCCTTCGTTCTAAAAAAAAAAAAAAGTGTCACAAATGAAAAAACGAATAAATAAAAGTGGTTTTAGAAAGTATCGATGAGCTGAGTAGCTTAAGTGATCAAGTATATATGGATCGTAGGCTCGAGAAGAGAGAGATTGTGGAAAGGTAGTATATACATCAACAACCTAGCTAGTTAAATCTCACAAGAATAGAGTCTCGGGAAAGTGTGTGCGTAAACCTACCATAGCTTGAAAGTAAATAGGCTGTTTCCAAAGATAGTGTATGTTATGTAAAAAAAGGACGTGTGACTTTAATTTTGGGACGACTAATTTGAAAAGTGTGACTCTCTTGTTTGGATCTGACCCCTGACCGCCTGACAGGACCGGCCAAAGAGTGGGTCATGGTGCCCTACCAGTCCAGACTCATTTTTTCAGACGGCCAATTTTTTTAGTTTTTAAATATACTCCGTATATTGTATATGTTTTTAATAAAAAAATTTAAAAATTGACTTTTTAAGGTAGCTATTACGATATTTAATTAATCCCCCATCCTAAAATTAACTTTTCCATTTGATTTTTGTAGTCAAACTTGTTAAACTTTAACCGTATATTACTTTAAAAAAACGTTGAAATTTCATATAATTTTTTTTCATCAATATATTCGGGAGCGACAGTGTCGCCTGATTGTCTCAAAAATCAAAATGATGGAGTAAGGGGGAATTGGGGAAATGAAAAAAAGAACAAGTAGGGGTCAAGGTGATGGGCCAAGCAATGTGACTATATCAAAGAGTTGATAACTGGGCTAGCAAGCGAGGTTTGGGCTTCTTGGTATTATTACAGAGACCCAATTGGATGAATGGACAAAATTGAACCCGAAAGGAATGTTGGAAACATTCCACACTTAGCTGCTCTGTCTGTGTACTAATAACCCCTACAAGTTAGCTGGAATTACTGACCCAACCCCAAAAAAGAATTTGGGCGAAATTAAATTAAAATACTCCCTTAGTCCAAAATTTACTCCCTCCATTCTTATTTAGGATCATACTAGCGTGCCACCACATGAGTGCAGCCATGCTTCGCACAGATAAATACAGACGATAATTGTCTGTGCGACACAGACAATTATCGTCTGTGTTTGTCTGTGCGAAGCATGGGTGCACCTATGATACCACCCATGTGGTGGCATCCTAGCATTTTCCTCTTATTTAACCATGCGATTTGTTTTTCGAATTTAAAGTTTGACCACTAACATCTTTAAAATATATTAGCAAAAGTTTTAAACTTTATGCATTTAAAATATTTTTGATACCAATAATTTGGTATAATTTTATATTTTAATTCATTTTATATTTTTAGATATAGTTAGTCAAACGTCTGACACGCAAAGCAAAACAAACAGTTAAATAGGAATGAAGGGAGTATGTTAACGTTGCGCATTATGATATTTGACTAAGATTATTTTTAAATTATTTATATGAAAAATGATGTGAGTTCAAAAAATAAAAATTTCTCCGTATATATTTAAAACTACGTCAAAATATCTACAAAATGAGAAGTGATGTGATCATATTGTTTTGTCAAATGAGCAACGAAAAATGACCAACAAAGTAAATAAAATTTGATCATGTGAAAAATGAATGAGAAGATAATTTTTGGATAGAGGAACATATATGGCATGTTTGGGAATAATGTTAGCGATTAGAGTTAGCGTTTTGAAAAAACTATCTACGGGCAGTATTTAGCGTTAGCGTTTTCAAAGTAATCTGCACCGTTAAAATTTTATCCAAAATGCTAATGCTAATCTCTAACGCTATTCCCAAACAAGCCCATAGTATTCCCTTTATCATCCCATAGTTTACCATCTTTGACTAACAGTATTTTTTCTTAATTTATATGAAAACCTAGCATAAAATAAAAAAATAAAATTTATGCATTTTTAAAATTATATTAGAAAATCTCTAACACGTAATACAAAAATATTGAAAGAAAAAGTACATAGTACGTATAACATTTGTAAAGAATCAAAGAGGAGGAATGAAATATTTTCTCTTTTTTTTTTCAAAATTTGAGTCCGCCAAACATCCCCTCCAGTCTTCCCCTAGACTGACATAAATAAAGAATTGACAGATACCCAATTTTGAAAGCTCCGGGTCCACTTTCATAAAGCCCACAGATCTGATTTGTACTCTTTTAACCCTACTCATTTTTCTTTTACATTTTTTTATTCTTCCATGTTTCTAATATACTCCTTCCGTCCCAAATTATTTACAACATTTGTATTCTCGAGGTAAAATATAAAGTTTTTTCAATTTATTTTATTTACATATTGGTAAAAAAATAAAAAATAAAATTTACATATAAAAAACTACATGAAAAATTCTTCAAAATAAGAGGTGTCAAAAATATTTTATTTTATCAAATAATCAATGAAAACGTCGAAATAAATAAAAGTTTCCGACACTACTGAAAAAGAAAATGTTGTGAATATTTAAGAACGGAGAAAGTATTTTCTAACTTATTAAAAAGATTGTCATAGTTTGACTATTTTAGTCAAATTATGCACCACTTTGATTACAAAGTATGAAAAAAATAATTACTTAAAATGTAAAATTGATAAAATTAGATTTATTTTAAAATATAATTTAAGATATCAAATTTTTAAAATATTTAATCATTTTTTAAAATATACGAGTATCTAATTTATGGTCAAAGTGTGCCATATTTTGACAAAAAAAGTCAAACTATGGCAACATTTGTAGGACAGAGGGAATAGTTTCTTAGAGTAAGTAATACCTCTTCCGTTTAAAAAAATGTCATGTTATATAAAACGAAATAAAATTTCAAGTTTTTATTAAATTTATTTTATTCAAAGATTGATATATAAATAAAAATATATACATTACTTATTTAAAAGCTATGCCAAAAGTTCTTTAAAGCAAGTGCGGTCGAGAATTTTTTATTTATCAAATAATAAATGAAAGCATATAATAAATAAAAGTTTTCATAATTTTTAAATAGTAAAGTGTGACCTTTTTTTAGAACAGAGGAAGGATTTTTTGGTTCAACGACTTTGTGTTCGACAAATTAAAGGTCACATGTTCGAACTTTAGTAAGGGGTGTAATAACCCTCTAACCTTCAAAACAACAAGTCTGTTTGGGAATAACATTAGAGTTTAGCGTTAGTTTTTTGGAAAGGCTATTTACGGACAGTGTTTATTTAGCGTTAGCATTTTCATAGTAATCTGCACCGTTAAAATTTTATTCAAAATCCTAACACTAATATCTAACGTTACTCCCAAACAGGCCCAACGACATCTCTTTCTCAAGCGGAGTATTATTTTTCTTATTTTCTTTTTGAACCGTCTTAAAATATAAAAAACACTCCCAAAATTAATTCTTCATGCAATAAAGGAGAAATGAATTGAACTTTAGATATTCTAGATGAGTAGAAAGTTGTAGAATGCAAAGAAAAAAAAAAGATGAAATTGTTTTTTCAAGAAAAATTTACACTAAATAAGACTAAAACATAAGTCATTTCTCAATGTAAAACTTAAATTTTTTTATTTTCTAAACAGGACTTAGTAATGTCTAGGGAGATAAATAATGTCCAGTGATGGTGTACATTCACTTGAATAATGACTAAAGTGTAATGACCAGTGGTCCTACATTGGGAGATCAAAACATATGGTCTTACATTGAGAAAGTCATTATCTTTTAATTCTATTTATATAAATTCCTCTTTTTCAAATGGATAGTGTAGAAAAAAAAAGTAGAAAAAAACTACGTCAAACAAAACAAGAAATGGCAAGAATATTTTATTTTATAAAATAATCGATGAAAATGTATAAGTAAATAAAAATTCTTGTAATTTTTTAGTAGTAAATCATGACATTCTTTTTAGAATTGACGGAAAAATGTACTCCTTTCGTCCCACAAAATCTCTCTCTTTTCTTTTTTCATCCGTCCCAAAAAACACTTCTTAATTCCTATTAAAAAGTCACTTTTACCCCTTACTTTTTCATATCCTACATATCACATCATACCTTTTCACTAATAATCTATCCATCAAATCATACTTTTACACATCACATCAAAGGACATTTTTGAAAATTCAATACCAAAACACACTCCTTTTAAATCCCTCTCCAAAACCAAAACTCCCATGTTTTCCGGGACGGAGGGAGTATGTTTCTTTTTAAATTACTTTTGAATAAAGGAGAAACAAAGAAAGAAAAGTATGCAAAATAGATAACGACAGTGCGACAGTGCACAGGGTTAAGGATTGTATAGGAGTTGAAGTGCAGAAACAAGCAATGGGCGCCCTATAAATGCGGGCAGACAGACCATGGCGCCTTTCTTGAAGGTAAATTATGCCATGATACGGTATTCCCCTTTCCCTCCGTCATACAAGTGAATTGTTGACATTTTAACTTCACTTATTTTAACCAAGTTGTTGGAAAATTAAAAGTGTATGATTATAATTTATACAAAAATAGTAATTGGTAGTCATATATTCAATGCCAAAATAGAGAATAGAAAATAAAGTGCAAATTTTTTAAATGTCTAAAAAAAGAAGCGTAAAAAATTCTCTGACCAAAAGAGTACTCGAATTACATCTCTAAGAAAATTTACACCAATACTTCTAGATTTTGTTGATTACTCCCGTATATACTATTACTCACATATTATATACTCCCACAAATTCCTAAAAATATGGGAATGATTGATTTTTATAAAATTTAAGGAAAGTGTATTTTGGTATTGAATTTCCAAAAAAGTCCTTTGATATGATGGGTAAAAATAGGATTTCATGGTTAGATTATTAGTGAAAATGTATGATTTGATAGGTAGTGTATCAAAGCGTAGGGGTAAAAATGATTTTTTAATAGAAATAAGAAATATTTTTCGGGACGGATGGAAAAAGAAAGAAAAAAGATTTTTAGAGATGGAGTGATATTATACACCAAAACTATTAGAAATCAATGTATTTTGCATCGTTGTTATATTCCAACTCTACTGAGTCAACTTTGAGCTTAATAAGGGGAAGTTATTTTGGATGACATGACATTTTAAAAAATGAATTTACTTGGAGGCTTGAAGAACTTCAAATACCATCCTTTTAGAACATGTGTACGTCTATTAAGCTTTCTCAACTCTTTTGATAGCAGTGACCTTCACATCGTCAGTTAACTGAAAGGCTCGTCAAGGTTCCACGGAGCGCCAACATATCAGTCATAGTTAAATCTACCTCTGACTTGTATCGGTCCTATCAGCTCCCACTACATACACATATTGCCAAATCCTAACAACCCCGAGAGCAAATTAAACACTCTCCGTACTCAACAAGAATGTTTTAGAGATGTTTCTGCGTCTGGATGGATGTGATGGTTTTGAATTGAAGAACATAAATAAATTATGTTTGTGATTATGATTTGTTAAGCTTCCGCAATATTGAAAAATGCGTACTGTTTATGTTATGAAAAATATTATTGTGATAAATAAAAGTGTTTGAAATGTTTTAAATTTTTACAATTACCAAGTTAATACTTTAGTCCGAAAGGGGATGTATACCTGGACGGATTAGGGTATTACATTATGGATTGGGCGAAGATGTGTTGAATTACAACAAAATCGCAAGCACCTATGGGGGTAGGTCATCTAGAAATGCTTCAAAACTGGCTTTAACTGCACATGATGAAACCTGCATCATCAACATTTCAAACTTCAAAGTACTCACATGGAGAGTGTGAAGCAGAAATAGCTTAAAACTACTTGAGTGACACTGCTTGAGATGTGGTAACATCACCCTGCAATGTAACACCCTTGTTTTCCGAGGAAAAGTCCATCGTTAAGTTGGCATAATCATTCGTCACATTGCCTAACTATTGTAGCCATTGGATTCCAAACACAATATCTTGAATTTGAATCTTCAAGACAAAAAGATCTATTGAAAATAGAGTACCTTACATCAATATCTAAACCCGGGGACATTTCGTGGTGCACGATAAGGAATCACTGTTTCCAACATACACCCGGAATGGTGAGATTTGTTCCACCATCAACTTAAGATGCTAAGCCATCTTTGGATGTATGAAATAGTGGGTAATACCACTATCTATTAAAATTGAAACTGGTTTACTCACAATGCTCCCATTAACACGTAGGGAATGTAGATTTGAAGCACCTACGAGACTATCAAGGCTGGGGATATCTACTACGAGAACTGCCTCTTTACAAGGTTGAGATGAATCACCAGTGGATAGAGGATCATGATCTGGGGCAGTCGAATCGCATAACAACCTAAATTTGCCACAATCATGTCCCTTAAACCACTTATTATCACCATTAAACACAAAGACCTTTCTTTTGGGGTTCCACCCTTTCAGTCAAGGTTCAACTACATACCAAAACCTCGTTGGGTACATTAAGAGTAGATATGCAAGAAGTAGGCAATAAAGGCTTTGAAATTTTAATCGATTTTAGTTGCAATCCAGCCATTATTTTGGACCAAGGTTTCCTCGATGCTTGGAGAAAACATGAGAATTGTTCTAAAAATGACGCTTCAAGTTCACGGGCCAAGGCAAAAGCCTACATTAATGTCTCAGGTTGTAGCTCTACTGACGAACCATTTAAATAATATTCCAAATATGTTTGAAAAGCCATATACCTTATTTGGGGTGTGAATTCACTAATTTTTTGATCACATATATGTGTGTGTGTGTGTGTGTGTTTAACGTACTTTTGTGAAAATCTTGTATTGAGACCATACTATGCTTCGGGACCTATGCATTGACAGTGTCCAAAATCGACCAAAGCACCCTTAATAGTTCCAAATACGTCTTAAAAGCCATACCTTGCCCAGAGTGTCAATTCAACAAATTTTGGATCATATGTGCTTAACATACTTTTGTGAAGATCCTGCAAAAACTTAGGCTAAGAACAAAGTATGGTATTCTTGTTTAAATACATGAGCCAGTTAGAGGGAGCCCCTTCGAGTAACAGGCCTACTGGAGAAAGACATTGATCTTGAGGCGTTGCATAATAATCAAAATATTCATGAACACAAAAACCCAACCATTGGTGCCTGTTCGTGAGAATTTTGGAGGTTTCAAACGAAACTTAGGCATAAAGAGGGCACCGGCTTGCGAGTTGCTAGCTGGCTACCGAGTGTGAAGGAATTCATACGACTAGTACACAGGGAGAGTCCATTAAGGAAAACCTGTTATTGGATTTGGTTGTGAAGGAATTCATACGACTTAGTGGTTGATTGCTGGTTGTCTGTGAAGCGTAATTCCATGTCAGCCAATGAAGCCAAAGTTTTAGAGATACCATCATCTTGAGCCATATAAAAGCACCAATGATACATGAGTGTATGAGAAGATCACACTTCAAGTGGCGATTAACTCCCAAGAAAAGAAGAAGAAGATCAAGTGAGAAGATAATAATTTTATTCATCCCTTAATTATTACTTTGTTTGGGTGGCTAGATATAGGTCCCTTACAATGATTGGAGTGGAAATAAAATCAACACATTTACTTCTAAATCAATTAGGAATCATATCCTATCAATCTAGTTGATGGTTTCCTTCTGCGTAATCTCCTTCTCACTATAGCAGACTCATTTGGGGAGTCTTCCGTACCTTTAATTGGGACATAATTGGTATCACTGAGGTTCATAAAGACCCAAACCCCCTTCTCCCTTAGGTTTGCAAATATTTGCCCAAGCCACTTTGGTGAACATACTACCCACAGAAAGTCATGACAAAGAGTGATGATACGATTGAGCATAGAAAGCTAGACTAGAAATAATACTTGGAACCAAAAACATCCCACATCTTATATCACTTCCTAGATGAGTTATATCTTCACAGCATATGAAAGAATATTTGCTCTCTAATTTATAAGGAATCCATCAATCTTGGAAACCAATAGAACAAATTCAACTTCAGAGAGTCGTTGAGAGGCCAAGGTTAAGACCAAATACCTTACATGTAGATGATTGATAAGAAATTGTGCAAAGTTAAGAATACCTTAATTGAACATTTAATTTCCATGCTCATTCATCATCATCTTCTTTCGATCTGATCCAGCCCCCCTGTTAACACCTTGTCAGGGTGTACAAATTTAATACCCTTATGAAACCACTAAATTAATAAAAGGTAGTATAGTAGTAATAAGGGGTCGAATCCTCGAGGAGGTGTATTTTGAAAAAAATACTTTTCTTACTTGAAAACCAATGAATAGTATGAAGGGTATTTATATAATAGTTCACACTCACACACACACACGTTTGGGGGGGTTTGATTTAAAGCATATTTAAAAGTAACGAAAAGTATATGATAAGTAAACCTATTTGTGTTGTGTGTGAAAAGAAAACAAGATATATTCATAACTTTAGACTCTTTCTTTTGGTTTGAAAAAGAACTTGGTTTAATGTGGACTTCTGAAACTCACGTTTGCCTAATCACTAAATCAGATGACTAGCATGATTAAATCAGGACCAAGGTTATAGGAATCTGGCACCAAAGAGCTAACTATATTTCCTCCACCACTCTAATGATTTTTAGCCTTCATTAACCCAGCATTAACTCAGACCATATCCTATGACCTAGAGACCAAAGTCCAACTCGTAAATCCTAGAACACATAATGCATTATTTTTTTGGCTGGGCCTTGATTCCTCTTCAAATTCCCTCCAGCGAGAAACTGTAGAGAATAATATGAAATATATGCCAAAATGACCCTAAATTAATCCAATGTCACTGTTAGATCTTTAAGGTCTTGTTGTGTATCCTTTAACCAATTCCTCTAGGTGATCAGTCTAGATTATTAGCTAAATTCAGTTTAACATAATTCATATCCCAGATTTCCTGAATTAATTCATACCTTAGAGAAAATGATAATGAATTTCAGAGGCAAAAGCTGTGTTTCATAGTCCAAACATCAAACCAAGCCTACACACTACTCACTCATAGCATATGAAAACATTGAAGCATTTATTGAGAGAGATTTAGAATAAACCATATCCATTTTTTTGTTTTGAAACAAATGCAATTCAACAACACAAGGTTTTACATAGACAAATGAGTCATAACAAGAGGAGCCAGCTCAAAAACACAACCAATCTCAGATTCAAAACCTAAAGGACTAATTTCTAGGGAATTCGAGCTTAATAACCTTGAAATCCTTTGATTTTCCTCTGCAAAGGCTGGATTGAGTGTAGTCTGTTCTCTTCTCCTTCTTGTGATCCTGATTAGTGCAGATGAAGCTCCTTCTGGTTTTCTTGAATGGCTGGGTTGCGCACACACTCTCGCTGGAAGAAAATAGTGCGAAACTATTTTCTGGAGAAGAGATCTTCTTCGGCTCTCCGCCTCTCTCCTCTCTCCTTTTCTGTTAGAACACAGCAAAAATGGAATGAATCCCCCAACCTTACTGTTCCTCTCTCTTTTATATCCTGCACAACAAAAATGGATCATCACATAAGTTTAGTTAGGCTTGATTCTCATCCCACTTCCCTTAAAGCTTATATGAAAACTAATCACATCAGAATTTTTATACTAAGATGCTATTCTTTTGACCCCAAAATGTTCCAAGTGTTCAAAACGCAGTTTAGACACTTTCGACCTTAACTGTCAGAATTAATCACCAAAAACCAACTTAATGCACAGAAATGGACAGTAAAAATACATACGATACCAACTTAAGGACCGCTGTTTAATTATACACAAAAATCCTGATTGTTTGTATTCTTTCTTTACCAGCTCTTAACCTTTCTATTATTTTCATGAGAAAACATCAATTTTTTGTGGAACAAGAAAAACATATGATACCTCTGTCCTTGAATATTTGTCTCGTTTTTATTTTTTTCAGTCAATTATTTTCAACATTTGACCTATAATTAAATAAAATATATATTGTACATTGATTGGATAAAATAATATTTTAAAAATATTTTATATAATAAATCTAGTAAAACTATTTTGGTTTTAGTATCTAATATAATTTCTATTTAATTTAGGGTCAAAATTTATCAATTTTGACAAAAAAAAGCATAAATAGAAAAATTAGGATGAAGAGAGTATTTGAAAATGAGGACTAAAATAGTGTAACACTCTCTAATAAAAATAAAAAATCTTAAAAATCTTGTAGTTGGAGTAAGACACATAAATTGGAAGTTGGGAGTGAATGAATGACACCATGGCCGTATATGCGCATATGCATGAATGGATGTGAACAAAGATAGTACACACCATACGGTCCAAGTCATTTAATTACACTCCCTAATTGATTTAAATTTTATGTATTTTTCGTATGTGATGGGATGGGTAAGTCACAATCCGAGTAGGGACCAATGGCTGCTGCAGTGGATTGTGAATAAATACAACTGCAAAGAAACCACAATTCTATTCTCTCATCATAGTGCCATCATAGCCTTGTGATGACAACCCCCCACCCCTCCCCCCACCCCTCCCTAGGACCCCCCCCCCCCCAAAAAACAAACTGAAAAAAGTAAAAGGGGTTTAATTTAATTTGAGAGAGAAAACAAAATAAAGTCTTGATATATATATATTTTTTCTGATCTCGAGGTTTCTTTCTCTCTCATGTGTACCCTTCAATCATAAACCAATCGATTACAAAATGATTTACTCTCTCATATATCCATCCATCCATCCGTCTTTTCTGCTCTGCCAAAAGAAAAAGGTGCTGTGCCCCTTTCTCTGCCCTTTGCATTAATTACACCCTTGGGAGAATGGGCCATGCAGCGTTATTAGGGAGGGGCGTAGGGTCAGTCAGTCATCCCTGTCGCACTCATATGTCAACTTCTAATGGGTACAACATTGTTCCTAGCGTCAACGTATTGTACCCCTCTTTATGTATAACTCCCCGGACTGTTCCCTATTTTCCCATTCTTCTCCCTCTCTTTTTTACCACGCCTTTGCCTTTTTTTTTTCTCTCACCGTGAGCATTGCGTGATTAGCCAGGCAATGACTGATTTGGGTCTATAATATTTGTGTTTGGTTCTAGAGAATTGTGCAAGAAGACAAAAATATTGGTGGAGACTCTACTTCTTGTCATTGTCATCAATCTGAGATTAAAGTTTAATTTATTTATTTTAATATGACCCATTGACCAATTCTCAAAGGTCCTTAGGAGTTAGGAAATGGGGTTCACCCCTTTTTTACGGCTTGCCAAGGGGTTCCCTCTTTTAGTTCTAGGTTTTGTTTTTGTAAGTTTCCCATGTATTCAAAAATCTAAATTATAGCTCGAATTTGTGAATTTGGAACATAACATTATTTTAATTAGAAATCACCATAAATAAGATTAAAACATTAAGAAAAGTATCGAAATAGGACTTTCATGTTTTTTCCGCGAAATAAGACTTCACGTTGTGGTAATGTGGTTATAATGTGACATTGTACATGTGCACGTTACTACACTTTTTGGTAATGTAAATGAATTTTAAGTCCTATTTCGGGAATAAAACATGGAAGTCTTATTTTGGTATCTTTTCAATGTTTTAGTCCTACTTCAGTCTTTTTCCCTTTTCTATATTCTAAAAAGGTGTGAGCTTTGTTTGTTCAAAAGACCAAATTGTAATTGACAAGAGAGAAAATATCCTTATAGCTTATACGTACTTTTACACAATAAATCGATGTCTTTACTAAATGTATAAATTCAAGTTTTACATACTAATGTCTTGTTTGGTAATATCGTTTTCGATTAGCGTTAGCATTTTAGATAAAAACTTAATGGTATAAATTAATTCTGAAAATGTTGACACTGATGTCAAACGGGGCTTAACTTGATAGATGATACATAGATAGATAGATTATGAATTCGAATAACAAACAAATAAATCTTAGTGACCCTTTTGCACCGGGTGGACATTGGTTTATGGCCTATTGCGGATAGTGTTAGAGATTAGCGTTAGCGTTTTTGATAATATTTTGACGGTGCGGATTATTTTGAAAGCGTTAACGCTAAACACTGCCTGTAGATAACATTTTTAAAACGGTAAGGCTATTTCCAAACAGACCCTTAACATTTCTATGATTTATGGTGTATTTGGATGGTGAGAAAGAGGAGGGAATGCAAATGCAAGGAAAACCCACAAAATGATATGGAGTGAAAATGAAGACGGTGAGAAAATTTAAGTATGGGTTCTACATAAAAAAAATTCTCACCTACATTGGTAAATAAATTGTACGGGCTCTTGAGCTCCTTCTCCCACCACTAATTTTCTCTTTTTCCATCTTTTCAATCTCTTTCCTCACCATTTTGTTTCTATTTGGTAGAATGTCCAAAGTAGAACTAAAACATTAAAAATGTATCAAAATAAGATTTTTTTTGTTTTTATTACCAAAATAGGACTTAAAATCCATTAACATTAACAAACATGATCATGTATATTACCAAAAAGTATAGTATGTACACATGTACAGTATCACATTATCACAGTGCGGAATCTTATTTCGTGGAAAAAACCATAAAAGTCCTATTTTGGTACTTTTCTCTATGTTTTAGTCCTATTAAGGGTGATTTTATTTCTATTTTTTCAATCAATCCAAACACTAACTTTTTTTCTTTTCATTTTCTCACCTATTTCTTTTTTATCAATTTTTTCCTTTCAATTTCTTTCTTCTCATTTTATCATTCCATCCAAACAAGGCTGGGGTGAGTTTTTTTTAAGATAGTATCAATATATTGCTAAGGTAGAGCCCACAGATTTGAAAATCTCCCTATTATCGTACTTTTAATTAACACTTTCTCCCTCCCTTTTTCTTTTGACTTTTAGAGCTTGTTCTTTAGGATTGGAAAAAAAGAGATAGATGTTGGAAAAACTAGAAGAAACTAGAAAGAAATGGAAGAAACTGGAAGAACTAGAAGAAACTGGAAGAAATTAGAAAGAACAGGAAGAAACTAGAAAAAATTGGAAAATCTAAAAAAATTTACAAAATTTTTTTGTGTATTTTTATATTGTTCTCATTCTTGTTGTTATAAATAATTAATGCTATTATTATTATTGTTGTTGTTGGTGTTGTCATCACGTTATCTTAATGCATGCTTTTAAGATAAAAATATTGTTATTTTTCATACAAAAAAATTACTTTTGCAAAAAAATAATTAATTAGTATATAAAAGTATTATAAATATTAAAATGTTAGACATTTAAAAGTTATTGTGGCTATGCTGCACATCACTTTATTTATGCAATATTTATCATAAAATAATATATTTGTAATTATACTTTATGTATAACAAGATATTGTTTTAATGTCAGACATGTCACATAATATAATCAAACCTATTTTTTCTTTAATGATTGATTTTTTTCATTATAACCCTACTTTTGGAATAAAGACATAGAACTTTTTTTTACATTTTTTATGTTTTACTTCTACCGAGGCAGCAAACAATGAAAGATAGGCCCAATGTGATGTTTTTTGATGAACAAGCTAAAGATGCAATGGAGCAGTTTAGAAATAAAATAACAGTTAATATTCTACAATGTATTTTGAAACAAATGCACACTTTATTAGCCACAAACTCCAGTTTCAGTACATCCCAAATATTAACTTTACTCACTACTCCCTATCGGGTTACTTCCAGATCTTACATTAAGACTATAGGCTTAGGATTTATGAATATTTTCAGTTGTTCCTTGATCCAGTAGTAGCATTATCTTGCAGGGGTCTCTTTCTACAGCTTCATCATTCTATTTCTAACCCTCCACACAGCATAGATTGTTGGTATAAATGCTGCGGTTACAATCTACCTCTTCTTCTTCCTTTGGTCCTCATCATCTCTTCCAGCGGCCCTATCATTGGTAGCACTCCATTGATAGTTGATCCATTCCCCTATCTCTTTTTGGGTCTCCTTTGCTGCATTCATAAAATATATGTTGTTTGTCTTCAGTGTGATGCTGGCATAGGGGACACTCTAGGTCAATGTCCATAAACCTACTGAGTCTAGCCTTTGTGGGAATTCTGTTCTTCCAACCCAACCACTAGAGAAACTGATGTTTAGGGTGGTTAGTTTGTTTCAAATCATCCGGTATCCTTGCATTTGGTTACCCTCCTTCATAAGCCACTCATATCCATTATGTATCTAGTACCCATTACTAGTATCCAGTCCATTAAACATTAGTCTAGAACTCAGAATCTTCTTCATGTAGAAACAATATCCTACTTTGGGGAGAATACCCCAAGTACCATCCTTCTTTAGATATTTAATATGGATCCATTTGACCCATAGTACATCTTTCTTGCTAGCAATGTCCCATATCAACTTAAAGTTACAAGCATAATTCCATTTACTCAAATTTTTGAACCCCAAACCTCCGTCCTTCTTTGGTTTGCACACTTCCTCCCAGTTAACCAGGGGGATCTTGTTGTATTCTGCCTTTGAGCCCTATAAGAAGTTCCCGCAGATACTCTGGATTTTATGCATCACCTTTGCTGGGATGACAAACAACCTACACCAGAAGGAGATGACTCCAAAAAGGACAGAATTCTGCATTATGAGAGATTTCTGGATGCCCATGCATTGATCTTTTTTGTGAGTCTACTCACCAGTGCTTCACATTCTCTGGCCCCTATTCTACTATCTGTTATAGGGCCTCCTAGGTATCTAACAGGCAATTCCCTTCTGTCCATTTTAGTTACATTCAGAAGCTCCTCAAACTCCAGATCCTTTATTCCTCCTGCTATCACTTGAGACTTTGAAAGATTGACCTCTAACCCTGTTACATCTTTGAAGTGCTTGAGGCAGTCCAAAATGATCTTTACTCATCCTAAGTCAGCTTTACATAGAACTATTAAATCATCTGCAAAAGTCAGATTTATAATATGGAGTGATTTACACATTGGGTGATAGTGGAAGTTGCCATTGCTTACATACTTTTTCAGTGCCCTTGTTAAATACTCCATAACTATAGTAAAGATCAATGGGGATATAAGATCTCCTTGTCTGATACCTTTACCCCCATCAAAGAATCTCACATTCTCACTATTTAACATGATTGAGTATAATGTACTAGCTATACAAAAATACACCCACTCAATATACTTATCAGGGAAATTCATTGCTTCCATAATCCCTCTAATAGCCTTCCTGCTTATGAAGTCATAGGCATTCTTGGGATCAAGCTTCATAAGGAACCTAGGGGTGATGCCCTTTATTTTGTATCCTCTAGCCATTTCATGGCACAATAGTATATTATGCACCAATTCCCTACTTTCTACAAAAGCACCCTGGTTAAGATCTATAATACTTAGCAGAACTCCCTTCATTCTGTCATTCAGGATTTTGGATATGGTCTTATAAATTACATTGCAACATGATATAGGGCTGAAGTTAGCAGGTGACGTTGGTGAATCCTTTTTTTGGACAAGGACAATGTTAGTAGCATTTAGTTGCCTCGGCAATTGTCCATTTTGAAAAAACTCTGCCACAGCCTTGACCACAAGCTTTCCTACAATATCCCAATTTCTTTTAAAGAAACCACTATTATAGCCATCCGGTTCAGGACTTTTTGCATTGGGTATTGAGAAAACTGCTTTCTTAACTTATTCATCTGTTACTGGGGATACAAGTAAGACCTGGATCAAGACAAGTACTTGCCTTCATAATTTCTTGTAGAATGGGATCAGTCTGATAGCTAACTCCTAGTAAGTTTTTGAAGTAATTCAGTATTACTTCAGCAACTATACTTCTATCCTGAACTTTGTCACCCATATGATTTTGTATGGTAGTGATCTGGTTGGCAATTCTTCTCTTTTTGACTTAAGAAAAGAAGAGTTTAGAGCTCTGATCACCTTCAGTAATCCATTTTTGTTTGGATTGTTGATATTTCATCATTTCAGCTGCCTTGGATTTGTGGATCAGTTCCTTTATGCATTCTTTTTCCTTGGCAATCAAGCTGTAATTATTGATATCTTCTTAAATTCTTCTTTGAATATCAGCCAACTCCTCTCTTAATATGTCACATTGGTGATGTATCTGATGGAACTTCTTCCTGTTGAGGATCTTCAACTGGGGTTTAAGCTCCTTTAACTTATATAGTATGTGGTACATATATCTTCCTTCTATCTCTTTGTTCCACACTCCCCTGAGTATGGGCTTGAAATCAGCATCCAATTCCCACATATCACAATATCTGAAGCTAGCAGCCCTTTTCTCCTGGTGATGAGTCTTGATAAGAAGAAGGCTGTGGTCAGATATTCCTTCTTCAATAATCTGTGTCTTCAAACCAAATTGCAATAACCATTCCATGTTGGTCATCATTCTATCTAATTTGGAAAAAATCCTTCTGCCTTGCTCTTACTTGTTGCTCCATGTATAATAACTGCCCTGTCTAGGAAATTCCTCCAGCTGACATTTGTTCATGCATGATTTGAAGTCTTGCATTTCCTCTTGAGTGACATTATTGCCACCAATTCTATATTTGTCTGATAGAACTGCATTAAAATCTCCAATAATACCCCAGCTATCTTTCATATAGCAGGATAGCCTTTCTAGTTGATCCCAAAGGGGATTCCTGTCCTTAGCGTTGTTATGTCCATAGACAAAGGTAAGGTAAAACTGTTTGTTATCCCCAATTTTTTTTACCTTTACATCGTACCAATTGATCACTCCATTCCAATATCTCCACTTCAAATTTTCCTTTATTCCATACTACCCAAATCCTTCTTAGAGGGTGGGCATCTTTATTCATAAATGATCCCCAACGACTAAAGAGTTTCCCCTTTATATCCTCAAATTTATTATCTCTGATTTTAGTTTCAAGCAACCCCAACCATCCAATATCATATTTATTAACAATTCTCTTGACCTCATTCTTCTTTAAGGAACTATTAAGCCCCCTAATGTTCCAGCTACCTATCATGTAAGAAAGGGGTAGTGCCCCTCATATGGAGCTTTCTCTAAGACCTACATAAGAGAACTCTAGGCATTTCCTCCATCATCCCTAATGAATTTTAATTTAGCAGCTTTTTTTACCAAATATCTCCACAAACCCTTCCTCATATGGGTTATATGGGTCAGCAGTACCTACTTCCTTCACCTCGTTGTTGCTTTCCCCTGCTTCCTTTCTTTCTGCAATATCCTTACCTGTATGTTGTGCTTCATCAGTGTTCTTGGCCTTCCAAACTAACTTCCTTCGTACCCGGGTACTTTTATTTCTTTGTTTCCTGTAGGTCTCCTACATATGTCCCAATTTTCTGTAGTGGGAACAAATACATGGATACCAATCATAGTTAACTTGTTGTGTAATCACCTTATCTTCATCATCAGCAAATGTAATCATTTGGGGGGAAATCCTGTTAGACCTTGACTTCTACTTGGCATATGAAAATTTGGTTTTATTTGTCGTGGGTCTGTCCCTCTTTATAGATTTGCCCACAATGCTGCCCAGTTTGCTAAGACCTGATAAGCTCCAGTAACGCATATCCAAGTCTGGAAGCTGAACCCAAATTGGTACATCAACCAACTTCTCTATGTTTACTTTCACTCCAGGATACCATTTTTGGACTAAAATTGGTTTGTTATCAAATAAATAGAATTTCGGTTTGATAATCATGTCCCTATCTTCAGGTTTCTTAAATTTAACAATGAATTGTCCCTCCCTTAGCAAAGAGATATCCTCAGTCGAGTATTCTTTCCAAATCCTTTGTACGAATCCCTTAACTACTTCTAATGGAGGATTGGCTCCAAGGATATAACATACCAGAGTGGCATCCCAATATCTTGCAGTCTCAATGATATCCTCCTTCGTGAGTTTAGCCACTGGCGTCCCATTTAGATCTGATGCTGGAAAGTATTGCAATCGGAGATCATCATCTTGACCCCCTACCACACTTGCATATGTTTTCTGACCAGGAGCAACCTCTATGTCTAGGTTTTCAATTCCTGCCAGATCTCTAGCATCTTATGCAAGACTGGAGTCCGCAATAGGAACTAGGGTGTCATTTCCAATAGTTGATTTGGTAGAGCTCGCAGCGATTCCTGGTGATTGAGCTCCATATCCCGTCTTGCCTGATTTCTTCAATCTTCTACAATGTAGTTAAGCTTAATTGAAGATACTATATACGGAGTATAGTTTTTACAATATGATTGTGTTGAAAATGATTGGATTATTTACATTCATATGCACAATATTTTACATATTAGAGACCCTAAAAAGTAGATCAAATAAATGAAAGTATAACTTTTTTGTTAGTTGTATGTTAATTATTGGTGATATTATTTGTTATCGGAATTTGTTTTTTACACTTTTTTGGGTCGTTTTTTCCTTTTCAAGATGTAGCTCTCTCTTGGTATTCTTAATGTAGTACTCCCCACCCCATTCCATTACTATATTTTAGATTAAAATATTGATGTTTTCCTTATAGAAATTTAGATTAAAAAACCATTTTATGTAACTATTTTATCCATAGTTTTTTTAAATAGTTTAAAATATTGATGTTTTCCTATTTTATCTTGTAGATTAGTATACAAAAAAAAGGTATTATTCATATTAAAAAATTGAAGAAAAAATAATAATCAGTGTGAATCATAAAAATAATGAGATGAAAAAATGAAATAATTTATAAGCTATAGTTATGGATATAATAGGTGTAATCATAATGAAGATAATAATAATAATAATAATAATAATAATAATAATAATAATATCATTTTTAGAATAATTGGTCGGGAAGTAGAAAGAGTTTGAAGAAAATAGAAATAGTGGGGAAACAGGAAAAAATTAGAAGAAACTGGAAGAACAGTAAGAAACTGGAAGAAACTAGAAATATCTGGAAGGAATTGGAAAGAAACGGAAGTTAAGAGTTCAAGCCCAAAATGACAGGCTCTTAATGAATTTAAGAAAGATGTATATTTGTGTTAACTTAAAAACACCTTGGTGTAACTTGTAAAAGTAAGATGTGATACGATAGACATGTTATTAGTGAATATATATGATATGATTGTTAGGGTAAGAATTAGAAGGGTCAAAAGTGAAGTTTGAATAGAAGTAAAAATATTTTTTTAGACGGATGAAAAGTGTGGTTTGTACTTTTTAATTGGGTTAACTTTTTTTGCAACCCAAAACTTCTCGCAGTCCTTGAAAGTTGTGGCATTATATTACTTTCGTCGTTTGAGTAATTTTACTTTTGAGAAGTTTACCTAAATTATCAAATAATCATTATTCAAGTAAATGTCCATCATTACTGGACATTATTCCTTCCACTAGGTCATTATTAAGTCTTATTTGGGGAATAAAAAAGTTTAAGTCCTACATTAGGAAAGTCATTATGTTTTAGTCCTATTTAGTGCAAATTTTACTTTTATAATTGGTGCTTTAAAATTGAAAGTTTTTCATCGTTGGTCCTCATTTAACAAATATCACGTTCGCGAGCCTTCGTTTATACATATATTTTCATGGATAGTCCTTTCTTTGACCTTCCTCTAAATTAGTAGTAAATTGAGGGCTAATTTGACATGTGTCGTGCATCTTTCTTATATAGTCAATGCCAGAGGTAGATGTTGATGTATATTTTGTCTGCTAGAGTCGTTGCCTAACACAACTATACTCTACAACTATCGACTGTGGTTGCTGGTCAGAATCCAAGTCAGCAACCATACTCATTTTTATTGTGTTGTCCATCAAGCCGACACAATAATACATGGTAGGAACTGGGGTCGATGTAAAATTATATTTTTATCTCCCAATATAACACCACCAAGATGACGGAAGGTCAAACGATAAACTATTCATGGAAAAGTACTCATAAACAAAGGACTACGAACGCAATATTTAATAATATAAGACTAAATATGAAACGTTTTAAGATCAATATTTTACCCTTAATTATAGTGCTTGCTTTTATAAAAATGAAACGATGAAAAAATGCCTTTGTTTACTCTCACAAATTCTTTCTTGCTTTTCTCTCCAACCAAACAAGGAAAAAAATGTCTTTCTTTTTTCCTAGTTTTCTATTCATTTTGTATTCATCTAAAAAATATATTTTTCTTTTTAGTTTTTCATTCTCTATTTCATTTCTTTCTATTTTTAATGTGAGAAGAGAAAACGAAACGTGAAACCCAATGTGTTTTCTTTTGCTAGCAATAAAAAAGAGAGAAAATGGGAAGTGACTCCCACACAAAGTTTTCTTTATATTTGCATGTTCATATTTATCTTATGGACTTACTACATTTGTAGCATAAAAGAAGTTGGCTCTTTGCAAAATATAAATATCACCATGCAAGCCAATGAAAAATGTGAGAAGTTCCATAAAGAAGTATGATAGAAATAGAATGAAGTGATATTTTTTTTTATGAAGAACGGTTTTGAATAAAGAAGTATGATAGAAAAAAGAATAAATTAAGAGTAACACATGGAGAAAGTATCTAAATAGGAGTCTCATACTTTTTATCCCTAAAATATGAGTACAATGCCAATAATGTTAATATATATAGTGGGATATCACTATACAGTAATATTACAGTACAAACTCTTATTTTGAAGATAAAAACATAAAACTTCTATTTTGAAGATAAATGTTACTTCCTCCGTCCCGTAAAAATTTTTCAATTTTGACTTTTAGGTAATTTAAGGAAAGTGCATTTTGGTGTTTGACCTTTCACAAATTCACTTGGGGTTTCCTTTCAAAAGTGATATTTTACATCAATCAAGATTAAAAATAATGGGAAGGAGTATTAAATTAAAAACAAAAAGTACGAGGAGACGTGATGGATATATTGGATGTGGGAAAGTAGGGTTAAAGATGGTATTTTACTCCATTTTACAGAAATTGTAATATGTTTTGGGACGGGTAATATAAGAGAGTTGAAATACTTTGTGGGACAGGAGTATATTTTACTTATGATTTCTTCTATTTATTTCTTTTGTGCTTTCGAGACAAAACAAAGAGGCCCTTTCTTTTCTTTTCTACTTTTTCTTTTTCACGTTTTCCCCATCTTTTCTCTTTATTTTTTAACGGAAAATTATCTGAAATAATTCAATCTTTTCATAATCTCCCCAAAATAATTCTACTTATCATTATCACACATATAATCCCACCTTTTTGCACGTATGTCAGTTTTGGGTTGCCTTTAGGAAGCTTTTGGTGATTTAACGAATTTCTATAAAAAAACATTTTTGCACAAATGAAGGTGAAATTATTTGAGGTAAAATTTTATCTTTCAATTTTTTCAAATATTTAAAATTATGTTTTAAAAATATAACAGAACACTATTTAAAAAAATTGTCTTTCTCCTTTCTTTTTTCATCCCTCCAAAAAAAATTCTCATTTCTATAAAAAATTCACTTTTACTCATACTAATTCTTAACCTACCTATCACATCATAATTTTTCACTCCTAATCTACCCATCACATCTACTTTTACCTATCACATCGAATAACATTTTTGGAAAGTCAACACCAAAATACGCTCCTCTTAAACCCTTTAAAACTCAAAATAAGAAATGTTTTCTGGAACGGAAAAGTATGTAATGGATTTATATGTCATGGATCTAATTGTGTTTTGTTATTTTGAATTTGGAGAATGATATCACTCATTTTAGAGTTCAAAGTGTTGTTTTATGTTTGATTTTTGGTAAAACTGTTTACCAGACCGATTTATTTTGGTTTTTACCAAACCGAGTCATTTGATTTTGGTTCAATATTTGGTACGGAAAATAAATAAACAAATTTTTGGTTTACCGAATTTTTGATTTGGTTCGGTTTTACAGAATGAACACCCCTATAATCCGCTAACAATAATTTTTTTAAAAATAAAATTTTGTAATTAAATATTATATGTTCTATAGATAGTAAATAATAATTTAATTCAATTCATAACAGTTAGCTCATTTAGAATCAAATAATTAAAATACGAGTAAGTTTTAAAAACTGAAAAATTTAATTAGAAAGGGAGAGTGGAAGGCCAAATAGCGCCAAACCCCCGTGGTTTGGAAAACAGGCATCAATACCCCCTTATTTTTCAAAACTTGTTTCTAGCATTCACGTAGTTTCAAAACGTTGCACCCATACCCCCTCAGGTCCTATTCAAGTCATTTTTTCGGCGAAGAAGAGGTATTGGTGCCTATTTTTTAAACTGTAGAGAACACCAGTGCTCATTTCTTATTTTTAGTTTATTTTTTTTCCTTTTTTTGTTTCTTTTAATAAACAAATTTTTTAAAATTTCTTTGTAAAATTGTTTTATAATGTTCTTAAAATTTAAAATTATTTTTGTTTGAAAATAAAATTAACATATACTGCATTTGTATATATGTCTCAAATTAACAATTTTTATTTTTTCTTTTCTAAAATAAGAAATTAAAAACTTGTTTGAGAATTTCAAAAAATGAGGAATAAAAAAAGAAATAAAATAAAACAAAAAATAAAATAAATATCCTTGTTAGTCATCCCAATTCTAGGGACTTTGTTTAGACATTTTGAAAATTCGTATTTGTGTAACACTCTTTTTTAAAATAAAAAAATAAAAATAATATCCTTGTTTTTCCATTTTTTTAATTTTTGATTTTTTAATTTTGATTTTCTTTTTGAAATTCTTGAAAACAAAAAGTTAAAATGTTTAATTTGAGATAGATTGAGTATATGTTAACTTTTTTATTTCAAACACAAAAAATTTTGATTTTTTTAAAATATTATACAAAATTTTAAAGAAATTTAAAGAACTTTTCAAGGAAAGAGAAATAAGATATATAAATAAAAAAAGTCAATAAAGGAAAAAAACAAAGAAATAAACAAAAAATAAGAAATGAACATGTATGTCCCATATGATTTAGAAAATAGACACCAATATAATGTCACATCTTTGCCAAAAAGCGACTAGAAAATAATCGAAGGGGTGTGAGTATAATGTTTTAAAGCCACAAAAACTTTAAAAATAAAATTTAAAAACAGACAAGATATTAGTGCTAATATTTTTAACCACATGGAGCCATGGGGGGACTTGGTGCTATTATGTCTACTAGAATGGAGTGGTGGAAGAGAAATATGGTCAAAAGATTGCAGTAAAAGGAACAAAAAAGATGAGGGGTAAGTAAGAAGCAGAGTTGTGGGAAATGGAGGGAGACGAATAGTGTTTGATTTGACGGTGGAGCTGCAAGAGTCAAACCATAAAAGTATGTGCAAAACGTGATTATTCTTCCATCTTTACACTGTGCCCCTCCCTCCCTCCCTTCTACCCCTTCTCCGTAATTCAAATTAAATTACTGCAGTAATTAAATACCCCCTACAGCCAGCCCTAAACCCACCCCCTTAGCTACCTACTCTGCTAGCCTAGCCTGCTGATCCATTAATACAACTGCTTTCTGCGGAGTTTAATTAGCGACTCCAATGGGGGGAAATGAGTTAACATGATAAAATTTCGGATGGAGTATGGATCGTTAAATTGGGCAATAAGACAATTGGGTTGAACCACATTAAAAGATTAAATCCAATCAATTAGTAAGTTCAATTCAAGAGCTTATATACCGATTATTTTGCTCTTAAATTTCCGATGTGGAATGACACTCTAACATAATATTTTACAATTTTTGAATTTATTTTTATTCACAAATTCGTATATAATAAAAAATAAAAATTATATATTAAAAAATTACGTTAGAAGTCTTACTGAATAAGATGTGACAAGAATATTTAGTTTTATCAAATAATCTATGAAAACAGACAAATAAATAATGTGAAATTTGCATTGAATAGGACTAAAACATAAGTCATTTCCCAATATAGGACTTGAACTTTTTTATTCCCTAAATAGGATTTAATAATGACTAGTGAGAAGAATAATATTCAAGTAATGTTGGACATTTAGTTGAATAATGACTAATAGATAATGACCAATGGTCCTACATTGGAAAATAAAAACATATGGTCATATATATATTGAAAAAGAAATTATTTTTTAGGCCTATTTAGGTAAATTACCCAAAAATAATAGGTTATCCTGAGAAGAGAAAAAAAAATTGAAATCAAAATTGGAACGGAGAGAATACTTCTTTTTTGTTTTGGTGTATCTGTTCAATTTAATTTTTTTTACTGAAATTAGATGATATTTAATTGCTCTCTCCGTCTTGAAGTATTTGTCCATTTTTTTCCTTTTTCGGTAATATAAGTTCTGATTACCTTTTTTCTATCCCGCTCTAATCTCTTTATTCAACACATATATCAGTCATTCATTCCTCTGCACACCGTAACACATTGCTTCTTGAATGCAGCCCGTCATGTGTAGCACAAATGGTAGAGAACTGAATATTAAAAGAGTAAGTAGTGTTTCCCTGTACTTATAACCTGGTAAAACTGCTTATAAACAATTTTTAACTTATAAATTAGCTAATGATATGTTTCTGTGTGCTAATAAGCTGACTTATAAACTGCTTATAAGCCATAAAAATAAGTAGGTTTTAGGTACTTATTTTTAAGCCAGTTTTTATGTTTCTCCATTTTCACCCAATTATTTACAAAATTGTCTCTCACCATATATAAATATATCAAGTGACTTATCTATCATTCAAGAGCTTTTACATCTATTTAAAAATATTTGACTTATAAACAGCTTATAAATTTAAAACTACTTATCACTAATAAGCTAATAAGCACTGGCACACAAAAAACACTCCCTAATTTTTGGTTGAACAATGATCAAATTACACAGGGATTTTTCATGCACCAGGGACGTGTCACACTTCTACGTGTCACACTTCTTAATTATCAATCATATTCCGATTATAATTTCATTTATCTCACCTCAATTTATCATCCGAAGCGGTACTGAAGAGAACCATAGAAGTTAAGATTCAAAGCATTTTATTTTCCATGATGCTAACGGGACCCTCCCGGGGCAATCCACGGAGATATATGTCTTTCTTCTCATTTTGATTTTTGCGATCAACGTTTTTAAACTTTAATCATAAATTATATTTCCTCCGTCCCGTGAAACATTTCTCCTTTCTTTTTTTATCCGTCCCACAAAACACTTCTCATTTCTATTAAAAAGTCACTTTTACCCCTTACTTTTTCATACCCTAACTATCACATCATACCTTTTTACTAATAATCTATCTATCAAATCATACTTTTACTCATCACATCAAAGGACATTTTTAGAAATTCAATACTAAAATATACTCCCCTTAAATCCCTCCTAAAAAGCAAATGTCCCATGTTTCACGGGACGGATGGAGTAGAAAATTACATAAAATTTTGATTACATTTCAATAGCAATAGATTCATTTCCAAATTACCATAAATTATAAACTCTTTAATGTAATTTTCTAGAGAGCAGTGGTAGAATCAGTTATGTTCCCTAATGCTTGCTTTGCAATCATTAGTAAATGTTACTCCATTTGAGTACTTAATATTTTTAGTACCATTCAAAACAAAAAAGTTCTCCATTTGACAGTTTGACATAATGTGGTGTCTACTCATACATATTTTTAAGTTATTATGGTGAAGATAAAAAAGCAATACTCAATAGGGTTCGAATTTGTAACTTCCTGTTTGTGAGAACCACGATTAACTTAGCAAAAATTGAATCAATATATTTTTGACCCGAGACTCAACTTGAAAATACTACGGAGTAAGTTTTAAACAAAAGTTTTGTTGATCGAATTCGAACTGGACCAGACCAACTTGCTCATGAATGCAAGAGGTTTTTCAAAATCATAACACTTTTATATGAAAACTAATGTGATAAAAATTAGGACATCTTTTTATCTTTTTCTAGTAACTCATTTTAGTGCATATCTTATATTTTTAAGGAAAAAAAGACTAAAATATGAGTAAAACATTGAAAATATACTAAAATAAGATTTTATTATTATTTCTGAAATAGAAATTAAAATACATTTACATTACCAATGATGATCATGTACATTAGCAAAAAGTACAATAAAATGCACATGCACTGTGCCGCATTACCACAATGCAAACTCTGATTTAGGAAATAAAAATATGGAACTCTTATTTTGATATTTTCACTATGTTCTACTCCTATTTAAAGCGACTTCTTTATTTTTAAACAAATTTTTAATAACACCACATAGTTATATTAATTTTTTCCCAAAATTGTACAAATTTATTTTTCAATTATTTGTAATCTTGTTATATATAACTAAAATGTAATTAAAAATTCAAAATAAAATATTTTAATAGCTTTAATATAGATATTTTGCTATTTTTTTAAGTATAAAATGCTAGTACTAGTAATATTCTCAAAACAAAGCTCATAGGAAGTAACATGCATGCTAGGTTGATTCGAATGTGATGATACTGAGTTACAAATGTACAATTTTCAACTTGAACTAAACCAAAATTGAAGTAACCGATTTTAAATTTGACTTGACCAATCGATTCACCAGCTTGAGCTAGAGTTTTACTGTTTAATTTCAAATTCTTTGGCACTCGCTAATCCCTTTGAATAATGATTGAAAAATTTCAAAATCGACAACAATTTCGTTCGACCCCGTGCATCGCACGGGTCAAAATACTAGTAATGAGAAAGAATAGAGTCACAAAACGATATTCCCCGGGTCGGATGTTCGGATCCACAAGATCAAAAACCCAACCCAAGAAAGAGAGAGAAAAACGAGACATATAATTGACTTTACATAAAGTAATTAGCTATGCTTTTCACAATTTTACAGGCATATGTGTTGTTGTGGGCACGCCCCCCCCCCCCCCCACCCCACCTTTATTGAATTATAGGAGGAGAAGACTATGAAAATGAAAGAGTCAATTCATTTCACCAATTTAAAGGCAAAACCGTCCTTCCAGAAAAGTTCAACTGCATTTGGAACACACACGGATTCGGACACAGAATTAGAATGAATTAGATCGATGGAATTAATTTTAATTTAATTCCAAATCTTTTATTTGGTATAATCAATGAATTGTTATAGAATCTTATTGTAATTCCAATTCCTTTGTTTCATAACACAAAATTGCTTCGTCTCAAAAAAAGGTTACGTTTCATTTTTTGTCCATCCCATAAAACACTTCTATACGTTTCATTTTTTGTCCATCCCATAAAACACTTCTATATCGTCTCAAATGCTAAAAATTTTTTTAAAATGACTTCTAGCCACAATAAAGGGTAACAATTCTATCAGCCTAACTCTCAAATTATATATATATATAATATATATATATATATATATATATATATATATATATATATATATATATATATATATACACACACACACACACATGATCAACAGGAAAAGGAAAAGGGTATGTTGGTGCCATGATCATATACATACACGATACATACCCGGAGTATATGCTTGTTAGAGTGTAGGCCAACCATTCAATAATGTTACAATGTTATGAATAGCAAATTACACGCAGAATAGATTGACATATATATCTGTGGATCTCCAGGGATATTGTATAAACAGCTCATCCCAAGTTACACTACTAATAATTATTTATTGTTGTGGTTTTTGTACTATGCAAAACTTTGGAATATTCTCAATATCAACCCCCTACATTAAAATAAATTTATTTACTCCCATCTCATCTGTGCTCTTCAATTATTGACCAGAGAAAAATATAAAATCTCTAAGTGCTGTCAATTTCGAAACAGTGTTCCTTTGGTACGTGACTCTCTCACTGTTACGGGGAGCATATACTACTATGACTTTTAGAATCTCAAGACTTGAACAGAATCAGCCCATGATACGATGCCACATTATTTTTTATTTAATGAGTCAACACCCGCCATTAATTCTCCTTAAACTAATACAGTGTGTAGTATAGTCCTTTTTATTTTGACGTATATATACTCTATGTATTGATGAATTAATTTTTTTTTTACAAAAAGTAAAAGTTTAATTAGTAAGCCTAATTGTAACAGAATAACATTTAATAACATTATTTAAATATATATAGGATGAGCTCAATAAGTAAGTTTAATATTTTGAAGGATGATATACTAATCTTGGGACCTAACAACCTATTCCAAGGCTCCAATGCAAAAGTAAAGCATGAGATGGACGACTCACTCTCGCTCTTAGATTAATAATACATATTTATTTACATTTGGGGCACTTCCAGTGCTCCGTTCGTAAAATTGACGGTTCATACCTCCCCTAACCCACCCCACCCTGCACCCGCCCCTGCACCCCTACTCCAACCCCGCCGTAAGCCTCCCACAAAATGTGTGGCTATTATGCATTGCATAATAGCCACACATTTTGTGGGAGGCTTACGGCGGGGATGGGGTGGGAATGCAGGGGCGGGGTAGGGTGGGGGGTTTAGGGGTGGGTTAGGGAGGGTAGGAGCCGTCAATTTTACAGACGGAGCACCGGAAGTGCCCAAAAATGACAGTGGCACCGGAGTGTCACCGCACTCCGGTGTCATTAAAACCCCACCAATTTATTTAAAATAGTGGCTATTTTTAGGCCGGTTTAGGGAGTGCGTTGGTGATTTTTGTGTCATCACTTATTTTATTTAATTATATTTACTTAGAAGGAACGTGCATTTTAATAGACGTTATTAACGAGTTTGGAGGTGCGGAGTGGACAATCGTCCAACTATATAACAAATTATATAGCAGGATTCAAGAGGCATCAAGGATAGGTTTTATTTTGGACAATGTTACGTTGTTTAACAAAAATCCTTTGGATTTTTGTAAACTGGGTTGAAAGCAATGTATATTCGAATGTATAACATATTATATTCAAATCTAATGCATATCTCTAACTTCCTTTCATAAAACTCCATGATACATTCAAATGTTTGATCCCAAACACTCAAATATTTCTCGATAAGCCACAACGGTTCGCACAACGTGCAAAAATAACCATTTGTCTTTAGCCTCCACATACATTCAAATATTTGAGTACTAACAGTCGAATGTTACCTGAAAAGTTGTTTTGTCTATGAACTAATATGTCCATTCAAAAATTTGCCAATAAATACAAGCCCCAGTGTGGTTTCGAGACACCGAAACTTCCATAAATGTTTTACATTACTTATGTCTTATACGATTGAAATATTTCGGTATATCTCGGAATAAGATTAATCTGAAAGCGTTTGTAGCGATTAGCTAAGTCTATCAAATTATTCTTCATGTTTTTTTCGTATGCCGATTTCCCAACAGAGTGTTGCGAAAACAAAGGTTGCTCAAGGCACATAAAGCATCATACCAATTAGAGTACTGCTTCTTGGGTGCATATCATTGTTGTACACCTTCTCACATAAAAACTTTTTTATTTAAAAAATAAATGTTTATTTAATAGGTAAGAAATACTTATTTTACTACTCCCTCCGTCCCTTAATAAACTTCATCTTTCGTTTTTTCTTTGTCTCCAAATAAACTTCTCTTTTTCCTTAAAAAACCTCTTTTACCCCTTATTTTCTCATACCCTACATATCACATCATACCTTTTTACTAATAATCTACATATCATATCTTACTTTTACACACCACATCAAGGATATTTTTGGAAAGTCAACACAAAAATATTCCTCCCTTAATTCCCCAAAAAATCAAAAACGGAAGTATATTTAAGGACAGATGGAGTACTATATGGGTCCTTGGGGGATCCTTAGATCTACCATAGAATTTACCCACCAACGAAATTTGATTACTTTAATGGAAGGATTAACGGTTGTTTTTGGAGGCGAAGGTACATGTAATTTTATATCATGGGACGTAACCGTCCGGCTTGGGGCTCATTTTTTTTTCATATTATGGGACGAGTAGAAATATGTTTAGCCGTTTAGGAATTAATTATTCCGTATATTATAGTAGCTAGGGGTGAATAAGTAATTGGAAGGAATTAGTAATAAAAAAAGTAGTCAATCTTTTATTGTTTCACCTAAAGTGAGAAAAGAGGTTTCCACGGAATGAGTTTCTAGTCCCTCAAACTCTACCAAATACGTGTTTTGCCACAATCAGCCTTACGATGGAGGTGATCATATAGGCAAAGGTCTCATCACTTCCCTATACAAAGGTAAATGCCTTTTCTTAAGCGGGAATGGGAGGGAGACCTAAAGCACGTGATGGGAAGATGAGATCCATAAGTACGAGATATGATCAAAGAATGAAAACTACATTTATTACTCATTCCGACTTTGCTAACAAATGATATATATATATATATATATATATATATATATATATATATATATATATATATATATATATATATATATATATATATATATATATATATATATATATATATATATATATATATATATATATATATATATATATATATATATATATATATATAAAAGGATTGACTCCAGTGAGATGACATCTTATGGTGCGATGACATGCTTCGGTCAGATGACGCAAAGCTCACCACTGTCCACTGCAAAACTCACCATATTTTTTTCAACACTTTGAATTTTTTTTGAAAAAATAAAATCAAAGGAAGGGGTGCTGACTAGACTTTGACCGTTGACTCCAGCATTGACCGCCGCCGCCGATCTCCGGTCCCCCCGCCGCCGGTCACCGCCGCCTCCATACTCCGGTCGCCGGCCGCCGCCGGTCACTGCCGCTGCTCCGCCTCCTGCCGCCGCTGTTGACCGGTGGTTGACCGGTGTTGCTATTTTATTTTTAATTAATTTTTTAATTTTCAAAATTAAAAAAAGGTGAGTTTTGGGGTTCAAAGTGGTGAGCTTTGCTTTATTTCCAGGTGAGTTTTGCATTGTCCATTAGTGAGCTTTGCAGTGTAGTGTGGTGAGCTTTGTGTCATCTGACCGTAGCATGTCTTCGCACCATAAGGTGTTATCTCACTAGAGTCAATCATATATATATGTGTGTGTGTGTGTATATATATATAAAAGTTATTTTTTGTCATAAAATCCGTAATGATTAGATCATGTGTTATGGCGGGGTTGGCGGGAGACTTGAAGAAGTTTGATAGAGTGTAAAGAGATAAGATGTAAAGTGATAAAAGCATGTGCATTATGATGCTTGATTGAAGCCGTGACAAAAAAATGATGAGGTGAAAAGTGGAATTTGTTGATTGGTTGAAATATAAAAAAAAATAGGCCATACCGAGATTGCCATCACGCTAGAAGGGGCCATGCCTCTCCAATGAAGTGCTGGCGCGTTGAATTAGGCGTTAAGGAGGTAGTGACGCCCAGGGTGGACCCATGTTGGGTCACCCGAGATCAAGCGACCGCGACCCCACGGAAATTATAAATTTTTTTAGTATATATGTGTGTATATATATAATTTTTTTAATGTATACCTGTATTTAGTATATATTATACAAAACGCCCTAAGATTCTACTTGTATATGCTTGAGTGGAAAACTCCATTGTTTGCAATTGGGTGTGCGGTCGTGGGTTCGAACTAGCCGAAAGTATAGTTAATTACAATATTATTTTTAGGAAGATGTATTTTTAAAATGGTGTCGTCTTTCTTTCTTTTTTTTCCAGTTTTGTCTTAAACCTAAAAAACTTCGGCCCACTTCCCAGACGAAATTGCAATTCTCAACCTTCCCTGGACCGGCTGGACTCTGTCGCCGCCAGGATCCGGCGAGTGACGACAATATGCCACTCCCAATTACTCGATCAGATCTTCATCTTCCATTGCTACTTTTCCAGATTTCTTCTCATACATAATTGAATCTAATTATCTAAATTGGATATTTCTTTTTTTATTTGTAAATTGTGAAAATTTTAATTTATTGTTATAAATTTGTTATTGTGAATAGCAGAATAGGGAATTGAATTAGGTTATGTGAGTTGTGAATATGTTAATATAATTAGGTTATGTTTTAAGTTTATAATGTTTTTAATTATTTAAATTTCCACATAGGATGCAAATGTATTTTAAAAAGGCATCAAGATTTAAAAAGAAAAAATCGAGTGAGAATCCATCAAATTTGAACGCAAATAATAGATCACTTTCGAAATATGAAAACTAAACGTTATCAATTGTAAGATGTATTTCACACTTGCAATGTAGAACTATTTTTAATTAGTATTTTTCAATAATATATTTAAACTTTAATGTTATGTATTATGGAATACTGTTTATGTATTGTTAAAAGCGTGTTGGTTGGATATAAATTTTCTAAATTGCGACCACATGGTTCAAATGTTTTGGGTCCGCCCGTAGTGACACCCTCCTAACGCCATGATAACACATGACCTTATTATTATCCTCTTACTTTTGTAAGCTTCTAAATTTTGATATGTATATATAAAAAATTAATTACTTTACAAATTTCGAAATAAAGAAGACTAGCTAGAACAAAGATCTAGACCATTAGATCTTCCCCATGCACCTAAAAAAAGTAGATGAACGACGTAAAAATAATGAAATACCAAATGGTCAACATTAAACAGAGGATAGAATTTTCCATAATCGTAGTAGTTAACAAAAGTTATAAAAGTAGACTATTATCATTTGAGAAATATGATACAGAAAGTTCAACTTTTTATTTCCTAAATTTGGAAGACATTTATCGTTCTTCCGTAATCACTACTTTATCAAAGAGGGACATTTAGCAAAAAGATTATTTAAGCACGATCTACTATCAATGAATGCTTATGGAAAGGGTCCGTTCAAAATTCATATTTAAAATTCACATTTATGGTTTGTTTGGATGAGGAGAGGAAAGAAAATTATAGGAAAGAAAACAAGAGGAAAGAAAATGATGAGAAAAAGAAGTGAAAAAAGTATTAATTGGATTCATAGGAAATGATAAGAAAATTGTGAGATGAAAAGTAAAATAAAAGGTGGAAGAAAATGATGAAAATGATAAGGGAGTTGGCTTTGTACGGTTTTTCTCACCAAAGTGGGTGATAAAATCTTTTAAGAGCATATTCTTTAGAGTTTGAATGTTAACACCCAGTTTCATCTATTTCGTTCTAGCTATTTTTAGTTTCTTACAGTTTTTCCAGTTCCTTTGAGTTTTTTCCAATTCATTCGAGTTTTTTCCAATTCTTTTTAGTTTCTTCCAACTATTTTAATTTTATTTTTTTCAAACTCTTTCTACTTCGTGAAAAATCACTCTAAAAACAATATATTATTATTATTAATATTATTATTATTACTATTATTATTATTATTATTATTTTCATCTCGCTATTTTTATAATTCACACTCATTATTATTTTTTCTCCAACTTTTTAATATGAATAATACCATATTTTTGTATATTAATCTACATGATAGAATAGGAAAACATCAATATTTTAAACTATTTAAAAAATTATGGATAAAATAGTTACATAGAATGTTTTTTAATCTAAATTTTTGTAAGGTAAACATCAATATTTTAATCTAAAATATAAAAATGGAATGGAGGTGGGGAGTACTATATTATGAAAATCAAGAGAGAACTACATTTTGAAAAAGAAAAAACGACCCAAAAAGTATAAAAACAAAATTCAGATAACAAATAATATCACTAGAAGTAGGGTTATAATGAAAATAAAATGTCAATCATTAAAGAAAAAATAGGTTTAATTACATTATGTGATATGTATGATATTTAAAACAAAATCTTGTAATATATAAAAGATAATTGCAAATATATTATTTTGTGATAAATACTACATAGCCATAATAACTTTTAAGTATTTAACGTTTCGATATTTATGCTAATTTTATATTCTAATTATTTTTTTTCAAAAGTAGTTTTTTTGTATGAAAAAAAATTATCTTAAAGACATTGATTAAGATAACGTGATGACACCACCACCACCAACAACAACGATAATAATAATAATAATAATAATAATAATAATAATAATAATAATAATAATAATAATAATAATAATTTATAACAACAAGAATAAGAATGAAAATAATCTAAAAAAACACAAAAAAATTTAAAAGTTTTTTTAGATTTTCTAATTTTTTCTAGTTTTTTCAAATTTTTTAAATTTTTTCTAGTTTCTTCCAACAACCAGTTCTTTTTTTCCAACCCTAAAGAACAGACTCTAAGTGGGACCCACATTCTTATTTCTCTTCCAACTCATTTTCTCCTAAAACCAAACCAGTTCTCAATTTCAATTTTTTTCCCTCCCTTTTTCTCATCACCCAAACGGACCATTAGGCATGTTAGGGTAGATTGTATGAATGCGGGAAATAGAATTTCGTATTAAAATATGCCAATGTGGCAATTTGGTGTAGAGTGTTACACCACCCTCTCCCTTTTGATACCAAACAAAATTGGCAAGTTTAGAGGTTTACCGAGCATACCGCATCGCTCTCTCTACTCTTTATTCATAAATATGACTAATACTACAGATTAAAAAGTTTAAAAAACTACTTTTAACTAAGACTCCCTTTATACACAAATTAAAACAGTTCTTTTTCTTTTTTCATCCGTCTCGAAAAATTTTTCACATTTCTATTAAAAAGTCACTTTTACTCATACTAATTCTTAACCTACCTATCACATCATAATCTTTCACTTATTAATCTATCCATCATATCTTATTTTTATCCATCATATCCAAGGGCATTTTTGGAAGGTCAACACCTAAATACACTCTCCTTAAATTCTTTAAGGGTAAATAACAGAAAAGTTTTCTAGAATAGAGGAAGTATATATTACTACAACTATTGTTGGGAAATTTAGCACAAAACTTCCCACGCAACGAAAGGAACTAACTAATAGTCGATCGAAGAACAAAGAAACCGCAAGTCGAAAAAATCAGAGATGAGACCAAAGATTATTGAAACTGGAAAAACCCTCTTTACAGAGGTAAAACCACCACTATAAAAATAGTGCAAGTACAACTTAATCGTCAAGGATTACAACACTAATCCTAGACCCACATACAATATTTTGGTACAAAGAAAAACCCCTAAAATATTGTATGAAAAAACAAGTTGTACAACCTTTTTTATAAAAGAGCACACATGGCTAGAATTTTTTTCTTTCTTTTCTCTTGCTCGTGCCAGCCCCACCATCTTTTTCCAAAGCCTATGCAAGACTTTAAATATAGGAGAAAAACATTAAATTAAAAACTCAAACGGCCACCTAAGACAAATGAAAAGCATCCCAAATGCAATAATTCCAATCACCACATTTGTCTTTCCAAATGCTAAATCATACACCTTAAAAAACAACTTGCGCTGGACAATTTTGGGAAATAGTCCCAACAATCTCCCCGTCGAGCCCAAGTGTGTTCGGCAAGAACCTAGAAGCCATGAACCATTGTCGCCTCATCCACGAACGAGACACGACGACTAGTTTTATGATCTAAGCCGCTTTTAGCCGTATGACCCACCATACGATACAAACCGTGATCTAGCTCCCCCTTAATCACAACTGTGCTACCTTAGTCACTCTAACCACTCCCCCGCGAGCCTTGTACTCGTACCCCTCGGAGTCCAATTGACTAAGTGAGATGAGATTCCGCCGCAACTTGGGAACATACGCCACATTACCAAAAGTCCTCACCACCCCATCAAACATTTTCATTTTCACCACTCCAACACCCATGACCGCCACCATCGAGTTATCCGCTAACCTCAAAATCTTAGTCATGCCTTCCTGAAGTGTCTTAAAATGTTCTTTCCTTGAGCACATGTGACTCACACATGCAGAATCAAGCACCCAATCATTGTCGGAAGCTTCATCATAACCGTTAGCGACCATGAACAACTCACAACTTTCATTTCCGAGAGAACTACTACCAGTCTCTCCATCTCAAACCAAGTTGGCATCATTTTTCCCCTCATGCTTCTTAGGACAATCCCTCCTAATATGCCCGAGCTCGCCACACTTGTAACAATGCACCTCGTTCTTAGGTGCATTCTGGGACTTGGACCTTCCGTGCTTTGATTTGTAGTCCCTAATAGACGAACGACCTCTCTCACCACCATGAGCAATCGCTGCGACTGCATCGTCACTTCGTACCCCAGCTTTGTCTTTCCTCCTTGCATCAAATGACAATAATGCTGATTGTGCCTGCTCCAAGGTAATCATATCCTTCCCGCACAATATAGTATCCACATAAACCTCATAGGAATCCGGGAGAGAATTAAGGAGAAGCAATGCCTGATCCTCCTCACTGATTTTAACATCAACCCGTTTCAACTCGTCTATTAAACCATTGAACACATTCATGTGTCCAACCAAGGTGTCCTCATCCTCCATCCGCAACCGATACAACCGCCTCTTCAAAAGAAGCTTGTTGGTCAAGCTTTTCGCCATGTACAGCTTTTCCAACTTTCCCATATCGTCTCCAGAGACTCCTCTTCAATAACAGAATTAACGACAGAGTCTGCAATGCACAATCGGATGGTACTGACACACTTCTCGCACAACTCCTGTCAATCATTGTCACTCATTTTCTCTGGCTTCGCCTGATCTCCTTTAAGGGCTCTAGACAGACCCAAATGCACAAGGAGATTCTTCATCCTTCTTTGCCAAAGAGTGAAGCTACTCTTTCCATCGAACTTAGGAACGGCAAAGTGAGACCCTGAACCCGAACTCGACATCCTCGAAAACTACTAGAACCACCAGAACCTAACCCGAAAGCTCTGATACCACTTTGTTGGGAAATTTAGCACAAAACTTCCAACGCAACGAAAGGAACAAACTAGTAGTCGATCGAAGAACAAAGAAACCGCAAGCTGAAAAAACAGAGATGAGACCAAAGATTATTGAAACAGGAAAAACCCTCTTTACAGAGGTAAAACCACCACTATAAAAATAGTGCAAGTATAACTTAATCGTCAAGGATCACAACACCAATCCTAGACCCACATACAATATTTTGGTACAAAGAAAAATCCCTAAAATATTGTATGAAAAAAAAGTTGTACAACCTCTCTCATAAAAGAGCACACATGGCTAAAAAAATTCTTTCTTTTCTCTTGCTCGTGCCAGCCCCACCATCTTTTTCCAAAGCCTATGCAAGGCTTTAAATATAGGAGAAAAACATTAAATTAAAAACTCAAACGGCCACCTAAGACAAATGAAAAGCCTCCCAAATGCAATAATTCCAATCACCACATTTGTCTTTCCAAATGCTAATTCATGCACCTTAAAAAAACAACTTGGGCTGGACAATTTTGGGAAATAGTCTTTGGAAAAAGATGGTGGGGCTGGCTCGTGCCAGCCCCACACTCATTTTCAACCACCTAATATCTTAAAAATCTATTCCCTCTATCTACTAAAATACATCTTGTTTACTATTCTAGCTAGGCTCTCGATAACACTTTTAATTATTTATGTTTTCAAATGACTATTTGATAATATTAAATATTTTGTCATCACTTGTTTTGTAAATTTTTTGATGTAGGTTTGGAATATGTAAGTTTTACTTTTTATTTGTATTTCCATTTCTAAATCTAATTATTTTTTTAAAAAAAGGATAAGATTTTGCACCTAAAAAACAAAAGAGAAATTGTTATAGAAAAAAAGAGGGAGTAATTTTACTCTCTAAAAAAATCAAATATTTGTGTTATATTTTGGTTTCTTTCTTTCTTGTTTCTTTTTTTTCTGTTTCAAAATTCTAATCAAACAGCAATTTTATTTTGTTTTCTAATTTTTTAAATAATTTTTACCTTGATTGGTATATTTTAAAATTAATTTTATTCATATTTTAAGTAAATTATATGAAAAAATGTTGTAGTAAATTGGTAAATGATTGTACACCCCACTAACAGTAAGAAAAGCATTAATTTAGTAAAATCTGATGTAACGTTAATGTGGAAGAGAGACATGTAAAGTAAGAAAGGTATGATGGGTAAGTTACCCACCCTTAGTAAAGAAAAAAAAACATAAATCATTTTTCAATCTATATTTCTACGCATATGAATTTTTAAAGTTATTTTGGAAGGATGGAGGATAGAAAGTAGAGAAGTTCTATCATAAGCCTATTATTTACATCGACATTCTCACATAAATTTCTATTTATTTTCTAAATACATTTTATAAAGTGAATAGTATCTAACTAATAATAAAATATTCTCTATATATTAGAATAGGAACTGTAATATTAAATAAAGCTAACGCATAATTACCAGAAAAAGAATAAGCTCAATATTAAATAATTCAATTACAAAGTACAAAGAGAATATAATATAAGGAGAAGAGAAGTCTAGATAATTCTAGAGAATCACTTGAATAAAGGTTTACAATTAAGGTTAGATATTCATGGTACATATATAATTACATATAATTACTCCGTACGACTCAGAAAATTCTTCCCAAACTCCTTTTTCCATTCGGAAAAGATCATCCCATTACTTTTTTCTTACGTTTCAAGTTCGAAAACTACTCCTCTATATTCATTCATCCTACACACCAATCTTATTAACATACCACACTCACTTTCTTTAAGAATAAAATATAATTGACATTTACAGTAATGTTTTTCAACTATCCTTAAAATGCAGGATTTGAAAAGTTAATTCTGAAAGATCATTTCAGGACAAATGGAGTACTTATATTTTAGATGCTTTCGTCTTTTTGGGAGGTATTAATTAGGAGCCAAGATTATCTCTAAAGTCGCGGAAGACTCGAGATGGTAGTCCCTTCATAAAAAACTACACATAGTGTGAGAAAGATGGAACGTGAAGAACTCAGACAAGTTCGAATGCAACATCATCTCAAACAAAGTCAATGTCAACCTTCACATGTTTTCTACATTGATGGTGAACAAGATTGCAGGATAATGAAATAGCACTCACATTATCACAGAAGACCAACATAGCTCGACCGAGTGGTAGGTGTAACTCAAGCAAAAGTTTTTGTATCCAACTCAATCATCTCTGCTAATGTGTTCACCAAAAATGTGAATGTGAGTTAAATAATGTTTTTTAATAGAATTTTATGCATACCCTAGTTTTATCATATATGCCCCAGTTTTAATAGAATGTCCTCAAAACTCAATTTGAAGCCTAGCCTGAAATCGTAGAGTATGTGTCACATTCAAGATGTGATGATGTTTCCTTTCAACATGTTAGTTCTATTGTGGGGTGGCAACACATAAAATCTCTTGTAAAATCCCCTCCTCTTGAAAGTAGCCATTAAGATATTCAACCTCAGTACTATTGTCATTACAAACGCATTAACATTTTTACCAAATAGCCCCACCAAAGAACCATATGCCCAAAATACTATGGGTACCTTCACTTTGTATTCATCAAATATACTCAAAGACCTGGAAAATAGTTCTCAATAATGGTCAAAAACATTGTAGACCCATTTAGATGGGGAGTCTTATATATAAGGGCCCCACAAATCAATATATACCATATAAACAGAGAAGTAGATTGATTAAATCTTATGGGAAAACTAGCACAAGATTTCTTGGCTCGTAAACATTTTTTACATCCATTCGAAAACTACAATCTTTAATTGAACTAACAAAAGGTATTTAAAATAAAATATGGGACAAGGGATGTCTAAAATGCTGACGCCACATGCTAAATTACTTATTCTCATATGCCTTCATTGCTACTTCTTCCTTCATTCTTTTGAAGTAGTAGAGTCCCCCATCCTGCTCACCCACACCAATTGTTGTGTTCAACCTTAAATCTTGTAAGGTATAATATTTTTCGCTGAACCTTATTTCACAAGTCTTTTCCTTTGTCACTTGAGTCACAAAAATCAAACTACAATGGAGTTTACAATAAGAATAAATAGAACATTCATCAAACTCAATTTTTAGTTAGTGTGATAATGCCTTATTAGACCGAAGTAACCTTTTTTCCATTTGGTAAACCAATTTCCCAGAGAACAACACGCATAATATTTTTTACAAAGATAAATCACCAGTCATATGATTCAAAACACCAATGTATATAATCAAACATGAGGATTTAAAGACAGAGCATGCGAATTGTGTCCCATTAGGCTAGAGTTAGATTATCAAAATCAGTCACACTACCTGCTCTAGTTTGCACGGCTTGCACCACCATTAGAACAACTACTGCTGGAATGGCTGAGGCCACTCAAAGCCTCTACCATTTCCATTTTTGCCACCATGACCTCCTCATCGCCTAGGGCTCCCCCTCCCCCACGTCCTTCGTCACTCTACGATAGCCACCATCAAGGGAACCCATGTAACTAGAAGCAAGAATCAGATGATAAAATATTTACAGTGACTACATATTTCCTCCTTATCATCTTGACCCATATTGATTGTAAAAGCGGCTGTTGTGCTATCACTATTGTCGATTTTGTTGTGTGTCCATATATGCCATCAACAGAGATTCCGATTTCTCCACTAATCATTGAAATAATAAGATTCCATGTGAATGAATCCACATTTCTTGCGAGCCCATAGGGCAAGGTGTAAGGATTTCAGTCATTCATCATAATTCTTTACTTTCAAGACAACCAGAGTTAGAAGCATACCTTGGTTGTCGGTTAAAGATAAATCATATAGAGAGATGCAGTGTTCTCGATGCTTCGCGTCATTGTCGTGCTCATCATTGTGATCCTTTGCTAGGGTTCAAGTCTTTGAGGGTGTAGTGTCGTGGGAAGTCTTTCATTCGTTGGAGACAAAATGTGATAGACATTGCATCATGGATGACATCAGGGGTCCTTCAGAAACATCGAGGCATCATTCATGGAATTGTAATGAAGCTTGGATAATATATTAGGAATAAAACACTAATTGAAGAAAATATTAATTTTTTATTTATGATGATTCATATGCATAAAAGAAAGCATGTAAAGGAATCATAACTTTAAAAGGAATTCAAATAATAAACAAACACTACAAGAACAGTCTGAATTTGCGAAAAATATTGGAATTGAGACAAGCGTGCAAAGGAATCTTTCAATCGCAAAATCAATGTCGAAAACTTGATTTTTGTGACTACTTTTATGCACTATCGTAGGTTGCAACAACCTCTGTGATAGAGTTTTAGAAGATTATGAAAATAATTTTTTGCAATGGAGTTGTTGTGTCTCTGCGTCAGACCCTGTGGCGGTTTAAGCTGGCATCGTATTTGGTCTTCACTAATAGAATTTGCGATGGATTCTTAATTTCGTCACAAATTGCATCCTTGAAAAGCATCATTGAATAACTGAAATATTGTATCATAACACCTCTCTAATAGATTAAGTTCTGATTCATTCCTTACCAAGCGTGCAGTTACCGATAACAGTGACATTTTCAAGCACCCTCACCACAAATCCTTATCAATAGCTTTCAAATGTCGAAAAACTTTCTATCCTCAAGATTTGGTTTTTCCTTTGAATTTAAATTTTCCATAAACGAACATGCAACGTCATACAACAAGTCAACAAATTGGTCTCTACCTACGGCTTCTGCAACATGTGTTGTATTTTTCAGACGTTTGACTCGTTGTCGTTTAAATCGGACACTTTCACCATGACAAACCCACTCATAGTTATTTGGAGTAAAACTAAATCGGTGAATGTGCACTATTAAGGTTGCATTACTTTGTATCTTTAAATCCTTACATGACTTACACAGAAAATGCATGTTGTTATTAGACTACCAATGTTGGGATTGAACGAAAAAATGAACATAAATGTGATGACATTGTCACACTATTATTTACTAACTACACCCTCACTTTCAAACTTATTGTACACCCATTCGCGATCATGAAATTCACTTATTGTAGCAATACCCAACACCCTTTATAATAAAGGATTCACAAAACTAACACTTCAAGTAACATATCAATAATTCAAAGTAATACATAAAGCAATTCAATTCAAAAAAGTAGCAAACATAATAAAAAGATATTGTCAAAAATCAAACGATGTCACACATAATCCAATATTTTGAACAATTTATACTAAATCAAATGTTCGTAATAACCAAATGAAAAGAAAAATTATTCATTCCAAATGTAAAGACTTAAAGTTAGTTAAAAAAACCTTAGATGCGTACATGCTGACCTTGGCATTCGTGACCGGAGGGAGAAGCGGTTGGTTGAGAGAGATGCTGGCGGCAGGAACTAGCACGACAGCAGATGCTAGCGATCAGAGGGAGGAAGGCGCATGCAAGTCAAGGGAGGGTGGGATAGTCAACACGAAGAGGAGAAGTCGGCTTCTCACCTTCGCACTAAAGGTCACACGACTTTGGGATGTTGCGTTGGAAGTTTGGTGCTAATTTTCCAAGCCGAAATTATGAAATTCCAAAAATTGAAATATAAATTTAAGATTTCAAACGAATTCTAGTTTCTATTATTCCTTTGTTGGGCCGTGTTCCTTGGACCACAAGACAAGAAGGAAAGCAAATCTCATTCTAAGTGGGATTGCTCTTGATTTGTTTCCTAGTTCATATTTAGTGATTTGTTTCCATGTAGGAGTAGAATTCCTTTAGTGTTTTGGTCTTTTTCCTCTCCTATAAATAAAGGAGAAACCCTTTGTAATTGGTAGAACAATTCAATATACAAAATATTTTTCCTCTTATTAATTTCTGCATGGTATCGGAGCCAAGTTCCTAGGGAAACCCTAATCTAGACAAACAACGGTCCATCACTGTCCACCGCCGGTTCAAGCCTGTCTTCTGCCGGATCACCGACCTCGACCACCGAACTATCCTCCTCGACCGTCGACATGGCAGAAGTAGAAGAAAATCTCATCGGCAAGCTCTTCGATGAGGAAGAGAAGATCCCTATGAAGGGAAATTCTTACGAACTCCAGAACGCAGACACACCTGGATTAATTATCACCCAAGTCAAACTAAACGGTGATAATTATGAAGAATGGGCTCGTGCAATGAGAATTGCATTCCGTGCAAAACGGAAAATTGGATTCATCGACGGATCCATCCCTTGTCCAGAAGAGGGAGATGAAAACTATGAAGAATGGTGGATTGTGAATGCCATGTTGGTCTCATGGATTTACAACACAATTGATGGCAGCCTGAGAAACTCCATCACACAAGTAGAAGAAGTAGCAGAACTATGGAAGGACATCCAAGATCGTTTTTCTGTTGCAAACGGTCCTCGAATTCATCAACTGAAGAAGGAACTTGCAAATTGCAAGCAAAACGGTCAGTCCATCGTTACGTACTTTGGAAAATTAAAAATCATATGGGACGAACTCGGAGATCATGAAAAATCCCCGCTTGCAAGTGCCATGGATGCAAGTGTGGGATAAGCAAAGTGCTTGCCATCCAACGCGACAAAGAAAAGGTTCACCAATTTCTGATGGGATTGGATAACGAAGGATATGGGAGTCTACGATCTAACATCATTGCCACAGGAAGGGGTCTTGAAGACTACTCAAGAAGAGGAACGTAACCCGGTGGGCTTTGTCGTCACCTCCAAATTTGACCGTGACACGAGAAGAGTGGTTGCTTTCAACTCATTGGATATCCTGAATGGTGGGGAGATCGCCCACGTATCCTGAACCCGGGACGAGGTAATGGCCGCAGCAACAACACAGGGGGACGGCGCGGCGGCAGGGGGGGCAACGCCGGCGGAGCTGGTGGCGGTCTAGCAGGCGGACCGGCGGCACACACGGCTCAGGCCAACGCAACGGATGGGGGACGTGTGCTCCATCAACCAAATCTCCCTTCTCTCACAACCAATTAATGGAATGCACTCATGGGACTCTTAAACGAGAAAGATTCGGGTATGGAAAGTAAATTTTCAGGTATGACTAACACTTCTTGGATCATTCATAGTGGAGCGAGTCAAGATATGACCGGTGATAAGAAGTGTCTTGAAAATTTGGAAGCAATAAAACCTTGCTCAGTTGGCCTACCGAATGGAGATTGTGAGATAGCCAACCAAAAGGGGAGTGTGATTGTGGATAATTTGATCACCTTAGAAAATGTTTTGCTAGTTCCTCAACGCAACTGCAATCTTATATCTGTCTCACAACTTCTTGAGAAAAAGAATTTAATTGTCAAGTTTAATAATAAAATTTGTCTTATACAGGACTATATCTCGAAGATGGTGATTGGAATGGGTGAGCAGGCTGAAGGACTATATTATGTTAAGAAAGGTGTGAAAGACAAAGTCTGCACTGTGAAGGAGGCGAAGGATCTGGACATTTGGCACAAGCGCTTGGGTCATCCCTCCTACACCACTGTCAACACTTTTCTCCATTTACCCAAAAATATCAATATCCCTGATTCCCCTTGTGATGTGTGTTTTCGTTCAAAACAATGTCGTGACTCTTTTCCAATTAGTCTGAATAAATCTATTACTCCTTTTTCCTTGATTCACTGTGATTTATGGGGTGGGTACCGTACTCCCTCTCGCACTGGGGCTAGATATTTCTTAACTATTGTTGATGATTTCTCTCGGGCAACTTGGGTGTATCTATTAAATCACAAATATGAAGCTCCTACTGTCTTGCGTAATTTCTTTTCCATGATTGAGCGACAATTCAATAAAAAAGTGAAAACTATACGAAGTGACAATGGTACAGAGTTCACTTGTTTAAAATCTTTCTTTGACAATCATGGGATTATTTTTGAATCCTGTTGCATCGGTACCCCACAACAAAATGGTCGAGTCGAACGAAAACACCGTCACATTCTCAACATTGCCAGAGCCCTTCGCTTCCAAGCCAACCTACCCCTTAAATTCTGGGGTGATTGTATTCTCACCGCTGCCTATCTAATTAACCGAACACCCTCTGAGCTACACAAAGGCAAAACCCCATATTCCATGATCTATGAAAAAACGCCCTCATATAGTCATATCCGGGTTTTCGGATGCCTTGCATATGCCCACAAGCAATCCCACTATGGAGACAAATTTGAGTCCCGTTCTCGACGCTGCGTTTTCCTTGGCTATTCATTCGGCCAAAAAGGATGGCGCCTTCTCAATTTGGACAATAATAAAATATTTGTCAGTCGAGATGTCAAGTTCTTTGAAAACCATTTTCCTTTCCATTCACAAAATACTCTCAATCTCACAGAACCCGAACCCACTGCTGATTTTTTTGAGGAAGAAATACCCAGTGAAGAATCTACCACCAAAACGGTTGACAAGACCGACCGCCCAGCAACCCACGGTCGACTGTCTCCCTCTGGACCTGACACTGCCACCTAGACGGTCGAAACACTGGACCGTTCTCAGGACCCCGGTCGACCGTTACTCCAATCCAATCCAGAAAACCCTACAACATCAGAACCAAACAGCCAACCCGATGACCAAGTCCAGCCTTCTTCTACCCTTGATAACCAAACCCTTCCAACCCAAGACACTTTGCGCCGAAGTGAAAGAGAACGTCGTCCTCCTTCGCGACTGCATGACTTTGTCACTCACACCATTCAACGTCCCTCTCCTGATTCACTTAAACCAACAATGCCTTCAGGTACAGCACACTGTATTACCAATTTTATTAACGCTGACAAATTTTCTGTTTCCCATAGATGTTTTTTGGCAGCTATAAGTGCAGATGTTGAGCCTACATTCTTTTCTTAGGCGGTCAAAAACCCACTATGGGTACAAGCTATGAAGGAAGAAATTCAAGCATTAGAAGCTAATGGTACTTGGTCACTCGTCCCCCTGCCTCCTGGAAGGAAAACAATTGGATCCAAGTGGGTCTATAAAATCAAGCACAAGTCTGATGAAAGCATTGAACGCTACAAAGCTCGTTTGGTGGTGCTTGGGAACCGACAGAAAGAGGGCATTGATTTTAAAGAGACTTTTGCTCCGACGGCTAAGTTGGTTACTGTTCGCACTCTTTTAGCTGTTGCCGCTGTCCGCAACTGGTTCCTACATCAGATGGACGTTCATAATGCCTTTTTGCATGGAGACCTTCGCGATGAAATATACATGACTCTTCCTCCTGGGTTTAACGCTCGCGGTAAAGGATTGGTTTGCCGGCTTCATAAATCCCTCTATGGTCTTCGTCAGGCTCCACGATGTTGGTTTGCCAAACTCACCTCTGCGTTAAAACATTTTGGGTTCCACCAATCCAAGGCTAATTACTCTCTGTTTACTCTTCTGCGCGGCTCCATCGAGCTTCGTGTGCTGGTATATGTGGATGATCTCGTGATAGCAGGAAATAATGAAGAATTCATTGGCAAATTTAAACGATATCTCTCTGATTGCTTTCATATGAAAGATCTTGGTCTTTTAAAATATTTTTTGGGCGTAGAGGTTGCCCGAAATTCGAAAGGGATTTTCATCTGCCAGCGCAAATATGCTCTTGATATACTTTGTGAAACTGGATTTCTGGGTGCTCGACGGGCTTCCACTCCTCTTCCTCAGAACCAACGACTGGCTCTAGCAAGTGGCCCACTTCTCACTAATCCAGAGCGTTATCGCAGACTTGTAGGGCGCCTCATCTATCTCACGATCAGTCGTCCTGACTAGGCATATGCGGTTCATGTGTTGTCTCAATTCATGGGGGAGCCGCGGCAGGAACACTGGGACGGGGCGACCCAGGTTCTACGGTACATCAAGGCCTGTCTCGGGCAAGGATTGTTTCTTCCAGTACAGAGTGATCTTACCCTTAAAGCTTTCTGTGACTCTGATTGGGCTGGGTGTCCCTTGACTCGACGTTCTGTTACTGGCTACTTTATCACTCTTGGCAATTCTCCGGTATCTTGGCGAACAAAGAAACAAAGTGTCGTTTCCCGATCTTCAGCTGAGGCCGAATACAGGGCTATGGCAACCACTGTTTGTGAACTAAAATGGCTGAAATCCCTGCTTCTCTCCCTTGGTGTGCGTCACAAACAACCCATGTGGTTGTTCTGTGATAATCAGGCAGCCCTCCATATTGCAGCTAATCCTATCTTCCATGAGCGTACGAAACACATTGAAATTGATTGCCACTTTGTGCGTGACGAAATCCAACGAGGTGTTTTGTGTACTCGCCACATCTCCACCAATGAACAACCGGAAGATCTCTTCACAAAGGCTTTGGCTTCCGCTCCGTTTTCTCATTTGCTGTCCAAGCTGGGCGTCCAGAATCCGCATGTTCCAGCTTGAGGGGGGTGTTGGGCCGTGTTCCTTGGACCACAAGACAAGAAGGAAAGCAAATCCCATTCTAAGTGGGATTGCTCTTGATTTGTTTCCTAGTTCATATTTAGTGATTTGTTTCCATGTAGGAGTAGAATTCTTTTTGTGTTTTGGTCTTTTTCCTCTCCTATAAATAAAGAGAAACCCCTTGTAATTGGTAGAACAATTTAATATACAAACTATTTTCTCTCTTATTAATTTCTACATTTTTTAATACCTAACGTGTTAGGGGTTCATTATCTCTATGTCTCTTATAAAAAATAAATTAAAGTTTTGGAGAAATTAAAACCCATTTAAACTCTTCAATTTAAAACTCATTTTGGACATGTTTTCGATCAGCAAAAGACATTTTTGAGTGGATCTGATCTTTGCTGCGAGTAAAAAAGGAAGAAAAGAAAGCACCATTTGAAAATTCGAAAGACGTTGAATACATTATCTGCCTGCCCATTCTGTAGCATGGAAATGGCATAGCTCTAAATTCATTAATGTACTAACTTGCAATACTATAAAGTAGATATATACAAGCATAGTTTTTTAAATAAAAAAGAAGCAGGAAAAAAAAACAGTACTCCTTTCTACGGAGTACTAAAACAAGTTTCCATCTCTCCTATTGACTCAGAACAATATGTTCTTTAGAATTTAAATTTACTTTCAGTTTCTTCTAGTTTCTCCTATCTTTTTCACTTTCTTCTAGTTCTTAATTTTTTCCAACTATTCTCATTTTCTTCAAACTCTTTCTACTCCCCGATCAATTACTCTAAAAACGATATATTTTTAATGTGATTATTATTAATATTATTACAACTATTATATTCATAACTATAGTTTTTAAATTATTTTTTTCATCTCTCTATTTTTACAATTCACACTCATTATTATTTTGTATTCAACTTTTTAATATAAATAAGACTTTGTATATTAATTAACATTATAAATAGAAAAAAACATTATTTTGAACTGTATAAAAAATTATGGATAGAGTAGTTACATAGAATGTTTTATTAAGCTAACTTTAAATAAGACTCCTCACTTTTCCATTTATTACTCAATTTTTTCTCATTTTTATTTATTTCAAAATTTAATTTTGTTTTTTTATTTTTCTAATTTTTATAAAAAAATTGAAATTCAAAATAGTTTAGAGAAAAAGACTAAAATAGGAGTAAAACATAGAAAATATACAAAAATAAACGTTCTATGTCTCTATTCTAAAAATAGGAATTACAATGAAAATAAAATGAAAATCATGAAAGAAAAATAGGTTTGATTACATTATGTGACCTGTCTGATATTTAAAATAAAATCTTGTACTCCCTCCGTTCTAAAAAACACTTCGTCTTCCATTTTTTCTACTTCCAACAAAACACTTCTTTTTTCTATTAAAAACCACTTTTACCCTTACTTTTTCATACCCTACCTATCACATCATACTTTTTCTCTAATAATCTATCCATCTTATCTTACTTTTACCCATCAAATCAGGGGCAAAATTGGAAATCAACTACATAATTTAACACTTCCTTATTTTTGCCTCCAAATCAAATGGGAAGGGTTTTGCCAAACGGAGGGAGTAGTATATAAAGTGTAATTACAAATATATTATTTTATAATAAATACTCCATAAATAAATTGAGGTGCAACGTAACCACAATAACTTTTTAAAATTTAAAATTTTGATATTTATGCTAACTTTATATTTTAATTAGTTTTTTTTGAAAAAAGTAGTTTTTGTGTATGAAGAATGAAAATATATTTATTAATCTTAAAGACATTCATTAAGATAACGTGATGATGATGAAAATAATAATATTATTATTATTATTATTATTGATAGTATTATTAATTTATAACAATGAGAATTTGAATGAGAATAATATAAAAATAAACTAAAATTAATTTATTTAAAGTTTTTTAAATTTTCCAATTTTTTGAAATTTTTCTAGTTCCTACCAGCTTCTTCCTATGGATGGCAATGGGTCGGGTTCAGGTCAAATATTACTATACCTGACCCGAATCTGACATTCCAACCCGAAACCCGAACCCGACTCGAACCCGACTTTTAACGAATAATCAATTTGACGTACCCCAAGAATTCCAAAATGATTAAATCTAATTTTTTTTGTGTCTCATTTTTTTATTAAGAAATTTTAAAAATGATTATAAAAGGCATACTTGATATAATAGCACTTTGTCAAGAAATTATACAAAGATCTCATTATATCCATAGATAGGCTTTTATGTTATAAAATATTCGGGTTTGAGTCGGGTCAGGTGCGGGTTCGGGTCAGGTAAAATAATAAACCCACACCCGACCCGACCCGATGTCAGGTTCGGGTAAATAATTTCGTGTCGGGTTCGAATTATTATATTATGGGTTCGGGTTCAGATATATATTAGTGGTCGGTCGGGTCGGTTAAGCTTGGGTTCGGGTTGAATTTTCATCCCTACTGTTATGCGGAATTCGAGAATAACAAATATAAACGAGAAAAAACACGACAACAGATTTAACGTGGTTCACCAACATTGTGTTGGCTACATCCACAAGAAGAGGGGGGCAGTTTAATTACGGACGGAGAGGCAAAGAACAGAATACCACATAGGATTTGTGTTAGCACCCATATATATAGTGCTTGGCTAAACCCTAATAGACTTGGCACCCATATATATAGTGCTTGGCGAGACCCCCGTACTCCCTGCTGTAATGGGTCAAATTCAAGGCATTACAACACCTACTTCTTCCAGTTCATCCCATCTTCTTCAATTTCTTCGAGTTTTTCCAGTTCTTTCCAATTTTCTTCCAACATCTAGCTTTTTTCCAGTCCTAAAGAACATGCTTTTAGAGCATTCATTAGGGTTGAAAAAAGAGTAAGATGTAAGAAGAAACTGAAAAAATTAGAAGAAATTGAAAAATGTGAAAAAAACTAGAAGAAAATAAAAAAAACTGGAAAAAACCTGAAAAAACTTGAAGTAACAGGTACAAACTATAAAAAAGATCAAAACTTTATTTAAGTGTATTTTATATAGTATTCTTATTATAATTGTTATTATTATTGTTGTTGTTCTTATTATTATTATTATCATTATTATTATATTCATAATAGCTAAAGAAAATGAAAATAGTTGGAAGGAATTAGAAGAAATTAAAAGTTAAGAGTTTAAAATCTAAAGAACAAACTCTAAATTCTGAAGTGAAATTTGCACTAAATAGGAATAAAACATAAGTCATTTTCCAATGTAGGACATAACTTTTTTATTTTCTAAATATAATATCTAGTGGTATGAATAATGTCCAATATTGATGGACATTACTTGAATAATGATTAATTAATAATGACAAAAGGTCCTACATTAGGAAATAAAAACATATGATATTATAGTGGAAAAATCATTATGTTTTAGTCCTATTTAGGTTAATTTTTCAAAAGAAATATGTCTAGAGAGAAGTAAAAAAATATGAAAATAGAAAAATAGCAGTCATAAGTCTTTTCAAACCAAAATAAGAATCTAATTGTAATATGGTGTAAGAATACATGTTGGACGGAGAGAAAAATTTTGGGCAGTGAAATTTAGGGAGTAAATGAGAGTGAAGAATAAAAGGAAAAGACACGAAAGGTAGAGAAGCAAAGAAGAGTCGTCACAAACAAGAGTCTCTTTCTCTCTCAACCATTTTTTTAACCCGTTCTCTACGGGGGAGTCATGGAAGAGGCAAATCAATCAAAAAGTGGCCCTTTATCTTTCAATTTTCTTTTATAATTTAAAAAGCGTTCGACAATTTTTAATTATTTTGGTATGATTCTTTTTTGGGTCTACTATCAATTGAGTCCGCTTTTATACTTTCCCTGCTTCTAAAATAATTGTTTGCTTTGACTTTTTTTTTAAATAAAATGTATAATTCAAATGCTTCTATGATCTTAAGGTCTATTTTTAGTTAATGGATCTTAGGGATTAGTGAGGTACGAGAATTGGGCATTTTGCAAAAAAAAATCATTTGTTCACTATAAAAATACTCCGTATAAAAAAATTTACATTTTACATGTGAACCATAAGACAACGAATAACTCAAGGTACAAACTAAACTAACTTTGATCTTTGTTTATTAAAATAAAATAAAGTGATTTATAATGTTAGTTTAATACCGAGTATGATATTATTAATTTTAAATTTTTATTTTTAAACAACATATTTTTATAATTTGCAATATTTTTTACGTGTAAATACAAATATTACTCCGTAATTAACTAAATTAGACCGTGAAAAGTTATTGTGGAAATACTTTTGAAATGGAAAGGGTCAATAATGTTGTGGAAATAATACTATGTTCACAAACAGAATGGTCACAAATTTTACAAACTTACTATTTATAGTTTCAATTCTCATTTTAAAATTATTTAAGACGATTTAATTTTTTTATTGAAGTTCATAAATAATAAATTTGTGAAGTTTGTGAGCATTGTATTTGTGAACCAAGCACTTCTCTTGCTTTCGAACTTTATAAATTTGAAAGTAAATGTTATGAATTATTTACAATGACTTAGAAGAATATCATGTAAATAAAATATTTAATAAACATAATCTACTACCTCCGTGTTTGAGTATTTGTCCAGTTTTGACTATTTTTAGTCAACTCTTTTTAGCCTTTGACTTGTAATTAAATTAAATTTATACTGTATATTAATTAGAATTATTAGATAAAATAATATTTTAAAAAAATTTGATATAATAGATCTAATATTTTTTTTATCAATATCTAATATCATTTTTATTTTATTTATGGTTAAGGTTTACCAAATTAGACAAAAAAAAGTTAAAAGTGGATAAATACTCAGAGACAAGGGGAGTATTTCTTTTCTAGTTTTGAAATAACTTCGGTCAAATATTATAAACCAAAGCAGGAGTTTCATTTTAGAATGGATGAGACCGTCTATTACATACTCCGTATTTTATTTATATGGTATTCTTATAAATAATTTTAGATAATCATAAATGTTTATTTTTAAATTATTAAATTACATTTAAAGTTTAATTTATTACAGTATATTTTCACATAAAATTTTTAATTTTTTGTCCATATTTAATGAGTTTTTATTGTGAAAAAATATCCAATTAGAAAGGACCATTTTGCAAAAATTAGTATAAGTGTTAACTCCGCTCTAACGCTGCTTCGATGACCGTTAGTCGAAGGACTAAACTGAGTATTATTTCCGATTAACAGATACTCCCTCCGTTTTCAAAAACTCTTCCTCTTTCATTTTTTTTACTTCCAACAAAACACTTCCACTTTCTTTTAAAAAACCACTTTTACCCTTACTTTTTCATACCCTACCTATCACATCATACTTTTTCTCTAATACTCAATCCATCACATCTTACTTTTACACATCACATTAAGGGCAAAATTGGAAGTCAACTACAATTTAACACTTCCTTATTTTTACACAAAATCAAAAGAGGAACACTTTTAAAAAACAGAGGGAGTAGTTATTTAGCATCATTTTAAAAATTTACTATTTTTAAAATGATTTACAAGGTTAATCAAACAAAATTATTATTCTATCAATATTTAATGCCAAAGTATATTATAACTTTTGAACTGCAAAAGTCTAAACTGAACAAATATTATAAACAGGAAGGAGTAGTATTTTTTTAAAAATGATTTTTTTTTTTTAAAAAAAAAAAGCATTTTGTTGTTTTGCTAGTTTTGACTAGTTAGTATAGACGGATAGAGAGACCTCATTGTTCGAGTGTCATTTTCCGAGATATACTCTCGAGCGAGCTAGGAGCACCTCACCCAAATCTCCTCTTTCTTCTTCTTCTTCTCCAATTCCCATTTTTCCCTTTCTTTCTTTTTCCCCTTTTTCTCTCACTAGAAAAAAGAGAGAAAAAAAAACTCCATTTCTGCTCTCTCTAGCTTTTTTTCTCCCCTCTCCTCCTCCGAATAAAGAGAGGGTTCTTTTGCAGAAAGGCAATAAAAGCTTCTTCAACGCGGTGTGTTCTTTGATTTCTTAGGATCCAGGAAATAAAAGGAAATTAATTAGAGAAGCCAAAGGAAAGAAGAAGAATATAATTAACGACAGCGCCCAGCCATGCCCTTAGAAGGGGTTTTCATTGAGCCCTCTACTTCTTCTACTCACCATTCAAACCCAGATCTTTCTCTCCACATTAGCCCTCCCAACGCCGCATCCTCATCCCCCCCGCCGCCGCCCTCCTCCACCGGGTTCGACCTCTCGGCGTCCCACCGGCCAACACCCGCGTCCTCGTACCCGGAGCTCTCCTTGGCCGCCACGGCGACCGCGGGTGATGGCAGCAGCCGGTTCTTGAGAACCGGCGGCGGCACGGGGAGGGAATACCATCAACTCCACCAACAAAGCAGCTGCCTTCTTCCCCACCACCAGAGTCATCCTTATTACCACCAAAACCATGGCGGATTTCTAAAGAGTATTAGTAGTACGAATGGGAGCTGCGGCGGCGGCGGCGGGGGTGTGAGCAACATAAATCATGGGGTTTCGCTGTTGGACGTATCCGACGGTCTCAGGCCCATCAAGGGCATCCCCGTGTACCACCAGAACCGTCCGTTTCCGTTCTTGCCGGCGGTGGGGGAGACCAATAAGGATCCGGCGACAGCGGCCAAGATGTGCGGCTTCTACCCAATGCCGCCGCCGCCGCCTTCATCCGCTCCTCCTCCCTCCTCCCCGTATTTCAACTGCTTGGATCATCTGTCCTCCCCCTCCCCGTCCGGTTACCGGAGATTCAACGGCTTCTCCCCCTCCCCTGCTTACCCCGCGATCAGCCCGCAGCAGTACGGGATAGGGGGAGTGGGAGCTCCACCCCACCACCACCACCACCACCACCACCACGACGGCCCCTCCCCGGCGGCGGCGGCACACGGGATAATGATGAGATCGAGATTCCTCCCGAAGCTCCCGGCGAAACGGAGCATGCGGGCCCCGAGAATGAGGTGGACCAGCACCCTCCACGCCCGCTTCGTCCACGCCGTCGAGCTCCTCGGTGGCCATGAAAGTGGGTAAACATAACTATAATTAAATTATTATTCATTACTAGCCCTATTATTATTATTAATCAGGAAACAAAAACAAAAGATTAATCAATTAACTAAATCCCATTAATTATTATCATCTTGGAATAATTATTCATTATTTTTTTTGGTTTGTGAAGGGGCAACTCCAAAATCAGTACTAGAGCTAATGGATGTGAAAGATCTCACACTTGCTCATGTCAAGAGCCATCTACAGGTACACAATTTTTTTTTCTTGTAACGAAAAAAAAAAGTACTAATTGAAAAAATAAACCAAGTTCATATTTCATAATCTGTTCTTTTAATTTCTTCTCAAGCTGGGGGTGGGGGTGGGGGGTAGGGTAGCTCCGGCACAGTAGCCGATGAGTGCAGTGAATGAATGAATTAAAGAATGCACAGTAAATGAAGTCTGATGACACAGAGAGAGAGAGATGAGAGAGAGAGAGAGAGGGGGGAGAGTGTAAGAGACAAAAGTAAGTCATCATTTCTCAATAATACACACACAATAGAGCTGAGCTATTATACCTAGCCTATGAAACCCTTTTCCCACTTCATTCATTCTTATCAAACATCTTCCTCTTGACTAATCCCACCCCCCACCCCACCCCACCCCACCCCCCACACACACATTATTAGCAAATCATTACCACTTCTCCACCCTCCTCCAAAACCCCATTTTGCCCCTCTCCTCAGTGTCTTTTTCCTCGAAAATAAATCGTACCGTCTCTAATTTCACAGAGTTTAAGAAAAAAATATCGAGTCGCGTATTTTTTTTTTCTGAATAAAAATATAAAGAAGTACGGATTTGATTTTGGACATTTTTTTGAAAAAGTGGAAATTTTATTTTGAGTGGAGGGAGTATAATGTTATCTATGATGTGGACGGTGGGGGGGAGAGGTGAGGGAGTGGAAGGGTTTGATTTGGAATATATTATTGGGTTGAAATTATCTGATAAGAATTGTTGTTTAGAATGAAAACAAAAAAAATGGAGTATTTAGGAAGGGTAAATATTGTCCTGATTTGGAAAAAATTAATCAATAATAACATCGCTTAAATTTCCCAAATGTCGCAGATGTATCGAACTGTTAAAACCACTGACAAACCTGCGGTTTCCTCAGGTAATTAATTTTGTTTATGCTAGTAGTACTTTATTCTTTGCTAATTCATTAATTAATCTTCTTGCTCATTTTTTTAAAAAAAAAACAATCTATTTTAGGCCTAATTTATACTCCCTCCGTCCCTATTTTGATTACAATTTTTTTCTCTTCTCGATAACTTTTGTTTATTTATGCAATTTCATTAAGTATTTGATAAAATAAAATATTCTTGTCACCTTTTGCTTTGTAGAACTTTTGATGTAATTTTTTAATATGTAATTTTTATATCTTATTGATATATATCAATTTGTAAATAAAACGATTTCAAAAAAAGAAATTTTTTTTCTCGTAACCCGCAAATTGTAATCAAATTGGGGACGGAGGGAGTATATTTTTTTATTACACTCTGATCTAAATCTTTGGGAAAATGTGGGTTGTGAAGGCCAATCCGATGGGTCCGGTGATGACGACTTGACCGTGCTCGGCAGCACCGGCGGCAGTTTTCGTCTTACCGACCAAAGAGGTCCTCCGGATGGGTCTTTTCAACAAGAGCCGGATTTCACCTCCACCGCGGCAGCTAGCCTGTGGAGTAACTCTTCAAGGTAATTAATTGCAGTAATTAATTTAATGTACCATTATCTTAATAATTAATAACAAGATGAATGCATAAAATTTACTCCTGGTTTTATATATATATATATATATATATATATATATATATATATATATATATATAATATATATATATATATATATATATATATATATATATATATATATATATATATATATATATATATATATATATATATATATATATATATATATATATATATATATATATATATATATATATAATATATATATATATATATATATATATATATATATATATATATATATATATATATATATATATATATATATATATATATATATATATATATATATATATATATATATATATAAAGAAAAGTTAGAAAACCATTTTACAGCGAATTAAGTGAATATATTGAGTAAAATGCAGTGGTACGAGCTAAGGATCAGGTGACTTTTTAAAGTAATGGAAATTAATTGGGTGTTGTCCACTGACCCATTTTTATTTTTATTTTTTTTCATGACAACAACAAAAGCTAATTAATAAGATAGCCTTATATGCTTTTTAATTTTGTTTGCCTTTCATTTTCTCTCCTCTCAGCTAGAAATTGTCGGTCCAATCCAGACACCCAAACTTTTATTTTGGTACATTATCCGTTTCCTTCAAAATTTGTCCATTTTTAGAGTAATTTACTTTGTAGAATTTTTTATGCTCTTTGTTTGGCTAATTATTTACCTCCAAGAGCTTTTTCATGACAAAAAAAACTGCCCAAAACACCCCCTTATATCTCACCCTTGTTGTAATAGCTTTACTAATTCCAGAACTATTAATTTTGACTATTTGATTAGGTCAGTCTAATCTCATCAAAGTCAACAATATAATAACAAAACAAAACAAAAACAACATTTACAAAGGGTGGTCTTCAAATCTTTTGACTAATATTATAACTTTCTCTTGCGTCATGCTATGTTTGGTTGGGATTGGAATGAATAAAGTAGAAAGACTAACTTTTTCAGTCTATTGTTAATATATTACGTACCCCCAGTACTATTACAATAAATAAATAAATAAATGGGTGTTGAATTTATTCCATTCCGGGGGGAATTAATTAGAATTAGCGTAAAGGGGGAGAAAGGGGTCAGAATCTTGACCTAAGTGCTCTCCTTTTTCTCAAAGTGGCATTTATGTAGAGAAGCCATGCTTTGTTTTTGTGTTCGTGTGTTTGTCTTTTTGTGTGTGTCTTTTGTTATGAAAAGCACACACAAGTAACAAGTGAAGCTAGTTAATTAGCTGCAGGAGGAGTTTTGGGGAGTGGGTTGGGAAAAGAATTGAATTGAAGAAAGCTTACTCTACTACTACCTACTACATGTTCTTGTTTTGCTTGTGAGATTTGAAAAAGTTGTGTCAAGATTAGAAATGCCATTTTGTCAATTTGATGTATGAAATAGTCCTCCAAACACTTTCATGTCACTCCTTTATTATATACTTCATCCGTCTCAAATTTGTCGTCCATTTTGTTAAAAACTTTTGTTTTAAGAAAAACGGGGTTGAAAGTTTAAACAAGTCATTGGAGTGATCAGTTTGTGACTCATTGATACTTCATCCCTTCCAAAAGAGCATCATAGTTTGATTTTTTTGGTCAAAACTGTTTTTTCAAATGATTTCAGAATTACTAAATTACATTATAACTACATATATTTTTTTCCCACAAATTGTGTTCATAGTATAACAGTGTGACGATCTTTTTTAGATAGAGGGAGTATTAGCAATGCTCATACACTCATACTATACTTCATATCAATGAAAACAGAACAGTAAACAACTAAATTCAGGCCGATGGAGTAGATCCCAAAAGGTGTCTAATATGGTAGGATAAAAGAGTAGTTAAATACTCCAAAAATCGGTCCCTAAAAGATTGCTACAGTTTAACTTTTTTTGTCAAATTGTGGCATCCTTTGACTAAGAATTAAATATTATAAAAAATTTATATTTTAAAACTATATTCTAAATTTAAACCAATTTTACTAAATTTAAATTATAACTAAATATACTTTTTTCATAATTCATGGTCAATAAATGCAGTAGTTTGATAAAAAAGTCAAAATGTGGCAATCTTTTAGGGAAAGATGGAGTAGTATACTTCCTTCTAGTATATTTTGTCTTCTCATTTTCTTTTCTGTCAATTCTTTTCGTTTCCTTTTTAACCAAACAAGAAAGACTCTTTTTTCCATCTCTTTTTTTTTCTTTTTCCTTGCAAATTTCTAGAACCAAATATAGTGTAAAAGTCAAATCAAGAAGAAATTTGATTGGTGGAGAAAGGATGTGTGAATAGGTTAATTAACCTCATTTGGTTAATTCCTCAGTTATCTAAAATCTACTACTCTTTTAAAGATTCTTTATTCCATCCCCACTTCTTCATTTCAAAGAACAATTGCTTTCAAATTTGTGTCCGGAATAAAAGAGGCTTAATCTTTTGAAATGATATTGTAGAAATAGTGAGAGCCAAAGTGATGAGAAAATATTCTCTAGTAACATGACCTTGACTCTTAATTATATTGTTTCCAAATCATTCTAAAGTGTCTAAATATTTATTTTGTTCGCATTCTAAAAACATGTAGGTTCCGTTTGATACAAGAAATTCAAAATATGGAATTGGAATTGAGGACTTCAATTCCAATTCTCATATTTGGTAGCACAAAAATTACGTGGATTTGGAATTGGTAGTACAAAAAATGAATTGGAATAGGTGAATTCAATTCTATGGTATTGAATCCCCATGGAATTTTAATTCCAATTCCATCAATTCCGTATACCAAATTGACCCGTAATGTAATTGATCTCTCCATTTTGCAATTAACTTCTCAATTTAACGTAAATATATGACATAAATAATATTTGTGGTTCTAAATATATAAATACTTGCAGCAGCAGAGAAGGATGGTTGCAGACAAGCAATTCCCATGAGGGGAGTGGCCTTATCAGATCATCTTCTTCCTCATTTCATCACCAGCAAAGATGTGGTCATCCCATTGAAGTATGTTTTTTTTAATTACATCCACTTTAGCCTGTATTATATACTATCTCCGTCCCTTAATATTTGTCTAGTACTTTTGACTTTTTTCGATCAACTATTTTCATGGCCTATGATTCAATAAAATATACCACCTCCGTCCGAGTGTATTTGTTCAGTTCGATTTTTCCGAGTCAAACTGGACAAACTTTGAAGTCCAATTACTCTCAATTTATATGGCATATTAGCATAATGAAATACAATTTTGAATGTTCTCAATACGATATATCCAATAAAGTCATTTTTATGTTAAAATACATTACGGTTTTTATTTAATTGAAGCTCAAAGTTTGTCCAGTTTGATTCCAAAAAGTCAAACTGGACAAATACACAGGGTCGGAGGGAGTACATTGTATAGTAATTAGGTAAAATAATATTTTGAAAATATTTGATATAATAAATCTAATAAAATTAATTTTGTACGAGTATCTAATATCATTTTTATTTAGTTTGAAGTCAAAATTTACCAATGTTGATCTAAAAAAGTTAAAAGTGAACAATGTTAATTTACCAATGTTGATCTAAAAAAGTCAAAATTTACCAATGTTAAACCCATGCATGCATTTTGTGCAGGACTGTGAAAAGAATCCCATCCTGGAGTTCACTTTAGGCAGACCAGATTGGGTACAAAAGGAGCGTGACTAGAATTGAATTCAATCAACTAATTTCATATATATATATATATATATATATATATAATATATATATATATATATTATATATATATATATATATATATATATATATATATATATATATATATATATATATATATATTATATATATATATATATATATATATATATATATATATATATATATATATATATATATATATATATATATATTATATATATATATATATATATATATATATATATATATATATATATATATATATATATATATATATATATATATTTATAAGGGCTAGCTAGCTGCTGATGATCGATCTCAGATATATATATATATATATATACATACATATATATATATCATCTGGTTTTGGGTTTTTATTATTAAATTAGGTAATTATATAGTATTATTATTATTTATTAGGTTATTCTTTTTATTTGATGTCTTGTTCCATCTTTGCTTTTTGATGATCCTCAGAATTGGTTTCTTGGGAATGAGCTCAAAGATTTAGAATGGTTTTGAACATACATACATACATACATATATATATATACATACATACATACATATATATATATATATATATATATATATATATATATATATATATATATATATATATATATATATATATATATATATATATATAAAGAGGTATTTCCAGCTGAAAATTAAGGGTAGCTCTTGATCTCATTCACTGCAAAGCTTCCATCTTTAACTAGCTAATTAATTAAGAACCCATGCACTTATTTACATACCCAATACATAATTATAGATTCTTCTTTCGTAATTTCTTTCTCTTTTTTTTCTCCCCGACTCGGGTGCCTTACTGAAATAGCTTCACGTGCAGAAGTCGATCTGTGTATCCATGGAGGATCACATTGACACATTCGTTTGTTTGTTTGTGTGTGTCTGTTTGTGTATGCTTATTATGGTTTACGTTTTAATGAAGAGATTGAAGTTTTGGGTTATAACTATCTTCTAATTAGTCTATACACCACGTTATGAAAATGTCGACCCCATTATTAATTAAATGTTCATATGCTAGTTGTGATTATTTAATGTACTCCGTATTATATTGTAACATATTTATACTATCATGATTAAGGTAATTATCACACCTTAATTATGAATCACTCTAGAAACTCTAGGCTACCCTAGGCCATTCTTATACTTGTATAAATTATCTCTTGTACTCACATAACAAATTGTCGCGAAATAAGGACTATTTGATTATTTTTCATGGTATCAGAGTCAAATCCCGAGCCCTAACCCTCCCTCTTGGTTCGGCTCTCTCCCTTACTTCTCACTAGCGCTGATCATCTTCTTCGGCAATCTCTTCCTCTCTTTTTTTCTCGACATGGCGTCCAACAACCCCTCTACTACTACTTCTACCTCCACCACGCCAAATTATCCTCATCTCGCCTTCACAACCATCTCAAACATCAAGCTTCATATCCTTATTCAATTTAGCATCTCTGCTCCTAACTATAAAAAATGGAGTCGCCTCTTTCTTCTTCTTGTGTGACATTTCAATCTCCAAGGCTATCTCACCGGTGTCACAAAACCCTTCGGTGATAACGACACGGAATGGGTCCAGTTTGATGCCCTTCTTCAAGGATGGATTCTCTCAACGGTCACCGATGAAGTGTCCGATCTCATCATTGCCTCTCATGACACCGCCACCGGATTATGGAAGGTGATTCATGATCTTTTTCACGATAATAAGAACGCGAGAGCGATGCAACTTGAGCATCAATTTTGCACTACGGTCAAAGGCACAAAATCCATGGTTGACTATTGTCAAACACACAAGAATTTGGCCGACTAGTTGGATGACGTTCATGCACCCGTGACCGACAATCAACTCGTCCTCCAACTCCTCCACGGTCTCCCGGAAGATCTCCAAAGTCGGGCATCCTTTCTCCAGTTTCAGAAGCCTCCCCCGGCCCGACATTCTTGGAAGCTCGATCCGCCCTGCTTATATTGGATCAGCAGCGAACATCTCCGGCCGCCAGCGAGTCTGGCACGGCGCTTCTAGCCGCTGGGAGGACCGGCCAGTCGCATACCACTTCTTTTCCTCCTGGTGGAGGCGCTTATGGAACTCAAGTCCAACAGAGCAGCGGGCGATTCGCAGAGGAAGGCAGATCAGTGGTGGACGCGGAGGTAGAGACGGACGGGGTAGCAGCGGGCAATTTGGCGGATGAATTTAATGCTTTGATTAAAAATAATACATGGGAACTAGTACCCCCTTCCCCTAATCAAAATGTCATCACCGGAAAATGGCTCTTTCGTCACAAATTTGGTCCTACAGGTGATCTATCTAGGTACAAGGCTCGGTGGGTGGTCCGCGGTTTCAATCAATGTTACGATGTTGACTATGAAGAGACTTTCAGCCTGGTGGTGAAACCTGTGACTGTTCGTATAGTCCTCAGCTTGGCATTCTTCCGTGGATGGCCAATTCATGAGTTTGATGTCAAGAACGCCTTCCTTCATGGAAATTTAGAAGAAATGGTGTATTCCACTCAGCCATCTCGGTTTCAGAATCCCTCTCATCCGCATTATGTGTGCAAACTCAATAAAACACTTTATGGACTAAATCAAGCACCCAGGTCCTGGTATCATCGGTTTTCCGCCTTCATTCAGTCATTGGGTTTTCGAGGATGCAAAACCGACACCTCACGTTTTGTCTATACTCATGGGAAGGACACAGCTTATCTTCTTCTTTATGTTGATGACATTGTTCTCACAGCCTCCTCTACCTTGCTACTCCAACGTATCACACAACGGCTGAAGGGAGAATTTGCCATGACGGACATGGGAGATATTCATTTCTTTCTTGGCATAAATGTTCAGCGAACAAAACACGGCCTTTATCTTCATCAAACTCAATTTACGCATGAGATTCTAGAGCGTGTCGGGATGCTCACATGCAAACCCATATCCACCCCTGTTGACACAAAGAGCAAGCTAGGGACGGCCAGCGGTTCCCCGATAGAGGACCCCACCTTGTATCGCTCCATTGTTGGTGCACTTCAATATCTTACCTTTACTCGACCAGATATCACTTATGCCATCCAGCAACTCTTTCTTCATCCTCATGACCCACGGGTTCCCCATCTAACAACCATGAAGCGGGTCCTTCGATATTTGCATGGAACAACCACATACGGTATCACTCTTACGCGTTCAGCCACAGATGCCTTGCAGGCCTATTCAGATGTTGATTGGGCTGGATGTCCAGACACTCGTCGCTCCACATCTGGCTATTGTGTGTTCTTAGGTGATAATCTTGTTTCATGGTCCTCTAAACAACAAGCTACCACTTCTCATTCTAGTGCAGAGGCAGAATATCGGGTAGTGGCAAATGCTATAGCGGAAACAAGTTGGATAAGGAATCTGTTGTTGGAACTTCAACAACCATTACGTCATGCTACGTTAGTCTTCTGTGATAATGTGAGTGCAATGTACCTTTCCTCTAATCCTGTTCAACATCAAAGAACCAAACATGTGGAGGTAGATATTCATTTTGTCCGAGATAAGGTTGCCTTGGGTGAGGTTCGAGTTCTACATGTTCCGTCATCCACACAGTATGCAGATATCTTCACAAAAGGACTACCATCTCTGCTATTTCTTGATTTCAGAGACAATCTTTGTGTTTGTTCAGTACCGCCTAGATAGTTGGGAGCATGTTAAATATAATACTTATTATATTTAATGTACTCCCTCTGTCCCAAAAAGAATGGGACGGTTTGACTTTTTGGAAAATTAAGGGAGGGATATTTTGGTATTCACTTTCCAAAAATACCCTTGATGTGATGGGTAAAAGTAGGATGTGATGGGTAGATTATTAGAAAAAAGGTATGATGTGATAGGTAGGGTATGAAAAAGTAAGGGGTAAAAGTGGTTTTTTAATAGAAATGTAACAGACTTTACGGGACGCAGTTTTTTCTAAACGTAACAAACTTTTTGGGACGGAGGGAGTATTATATTGTAACATATTTATACCACCATGATTAACGTAATTATCACACCTTAATTATGAATCACTCTAGAAAACTCTAGGCTACCCTAGGCTATTCTTATTCTTGTATAAACTATCCCTTGTATTCACATAACAAATTGTGGAGAAATAAGGACTATTTGATTATTTTTCAGTTTTTGACGACGATAATATTTCAATTGTGAATAGATAATGTTTGACGTTACAAAGATTTGAAGTATGTATGTCGTGGAGGACGAATTCAAATACTTATGAAAAAATAATTAACAAGGACAAAAACTGATGCACTGATTTAATTAGCCCTCTAATTGCAGTACATGCCAGCACCAATGAGTTATCACGCGAGATCTCTCTTGTCTTCTTGACCTGCCCGTCACTTTGATACACGTTCCGTTGGGTGTATCTCGCTACTGGATCATCACGAATCACATCCTTTCTCATGTGAGCAAAGCTTTCGTCACGTGCCAATCTATAATCACTTGAATGAATTGCACTAGGCATATTATATTGGACCAACTCATAATATACCCATCAATATGAATAGTAGATCTAGATTCTTATTCTTTGTTCCAATAATGCATACTTCCCCAATGTGTATAATGAGATTCTCGGTAGTGTTTTTATTTTCTAATATCGGGAAGAAGTTCAAGTTCACACACTTGAATACAAGTGTTCAAAGCCAAAAATGACTAGTAATCTCCCAAATGCCTTAATTGATGAATTGGGAGCCATAGAGATTAAGAATTAAGAAATTGGGTAGTTCCCAATGCAAAGCAAGCCCTTTGGTGAGACTTCTAATGTTAGGCCCAGTGGTTATTTACAATATTTGTATTGGCTAGTTTATTGAAACATTATTATTATTATTATTTTGAAAATATGGGCCTAACATTATAACTCAAGATCAGAACCAAAGTTTGGCTTTCCCAAAACAAATATTGAGCATGGGCTGTAACTGATGCGTGCGAACCAGCCCACCATTTAGTTTTAATGTTTCACACAAAATTCCGAAAATCGGCTCCGGCATCAAATTTGAGAAGTAATAGGGCCAAGAAGTGCTCCGTATGACCAAACATTCCGGCGATGGGCCATGCTACACTTACACCATAAATTATACCTCATTTGTATACCGCAGTTATACACAAACATTTTGATGGTTTACACCGACACAAGTGTTAGTACATAGACAAAAATTTACACGGACACAATGTGTTGGTGCATTAACAAAAATTAATTTTACACCAATACAAAGTGTTGGTGCAAACCTGTGGGTTACAAAGTGGGATACAAAAATTTGGGGTACAAATAGCTTTTTCCTCCAGGGGCACATTTAAGGATTAAAAAATGCTAGGAGTACACCAAAATTGTACCCCAAATATAGAGCACCCCCTCCAATGCTATAAATATTGCCATAATGGCAAATAAATTAAACAAGAAATAAATAAATAAAAATGTGTGGTAAAAAAATGGGTGGTGTGCATTTGGAGTACACTTTTGGTGTACTCCTAGCATCCCTCTTAAGAGCACTGTAAATACGTTTGAAGCCCCGGGGCTTCAACCTTTCTCTCTCTGCCACGTCAGCTTTAACTTACACCCAAAATTCACTGGAAATGGGTTTGAAGCCCCGGGGCTTCAAACCTTCATTTTTTACATTTTTAAATATATATCTTCTAAAATTAAATTAATAAAATGTAATTAATTTATTATTTAATTAAATTGAAATACAAATAATAAAAAATACATTAATTAAATAAAAAAAGCGACAATAATTTAAAAAAAGATACATTAATAAAAAAAACTAAGATAAATTATATTTCTCCTTGATCTCTCTCATTCTTTGCTCGTAGATCATTAGTCCAAACTCCGACAACGTCCCGTGGTCGGTTTGCATGACTTTCATCTCGGCCTCCTGCTCCTTTAGCTTCAACTCCTTCTCCTTTAGCTTCAACCTCTCTTGTTCTCGGAGATTGAACGCCCGAAGTTGTTCAACCATTTCCCGGCCGATTTCGTCGCCGGAAGAAGCGGAAACAGAGGCGGACCCTCCCGAACCAGAGGCAATGGATTTTGCCTTCTTTCTTCCGATCGGCCGTGGAATGGGGTCCTCGTCATCGGAATCCGCAACGTTGAAGGGAGGGATTTGATCGGTAGAACCGATAGTCTCGTCGACTTGAACCTCGGCGCCGACGGTGGATCTTTTCCGGAACGATCCGTCGTCAGGATTGTTGAGTTGTTGCCACTTCGGGGAACGACTCAAAATCCTCCAAAGATCGATGGGAACCTTGTCTTGGTGCCCGTTGTCTTGATACCGGGTCGAGGCAAGCCGGAGAACATTGGCGTCGTTCGTGCCGCTCCTCCGGGACCGGGAGCATTCCTCGTAAACTCCAATAAACTTTCAGACTTTTTTTGTTGATGTGGCTCCATTTGGAAGTGAGTTGGTCCCGAGTTTGGTAGGAGCCGTCCTTCTTCATCGCCATGAAGAACTTCTCCTCGATACGATCCCACATTGCATCCTTCGTTTGCTCCGTACCTTTAAAAATGTATTACATAATTTTTTTAGACACCATTAAATATAATATATATAAATAAAAACATAAATATATAAGGAAGCCTCCCAGAATAGTTATTGGTGTCAGGCCATGGATGAAGAATATAATGCCTTGATTAGTCAACACACGTGGGATCTCATTCCGTCACCTTCAGATTGTGTCCCTATTGGGTGTAAGTGGATTTATAAAATTAAGCATAACTCTGATGGCTCTGTTTCCAGGTACAAAGCACGTCTAGTGGTAGAGGGATATACACAGGAATATGGCTTGGATTACTCTGAGACTTTCAGCCTAGTTGTTAAACAACAAACTATTCAGATGGTTCTTTCCCTAGCTGTTAATGAGAACTGGCCTCTTCATCAGTTAGATGTCTCAAATGCTTTTCTTCACGGTGTTATTCCTGATGAAATTTATATGAAGTAGCCTCCAGGATATATCAATGAGCGCTACGCTCATCATGTGTGTAAATTATAGAAATCCTTGTATGGTTTGAAACAGGCACCAAGAGCTTGGTATCAACGTATCTCCAGCTTCCTTGCTGATTATGGCTTTGGGAAAAATGAACATGACACAAGCTTCTTTGTTAAGCACTCTCCATCTGGTATTCTGATTATTCTTCTCTATGTTGATGACATCATTGTTACTGGTAGCGCCTCCTCTCTCATCTCTTCATTTATTCATGCTATGCAACAAGAGTTTCAAATGAAGAATCTTGGCCCTCTCCACTATTTTTTGGGACTTGAGGTGACGCGCAAAAAGGATTGTCTAATTTTGTCTCAGGAAAAATATGCCCGTGAACTGCTTCATAAAGCTGGCGTCGAGGACTGCAAAACAGCCCCTACGCCGCTGCCTATTCGGCCGAATGACGAAGGGGAGAGTCCCCCGTTTGACAACCCTACCTTTTTCCGCAGCCTAGTTGGATCTCTTCAATATTTAACCAACACACGACCAGATATTCAATTTGCTGTGAATTATGTTTGTCAACGCATGCATGCACCCACTGAGCAGGATTTCCAGGCCTTAAAACGTATCCTCCACTATGTCAAAGGAACCATTGATTGTGGTTTAATATTCCGGCGTGGACCACACGTCATTCAGGCATATTCTGACTCGGATTGGGCTAATAATATGACCGATGGACGCTCTGTTACTGGTTACTTGATATTAGACCCGATCACGGGCCTGGGTATCCGGCCCGCTTGCAAAAGCCTGCCCGCAAAATAGCGGGCTTGGGCTGGGCTTGGGCCTTATAAATGGCGGCCCGAAGATTTTAGGAATGTGCTCGGGTTTATGCTCAAGCCCACAGGCCGGCCCGGCCCGAAAAAATTAAAATATTTATTATTAATATAATTATAATAAAATAACAATAACAACATTAATAATAATAATAAAGAACAAACATGTTTCAAATTATTATAAACACACATACATACTTTTATGGAGAGAAAAAATAAACTATAAGTTTATATAATAAAATGAATATATCTTTACTACTCCGTATTGTTTGCAACGTATCACATATTGATTATGACATCTCAATAGATAATATTTTGTACTCCATACATAGTAGCAATATCAAACAAAATATAATTATATATTAATTTTTCTTTCATTACTCATAATTGTTTCACTAGTTTTTATATCAAATATCTAATATATTAACTTGTTACTTTATTTTTTTAAAAAAAATTATTTTTTAAATTATTTAGAAGTTTTTGTCGGTTGGGCCGGCCCGGCCCAAAGCCCGCGGGTAACCATGCGGGCCGGGCTCGGGCTTCAATTGTTAGGCCCGTTATACGGGCCGGGCCGGGCTCAGCCCTAGAAAATTCTCGTACAGTAGTGTCTCGACCCGGCCCAAAATCCGGCCCGGCCCGAACTTTGATCAGGTCTACTTGATATACTTTGGCTCAAATCTGATCTCTTGGAGTACGGAGAAGCAAAGCCACGTGTCATGGTCGTCCACCGAAGCCGAGTACTGAGCACTCTCGGCTGCCGCAGCTGAAGTAATGTGGCTCACCTATTTATTTAACATCTTACGGATTAAGCTTCCTCCTCCTCATCTTTTTTGTGATAATCAGTCCACCATCTGTCTGACAAAGAATCCTGTATTTTACAAGCGAATGAAACATGTTGGTAGTGATTACCATTTTGTACGAGAACAAGTAATTGCTAAATAAATGACAGTGTCGTATGTTCCTTCCCATGAGCAACTTGCGGACCTTCTCACAAAAGCTCTCTCTTCACCGCGCTATTCTGCATTGGTCACCAAGCTTCCTCTCGTTTCACGGCGTTCAGCTTGAGGGGGGATGTTAGATAAATATGGTAATAGGTGTAGTTATGGAAGGATTGTTATTATAATTAATTACCATACTTGGAGAATCCTAATTGATATAGGAATCTCCATCTACATAAACTACCTTGTACACAATTATTTCCTTGAGTTGAAATCATAATTCAATAGTTACAATAAAAATAAAATTTCAATCATGAAATAAAAGATAAGTTTGATTACATTATGTGACATGTCTGATATTTAAAACAAAATCTTGTAATATATAAAGTATTATTACAAATATATTATTTTATAATAAATACTACCTAAATAAATTGAGGAACAACGCAACCATAATAAGTTTTTAATATTTAACATTTTGATATTCATGCTAAATTTATTTTATAATTTTATTTTGCAAAAGTAGTTTTTTGTGTATGAAAAATAACAATATCTTTTTATCATTAAGATTACGCGATGATGATAATGATAATAATAATAACAATAATAATAATGATAATAATAATAATAGTAATAATAATTTATAACAGCAAGAATTAGAATGAGAATAATATAAAAAATACACTAAAATAAATTTTTGAAAAGTTTTTTTAAGTTTTTCAATTTTTTGAAGTTTTACGAGTTTTTTCCAATTCCTTGCAGTTTCTTCTATTTTCTTCTAATTTCTTTGAGTTCCTTTCAGTATCTTCTAGTTTTTCCAACATCCTACTATTTTTTCAGTCCTAAAGAATAGATTTTAAGAGTCTGTTCTTTAGGACTGCAAAAAAAGAGGTAGATTTTGGAAGAAACTGGAAGAAACTAGAAGAACTAGTAGAAACTGGAAAAAACTAGAATGAACTGAAAAAACTGGAAGGATTGGATGAAACGTGAAAAAACTCGAAAAAAACGGGAAGAAATTAGAAAAATAGGAAGGAACTCTAGAAAGAAGTGGAAGGAACTCGAATAAACTAAAAAAAACTTCAAAAAATTGGAAAACCTAGAAAAACTTTAAAAAAAATTATTTTAGTGTATTTTTATATTATTCTAATTAGAGTTCTTGTTTTTATAAATTATTTTACTATTATTATTATAATATCATCATCATTATCACGTTATCTTTATAAATGACTTTAAGATAATAAAAAAAGTAGTGTTATTTTTCAAATACAAAAAAAACTACTTTTGCAAAAAATAATTATAATATAAGGTTAGCATAAATGTCAAAATGTTAAATTTTAAAAAGTTTTTGTGGTTATGTTCACCTCAATTTATTTTTGCAATATTTATTATAAATGATATATTTGTAATTATACTTTATATATATTACAAGATTTTGTTTTAAAAATCAGACATGTCTTATAATGTAAACAAACTTATTTTTTCTTTCATGTTTGACATTTTATTTTCATTGTAAGTCCTATTTTGGAATAAAGACATATATTATTTTTTACATTTTTTATGTTTTACTCATATTTTAGTATTTATCTCTAAACTATTTTTACTTTCAATTTTATTTTTAAAAAAAAAATTAGAAAAATGAGAAAATTTGGAGTAATAAAGTGAAAGCTGAGAGGTTATATATAAAGTTAGATTAATAAAGCATTCTATGTAACTATTTTATACACAAATATTGATGTTTTCATGTTTTATCATGTAGATTAATATACAAAAACATTGTTTTTTTCATATTAAAAAGTTGAAGAAAAATAATGAGTGTGAATTGTAAAAATAGTGAGATGAAGAAACTAATTTATAAACTATAGTTATGAACATAACAGTTGTAATAATAATAACAGTAGTAGTAATAATAAGGATAATAATAATAATAATTACATTAAAAATATATCATTTTTAGAGTAATTGGTTGGGGAGTAGAAATAGTTTGAGGAAAATGAGAATAGTTGGAAGAAAAGGAAAGGAACTAGAAGAAACTAGAAAAAAAGGAAGAATTGGAAGGAGCTCAAAGAAACTAGAAAGAAATAGAAATAACTGAAAGTTAAGAGTTTAAGTTCTAAATAAATAAAAGAACAGACGGTAAATAAGGTTTAATAAAACTCCATTTTAGAGATGGGAATAGGGTGATGAATCCGTAAGATCTAAAGGCCAATAATCGCAGAAAATGTGGAAGCAAAGTGGATTGAAGCATAGAGGAAATAATCCGTAAGATCTAAAGGCCAATAATCGCAGAAAATATATCATAGCCAATTATGCTGCTGCGATATCCGGCACCAAGGATGTGGCAGAATGCGTACAAACACCCCCAAACATTTTCCCAATTAATCTAGTTTATGGAATTCTTTTTAATCAACGAACCAAAAAAAAAAATACTACTCCGTATGTATTAGTTTAACAAGCTACTAATTATTAAGCTAAGCTTGATTGTGTCTGGAGATTGAATGGATGAATGAATGAATGAATAATTCAGTACGACGTAAGACTTATTTTATATATACTCCATCCATCCGTCCCAAAAAGATTTACGCCTTTCAAAAAAATTATATCCCACAATCTCCTATCCATTCCTATTAAAAAACCATTTTTACCCCCTAACTTTTTCAAACCCTACCTATCACATCATATCTTTTTTCTAATAATCTAGACATCACATCCTACTTTTACCCATCACATCAAGGATATTTTTGGAAAGTCAATACAAAATTGTCCCTTACTTAATTTCTACCTTCGATCTTCAATCTATTAGTTAATTCAACTCTAGAGCTTATATACCAATTATTTTACTCTTAAACATTCGATGTGGGATAACACTCTAACACGTTTGGTTGTAACGGCCCATCTGATTCAACCGTCTGTAGCAAGCTCTGTTGGAGTACATTGCAAGGTTGACGGTGTCACCCGAACGGTCCATCGGCTTGACCTTGACTCGGTTTGTTTGCTCCTTTTCATATACTTCGCTCCAATGCTCAAACTTCAGCGACTACTTTTGTCATTGTCTTCTTGGGTTCATCATGCAATCCCTGCATAATATCATTAAAACACAAATAGACGTTAGACGTTATCTTGAGTGTGTTGGACTCGCTTTTGTGAGGTGAGGTCCATTTCCAAATTCAAGTGAAATTTGTACTAAATAGTATTAAAACATATGCCATATCATAATTTAGTACTTAAACTTTTTTATTCCTAAATAGTACTTGAATAATGTCTATAGTGGGAATAATGTCCAACGGTGAATATTTCGTTTGAACAATGTCCAGTGACGCTGAACATTTTCTTGAACGATGACCAATGGACAATGATGAGTGGTTCTACACTGGGAAATAAAAACATACTCCGTATTATACTACATTGGGAAAGTCACTATGTTTTAGTACCATTTAAGTAAATTTCCCAAATTTATAAGGATCAGAATTCAGATTTTTAAGATTGAAAAATGGAACCTTTTTTTAGACGAATGAAAAAAATTAATGTGAAACCTTTTTATGAATAGAGGGAGTACGATTTTTGTGATACTAAAAATTGATTTAATATAAGCATGACATTTCTTTTATTTATTTAACTTTTTATGTATCATAAAAGTCATAATGATTAGTTAAATGTGCAACTTTGTATTTTAGAAGTAAATTTTACCATGGACCTAAGGTCTGCAATGCACTTATAGATGAGCGAGGTAATCATCAATACTTACTAAAGATGAGCAAATTAAAAAATGTAAGAAAGCCCACAAAGTACTGGTGTGACTTAGGTCCGCCATAGAAACACTGTATTCCATTGCTAAATCTTTGTAGGTGGGAAACCATGAAAAAGAAAAGCTCATAATGTTGCTTTCTCTTTGAGAGAGTTTAATTGCTTTCTCTTTGAGAGAGTTTAATTGCTGAAACAACTTAGATATACTTTTACAATTTAGTTATAACCATTAATTTTTGAAAAATAGTTATAACCTTTGAAAAAATGGCACATGTACACTACATTTACACCAACATTCTTGATTTTAACATTACACAAACATTGTGAGTTAACAAATTAACATGGTCTTCCTTTAATAAGTGATGCAGAATGTCTTGGGCCTATCATGTATAGACCTGCATCCAGTTGTCAAAAGAGTACTAGATTTCCACCTAGTATTAGCTTCAACTAAAAGCCTTTCATTCTCATTATTTTCCTTTTCATGGCCCTTTGACAAGACTCATAGGGTCCCATTAAGTTTCAAGGGCATTACCTAATTGCTCATTATTAGGTAGATAAGGATCAAGAATCTACCTTCTAATCATACTATAAATAGAGTCCAAATCACATTTAAGTGAACAAGTACTTATTTCACTTATATCACACTTGTACAAAGATCACCATACATTTCCAAGATTTATGGAGGCATTACCCTTAGGGAGAAACCTCTTCGATACTCAAAATAAAAATCAGAATCATAACAATAAACATGAAATCCTCAATAATAAGCCTGCATTTCTTTTATGGAAATCCAAGTTTAATTATACCCTTTAGCCTTTCCTTGCTTGAGAAACCGTTTTTGTAGTGTTAGGATGCTGCCCGGCGTTAGATTTCGCGCCGAATGAGGACGCGTTTCTTCCTCCTGGTTTATAATGATGCTTGCGGCCCGTTGGCTGCGAAGACCTTGGGATAAACACTCCTGTGCCTTTGCTGCTTCTAATCTCTCTTCTGTAAATTTGCTCTTGAAGATGCACATATGGAGATGGCCTTGCTGGAAAATGTGGCCCAGAAAATGTCTGAAACTGGCCATTTTTTTTATATACAGCAACACAAAATGTTAATATTATTAATCCCATGAACTTATTTGATGATGTTTGTACATGAGGAAGTGTAAAAACCTGGAAGGAAACTGAAGGGCATGTAGCAAAAACAGGCTCTTCCTCATCTTCCATTATCAGCAGAGATATTTGCTTGCTTATGTCTGCAAAAAACAGGTCATCTTCAAGCTCAACTGCTACTTCCATTTCTTCAAATTCACAAACAGAATCTCAAATATCAAAAAGTGTAACAAGCTAAGGAATATTTTGGTTCTCTACAGCTCTCTCCAATGGGAAGGGGTTGTTTCTTAAAGGGGGGATATAAATAGAGAGAACAAAAAGAGATTGAAGGGTTAGCTAGTGAGTGAAAAAGGGTAGGGGGAGAAAGTGCATGTGGGAAGGTGGGGTCCAAATGGCAGTTAAGGCCAATCTGGCTGAAAGACCCTACCCTACAAGAATCAAGAAGCCCTGTGTATAATGTTATCCAGTAGGAATATTTTAAGGAGATAGAATGAACAAGAACAAGAAGAACAGCAAGAAGTAATAGCCCACACCCAGATGATATATCTAATCCAAGACACAACCAGATCTGGCCCTAACATGCATGCTTGGTTGTAATTTGTTTGACCCTTATTCCCTCTATTATCCTTTTACATCCATCTCTCCATTAGGCAAGCAATAAGGTATGGCTCTAGTTTCATCCCTCACCCTCCAAAAAAAATAACCCGGATTTAGTTGTCCGCTTTCCTATTTTCGTTTGTCCGAAATTAATTGTCCATTTTTCATATTCAATTAACAATTCTATTGTGTCGTATAAAATACCCTATCGATAGAGTATGAGTTTGAAAGACTTATTTGACATTTTCTTTACTTATTTCTTAAAAAATGAGATCATAACAAATAACTTCGACCGAGGTAGTAGCAATAATTTTCTAACTACTATTCCCTCGTTCCAAAATAAACATCTAACTTTTATTTTGTATTCGTGAAGATATAAAAGTTCATTTCCTTTCTTGGTAAAGAATGATGTGAGTCCCACTTAAAAAGTTTTCTCGCTCACCTCCGTGAGAAAACGGAACAAACCTCCTTCCCCTCTTAATTTCTTTCCATTTTTTCTCACCATTTTCTTGTCTTTTTCTATCAATCCAAACACTGATTTTTTTCACTTCACTTTCTCACCATTTTCTTTTATCTCATTTTCTCTCCCCATCCAAACAAACAAACCTATGTAAATAATTCTTGAAACCAGGGAAAAATTGAAGCCCTTTACATTCATCTGCTATATTTGATCCATTGCATTTGAGAGTAGTCAAATCAAGTTCTTACATTCATTGTGTTTGAACCATTCTGTTAATTCACTTAATTACAAATAAATCTTTAACTTCAATGTCACTTCACCATCTTACTAACTCATCCACAAATTGGCGTATCCGAAGTAGTACTTTTTAGAATGTTTGCGGAGTATATAGACTAAATCCGTTGGAATTAAAGTTCATGAATTAAAGCAGTACTTTGAATGAGTACATGGACAAACTATAACCAAAATATTTACAAATATTTACTTTTCAAAAAATTAATAAATTCAATACTTTTTTGAAAAAACTATAAAAAAAATCTACCTGGATAGGAGTAAAAAACTATGAAAATACCAAAATAGAAGTTCTGAGTCTTTTCATACCAAAAATAGGAATATAATGACAGTGTGACGCAAGAGTATGTGTTGACACTTGATAGTGTGATAGAAAAGTGATGACAGTGTAATACATTAGTCTGATTAGTCAATCGTCGGCAATCCGCAGCGGCACTCTAGTGACCGGCGGCGACAGATGACAGTGTGGCGGTAATAATGTTGCAGTTACAATGTAACAATGTGGTGAGCGTGCAAATATAATTATGACAGTGAATTCCTATTTTGGTAAAAAAAGACTTATAACCCTTATTTTGGCATTTTCATAGTTTTATACTCTTCTTATCTAGGAAGTTTTTTACACTTATTAGATTCGTCTTTATAGAAAATTCTCAGTACAATTGTTTTTTTTATTTTAGTTTTTTTTACTCCGTAAAACATAATTGAAGATTTAAACGATTAAATATATGCATTGGCAAATGTGAAGATTATAAAACGTTGTATCCATTTTAAAATGAAGGAAGCATATATCTGAATTTTATGGAAGTACCAGAAAACAATATTGTATTACTTTTATATTTTTAAAGAACTTGTGAGAATTAAAAAAAATGGTGTACATGCCCATCTCCAAAAAAAAAAGACAAATATGTGCCACTAAGACACCAAAAAACCTTCTTACCATCTACTCCCTCCGTCTGGAAATGATCTTCACATTCGACGTTTCTTTGTCAAAATTTGACTCCGACATATTGAAAAAATATATTGTATTATAATATAAATTTAATATCAGTATATTCCTATTGAAACATAGTTTTGAAATACCATTTTTTTATAAAATATATCTATGTATAGATATAGATATTAATGGTCAAAGTGCAACATCATAGACCGTGAAAAATCAAACGGGAAAAATATTTCCGGACGAAGAGAATACTAACTATTACGAGAGTATTTACCTAGTGTTGTCAAATACTTCCTCAGTCACATAAGGAAATCCACAAGAAATACGTTCTTCGTCCCATAAAAGAATCTTGTTTCCCTTATAGTCATTTCAAGGCGAGAGGGCCTTTTTTTAAGGCCAAAGGCGAGACAAGAGGCGGGCGGTCAAAAGGCAAACTTGGGGCATACACACACACACATACATAAAATATATAGTGCAGTGCAATTAATAATGTCAATCCCAAGCAAGTCACGTGTTAAACAAAATAATTAGAGTAGTTACTACATATGTATCTCAAAAAACGAGTATTTAATATATAGAAATGTATTAAAAAATGCAAGCTCATTTCTTAAAAGACCCATAGCCAGTAAGGCGAGAAAGGCGAACAACTCAGGCGAGAAAAGCAAGCGACTCAGGCCTGAACATCTAAAGGGCGGTAAAAGGTCGCCCGGATGCTTGAGGCGCCTTAGGCAAGGGAGGAGCTTGCCTTTCAAAATTACGATCATAACAATAATAAAACCCTGCACAGTAAATCCCATGAGTGGGGTGTGGGTTGGGGTGCTTGGAAGGTAGAAAAGTGACAAAGCTCCTCTCGTTTTGTGGTTACCATTTTTATATTAATTTTGTGGATAATTTTACTAAGGCTCCGTTTAGTACACAAATTCAAACTATGGAATTGAAATTGCGGATAACAATTCTAATTCTGCTGTTTGATTGCACAAAAATATGTAGATTTGGAATGGGTAGTGCCAAAAATAATTGGAATTGGAGAATTCAATTTCATCCAAATCAATTCCATAAAACTTCAACTCCCAATTCAATTCCACTTCCGTCAATTACGTGTACCAAACGGACCCTAAGTGTTATTGGATTTACTCTCTTTAACATAAATCTGAGGCATTTGGTGCTCTTCAATGCTCTCAATCTATGGTCAAAAATAAGCTTGGAAAGTCTATACAAAAATTCAAACCTTGAGTAATACAATTATTCTAGATCCTATCAGTTTCTTCCATTGTTGTGTTCTAAGTGGACTACTTGTCCTCTGCATCCCGACTCAAAGAGCAGAACAGGAAACATGTATTAGGTGATGAGCAAACTCCAAGTAAAAGAAAGAGGAAAACATGTACTCTCTCTCTCTTCCAAAATAAACTTCAAAGTTTGACTTTAGACAATGTGACACTTTGACTCTAATATTGATGATTATATATTTAAATTTAATACATTCTAATGTTATATTCGAAAATGAATTTAGTATCATTAAACTTAAATCATAACTCAATATATTTTTTAATGCTAAACATGGTCAAAGTTTATAAACTTTGACCATAAAAATCATATTGTAAATTTTATTTTGGGGTAGAGAGAGAAAAACTAGTATATGAAGTAGTATATCAGAAAGATAAAGTATATGCAGCAGCATATGAGTTCTAGGAAATCAAGATGACTATTGAAGAACAAAATGTAAATAATGATACAAGCAATCAGCTTATGTTAGCTGAATCAAGAAAGAAAAATTCCCATTTGTGACATAACCAAACATATCAGATCAGACATTCCAATTCACTACCCAAAATTGAAATGTACACCTCTAACACAGTAAAATTTACCAAAAACATTATTAGAGTTTTATTTCAAATAGATCATAACATGTCTACATGTAAAAATCCTCTCACCCAACTTAAGGAAATTAAATATGATTAGTACTACTTCTTAAGGTCCACACCCAGCCTGGTTATGTGAGATGGCCTGTCAAATCTAGAGGTACTCTTGGGTAAGCTTATAATCATTGTTAAAATAAGATGAGCTCTCTAATTATTGGATTTATTACTTGAATGCTTAAGAAATTCACAAATGTGTTGTCAATGAGATCAACCTGAACCATGAAGAAAAAGAAAAATGCAAAAGCAAAAAGAACCTGAAAAGTGTCAAACTGTCAATATGTTCAGACTTGAGCTTCATTGAGAGCAAGCCATCATGCAACCTTCAAAACCTCACCTGCAGTTCTGCTGATTGGAAATCGAGCGCTTCCATGGGAATTATTATACAGTCAATACAGAATACGTTGAAAAATATTAACGCGGAGAAGAGAACCAAGCAAGTTAACGACAGAAAAGGTCAAGAGTACTCCAATGGATCTATGACTTAGTTTTCTTTGTGATAACACAATGCTGAAGTAAACAACAACAACAACTCAGTTGATTTCCACTACAGTAGGGTCTGGGGAGGGTGTGTGTGCGCAGATCTTGATCCTACCAGGAAGTAGGGAGGCTGTTTCCAAGAGACCCCCGGCTCAACCTGCACAAAAAATATGGTAGGGAACACAGTACAACACAGATAAAGCACCAAGTACAATGGAATGAAAGTCTTGCAAGCAATAGCAAAAGATTCCAACCAAACACAACACACTACAAAAAACCTCTGCAGCACCGGGCTCCTATCTAGCTACTCTAATCCTAGTTCTCCAAAGGTTCCTATCTAAAGCCATATCCTCAGTCAGGGTGAAAAGTCTTAAATCCTGCCTAATCACCTCCTTCCAATTCTTCCTAGGTCTACCCCTTCCCCTACTACCCCCAACAACCGTAATCCTCTCGCATCTCCGTACAGGGGCGTCAGCATTCCGCCGTCTCACATGACCAAATCATCTCAACCTCGTTTCCCGCAACTTATCTTCCACCGGCGCCATGCCAACCTGACGTCGGATAACTTCATTCGAAATCTTATCCAACCTTGTCTTCCCACACATCCATCGTAACATCCGCATCTCCGTCGCATGCAGACGACGCACATAAGTCTTCTTAACCGCCCAACACTCTGCCCCATATAACATAGCAGGTCTGACTACTGATCACACAACACCCTTGAAGCCAACCGCCATTTCGCCCAAGCCGCTCCAACATGATGTCCAACATCCCCATCTAACTCCCCATCAGCCTGAATTACCGAGCCAAGATATCGAAACCTGTCTACCTTAGGTACTAGGTGAGAGTCAATCCTAACTTCCACTTCTGATTCTGTTTCCCGACCACTGAAATGACATTCCATGTATTCAGTCTTGTTCCTACTTATTCTGAATCCTTTAGTCTCAATGGTAAGGCGCCACAGTTCCAACTTATCGTTCAGTCCCTCACGTGTGTCGTCGATAAGCACAATATCATCCGCAAAAAGCATGCAACATGGGACCCCTTCTTGAACACCTTGTGTCAGGACGTCCATCACCAATGCGAACAAAAAAGAGCTAAGGGCAGACCCGTGGTGCAACCCCATCCCTACCGAGAATGACTCAGAGTCGCCCCCGGAGGTCCTTACCCTAGTCTTAGCCCCACCGTACATATCCTTGATCGTGCGAGTGTACGCGATGGAAACTTCTCTCGTCTCAAGGCACCTCCATAAGACCTCCCTTGGCACCCTATTACGCCTTCTCAAGATCAATAAACACCATATGAAGGTCCTTCTTCCTAGCCCTATACTCTTCCATTAACCTCCTCACGAGGTGAATGGCCTCTGTAGTCGATCTGCCAGACATGAAATCAAACTGGTTCTCAGAGATGCATACCTCTTTCTGCACCCTATACTCAATGACTCGCTCCCAAACCTTCATGGTGTGGCTAAGCAGTTTGATGCCTCAGTAATTCCTTGTGATAACACAATGCTGAAGTAAGTACCTTTAATGGCTTTAAGTGGAAAGGAACATATATATGGTAGTGAAGTATGTCGGATGATTGGCCGGCGAAGAAAATATTAAAGGAAAAAAGTCTGACAATCTTAACTTGGAAATTACATATTACTTTGATGGGGAGCAGCAGAAACATTGCATCACTAGCTTGGCTTTACCATGAATAGCAGCAGAAACATGTGTGAAACCAATCATTTGTTTAGGAAGCATATATACACTTGGACAGTTTACTCAACATGGAGATAGAGCTTCCTTTTCCAGACCCAACACGGAAATACTTAGGTCTTAGCCCTTAGGTGTACAGAGTATACATATGTGAATTCTTTCTTTACATTATGTTTCATTTGGAGATTTATGAAAGAAAGGAAAATGCTAAGAAAGAAAAATAAAGTCAAAGAAACTAAAATTATTTATCTTGCTTAGTTAGTGAGAAAATTGGAGAGAAAATTATTTGTTACTCCGTATTAACTTATTTGTTTGATTGTTGTACTAAAAACAGAAAATAGACATCACTTGAGGAAGGCGAGAGCGGGGTGGGTGGGGGAGTGGTGATGTAAAAAAGATGTGGCACACATCTTAAAGTATCTACCTTAGGAGACTATCATCAAAAGCTCATGCTTTTACTGGGCAAACAAGGTACATTCCATAGCTCAAACCCTCCATTGAGGTATACTCCAAAAATGCAAAAAACACACTTGTCTCGTTACTCGATTATGCACTTATTCTATTTATTTTTTCGCTTGCGTATCCACCGGTGTTATTTAAAGGTGCGGTCTTAGGCGCCCCTAAGGAATAAAACAAGCATGCAACAAAAGGGCAAATGCTACCAAAGCATACGCACATGAAATTGCATATCCACTAGTGTTTCTCAAAGTGCAATATAATACTAGTCTCGTGCCATGGAAATGTGTGCATGTTAGGATAGCATGTGAGACAAAGCAAAGTCCATCTCTAACAATCATAGCATATCAAATATCAACAAAAACAAATTCCAATGAATGTGCATCAATAATGATACTCCCAACCATGAACTCTTCATCAAGCAAAATGAACTAGAAAAAAAAAAATTGGACAAGAAAATGAGCCACGTGAACAAGTGAAGAGGTGAGGGAATTGGGGGAAATGAAGTATGAGTGGAGGTGAGACGGTGCTTCAAGGTGTGGGTGTGTGATATTGTAGCTCTAAGCCTCTAACTCTCAAAGATAAAATGTTGTGATTCTCAGGAGGTTTCACAACACAGAAGCATTCACGAAGCTATCTTACACATGTTAATACAAATATTTACAACATATACAAGAGTAACCACATGTCATAGATTAAACACAATATAGCACATAAGCTCAAAGTATAAGGTCTTGGTTACTCCCCCACGCTTAAACAAAAAATCTTCCTTGATGTCAAGAAAAATCCTTAATGTTTCATGTTTCTTGACACCAAAGACAGTGTCTCCATCTAAGTGTAGGGGAAGTAGTCAAAACTTTAGAGTTTTAACTTTGCGCTTGTGTCTTATCTTGTGTTTAATTTATGACATGTGATAACTCTAGTATATGTTGTGAATATTAGCTTAGACATGTGTAAGACACATTCGTTAATGCTTCTTTGTATTGCGAAACCTTTTGAGAATCACCACATTTTATCTTTGAGAGTTAGAGCTACAATGTCACACATCCACACCTTGAGGCACAAAATGATTGAGACACTACCTCATCTCCACTCATCCTTTATTTCCCCATTACCCTCACCTCCTCACTTGTCCATGTGGCGCATTTTCTTACACAAAAAGATTTTTTGGATTTATTTTTCTTGATGAAGAGTTCATGGTTGGAAATATCTTTTTTATGCGCATTGGTTGTTGTTTGTTTTGGTTTAGACTTGATATGCTATGATTGTTAGGGATGAGCTTGACTTTGTCTCATATGCTACCCTATCATTCACACATTGTTATGGCGGGAGACTAGTATCACACCTCGAAAAACCCCCGAGTATATGCAATCTTGTGTGTGTATGCTTTGGTAGCATTTTCCCTTTTGTTGCATGCATCTTTTATTCCTCAACAGTGCCAATTTTGATGCAAATAATCTTTTATGCGTTGTTAAACACCAAAGACCTCGAATCAAAAAGTGTAGGAAACGATGTGGAAGAGCATTAGAAATAGTAAGAGAGTGAGTAAAGTGGAGTATGGATGTTGTATCCACTGCCATAGCGATATTGGTTGAGATTCGAGTGCAGAGTGTAATTAAACACTAATATTGAATTGCAATATGTGAATCAAGTCCTAGAGACGTAGAAGGTGAATGATATACAAGTGAAATGAAACTAAACTAATGCAATGAACAACACTAAAAATGAAATGCAAGAAGTAAAAGGAAAGCAAGCCAAGTTAGAGATTTAATGTTAACAATGCAAATTCTCAAATAATTAGAGGAAAGAGGAAAATCAACAAGATAGCGAGCAAACCACCTTGATTCTCACTTTTGTGGAAATCAAAAAAGAATTCTCTAGATAAGAGCCTACTTTTCTGTGACGCTCGTCTTAAGAGAACTACAATCACGTCAAAAAAGCTCCTCAAGTATCCTCCACTCATGCGGTGAGACTTGAGAGAGGAGACTCATGGCTAGGGTTCTCAGACCCGATTCTTTGATGATTTAAAACTCATTCTGAAATACAAGTATGTCATAGTGGCTAACAATAACATACAAGCCTTACTAAATCAAGATCCCAAAATCGATGATAATCCAATGACAATAACATAATATTAACAATCTATCACTAACCTACGCTAGATAATCTAGTCTAGCATGCTAAAACGTAAGAATGCTTAGAAAGATAAGAGAGTAGCAAATAAATGAAGAGCATAGATAAGATGGAGGAAATTAAAGTGATATTACAAAGCAAGTAAATAAAGATTAAAGAGTTAAAATTTAAATGTTTGAGTTTCCAAAACAAAGTGACATAACGAAAAAAGATGATAAAAAAACCCTAGTTTAAGAGTGTAGAAATAGAAATAGGGGAAATGAATCTAGAAGTAAAAAGGAGAAAGTTGGAGTGAAATGAGAATAAAGGATATAAGCTGAAAGTCATGAAAGACTCACATCGGATGCTTCACTGTTTTTGTGGGTCGGGTCTGTGGGTCGCTAGTAGGACGCCGGAGTTGGGTCTTCGACGGAGAGACCGCCATGCCTAGAGCCATGCTCTCCGGAGTTCGCCCGTGGGAGGAGGATCGCCAGGGTGGACGATAGTCGTAGGGGCCAGCCTCGCCGCTGCTGTGCGTCACTGGTCTGGAGTCTGAGGCGTCGGAACCTCCCTGGAGGACGAAATTCGCCGATGGTGGCCGCTGAATCTGTTAGTCGCCGGCGTCTGGTCAATCGATGGGAAAATGGAGCAGGTCCGGGTGGATTTGCGATCAGATTATCAAATCTCATTTGGAAGGATAATCAACTTCCTAAAATAGTAATTTGGCCCAAAAAACTTAAGGACTCGTTTAATAAGTGTGTAAGAGCATCTCGTATCCTCTATTTTTTCATCATCTATTTGCCTCTTTAGTAGAGCTCATTTTTCTTCATCCACTTTCAAACATAGAAGACGAAACAGAACAAATAGCAATCACTCTATTTTATGGCTTACGGATTAGAGCTCGTTTTTATGTATAGTGAAGGTTATATCTTTCAATTTTTATTTACACTTTACTCAATTTTAGATGGTCCGTTGGAGTTACTCTAAGAAATTTGTGTTCATATCTATCGAGGGTTTAGTGTATCAAATTGTAAATGTGCATCACCAAGGTTCCCATTACATTGCCCGACAATGTCATGGGATGACTTGGAGTCGCTCCAGTGCCCCGTTCGTAAAATTAACGGTTCCTACCTTCCCTAACCCATTACAATGAAGGCTATATCTTTCAATTAATATTGCTGTTTTTTTATAAAAAAATCTAATTTTTTTGAATCTGTTGCAACCAAAAGATTACAAGGTAAAGTCTTTTTAATATTTATTTAATTATATATTCTTATTCTTTTTAATCGATGCGTTTCAAAAAAATAACTTAAATTTCCTATTCTACAAAAGTATACTTTCATACACTTTTCTTCTTCAATTTCTTTTCTATTCTTTTTTCTTTTATTTTAAATTTTGAGTAAAATAAAAGAAACTATACAAAATAAATTTTCTTTAAATCAAGAAGAGAAAAATAATTAAAAACTAGAAAATGTTAAATAAATTTCAGTGTAAAAAATGAATTTTTCATTGATTTTTTTATCATGAAAATGAACCAATAAAAATCACTTTTAGACAAAATAAAATTATTTAATTTGAGATAAATGAAGTGTATGCTAACTATTTTTATTTTAATTATTTTTTTATTTCAAACACAAATTATTTGTTATTAAATCATTATGTAGTATAAAAATAGTTTTAAAAAACAACTCTAAAACATTTATGAAAAAGTGTTAAAAAAGAACTTCAAAAATATTGATGAAAAATAGAAGAAAAAAAGAAAACAATAGAGAAAAAAGGAGAGGCGGTGTTGGTGCTATTTTTTAAAACTATAAGATGTGATGGCGCTAGTCATTTAATATTTCAATGGTATTTTAGTGTAGAGGACATTGACATAGAAAGTAAAAACATTAAAACCAGAAGGGACAACGATGTAAGTTTTGAAACTATGGGAGGTAACGATGTCTAGCAAACCACAAGAAGTATTGGTGCAATAAACTCATCGAATCACATTTCTTTTTTTCTATTTAGTCCCTGTGTCTTTTGAGTTGGAAAAGCTAACTTCCAACTCCTTCCAGTTTCTTTCAACTACTCTCAATTCCTTCCAACTCCTTCCAGCAACGGCTTCAAAAGGTATTTATATATGATTAATATAAAATAACATTATTATATATCCAAATTTATAACATATCACCTCAAACAAAGACAATTATAAATTCTTTTTTATCCAAAATTAGAGTTTCCTTACATATCTATTTGGGTGATCATTTAATTGAGTGCTTTTTTAACACTTCAATTCTTCCAATATTTTCCAATTCCTTTCACTTTCTTCCAACTCTTTCTAATTTCTTCCAACATCTAACTTTGAAATATCATCCCAAAAGAACAGGGCCTTAGTGAGGAATAAAAAGAATTTAAATTCGATATCTCTAGATGAGACAAATCATTCAAATTGAGGATTTTGACATCTCTCATATTTGGAATATATCAATGTAGGGGCTTAATATCGCCCTCATTGGCAATCATTCCCCGCCACCAACTACCAATATCACAACCAACTACTCCCGTTGTCAGCAACCTCACCAAATTCATTTTAGATTTTGAAACATATATCATTTCTCTCATATTTCAAAATCTTATCATATCATAACTTGAAACTCACCAAACAGACCCTAAATTTGAGTGTAGACTAACCTTCTCCTTGTATTTGATGTTTGGACCTAAAATCAATCAATTATAACAAATCCATCCAAATTACATACGAGACAAAGTAACAGATGGAAAAGAAGAGAAGAATGATTATAAAGAGAGGAAGAATAAAGAAGAGAGAAAATATATCTTTGGTCCATTACTTTTAAAATTTTAAAAGATTTATTTTTGCACCAATAAGTAGATGATATATATGAAAAGATAATTGAGAACAGCTTAAGAATGATTATGTGTAAAATGTCAAAGGACATCCTTCCTGATATAGTAAACCACAACAAGGGAGCTTTCGTGAGGGAGGAAGTTAGTACATAATATCTTTATGTACCATGAGCTAGCTAGGGGATATAAAAGGAAGGGAATTTCACCAAGATGTCTAAAGAAACTAGACATTAGGAAAATATATGACGCTCTAAGCTAGGAGGAAGCTCTATAAGTTATGAGTTTATTGAATCTTCCTCATCAGTTCATGGCTTGGGTTGAATAGTGTATTAGCTCAACAACATTCTTTGTAAACATTGAAATGGCAATGCTATAGCTATTTTAGAGGAGGAAAGAGGTTGAGATAATGGGACCTAATATCTCCTTTAATTTTTGTCCTGATAATGGAGTATTTGAACAGATTACTACAACATATGGCAGAGAAAAAGGGACTTTGAGTTTCATCCCATGTGCAATTGTGCAACTTTTAAATATTATTAACTTGAACTTTGTTGGTGATCTAATTATAGTATGTAAAGCCGAGGATAAATCTATAGATTGTATTATTGAGGTACTAGATATTCTTCAAAGAACTACTGATTTAAGTGTTAATTACACTAAGTCACATATAATTTCTGACAAAGTTGAGAAGAAAGATCAAGACAGGTTCCTAAAGAAAACAAAGATTCCATTGGGAGGGGGGAATTGCCACTTACATATCTCTGCAGCCTTATCACTGTTGCCAGGGTGAGTGTGAAGGAGTGTGACAAATTGATGGAGAACATTGCAACCAAGATAACATTCTAGGCTACGAAACGCTTGTCATATATAAGGAGATGTAGATTAGTTAACAATGAGTTGCTTGAGATTATTACATTCTGGAGCAGATTATTTTTAATCCCCACAATTCAAATGAGAAGATTAAAGTTAGAGAGAGCACATGTTTCGTATTATTTAGAAATAATAGGCATATTTATATAGTATTATTCTAGCTCTAACTCTAAATATAGTTCACAAAACATAGTATTATTTGTTTTTCTATTATCTAAGCATAAATATGAATATTATATACTAAGTTATGGGTCATTGATCCGAATCCACCCAGTTCGATCGGTTGATTTATCTAGTTCAATGTCTGGTTCAATTTTCAAGACATTAGAACTCATGCCAGGTGTATAGCTTGGATCATGGGGTAATAATGAACTGGCAGTTGTAAAATCTTGTGTTCCACTTTCTATTAAAAATACATTTTTATCTTTATTTTTTCTCGCATCAATCATATCATACTTTTTTAACTAATAATCTATCTATACATCTTATTTTCACCTTTCACATCAAAATCAAAATTAAAAAATTAATCATAAATTTATACTCTTTATTTTTTAAAATCAAAATAAACACCATATGTAGAGTGTAGACTCGTCCAAATCTTTTTTCTTTTACGGAGTACTATACTTTGGCTTCCTTCCAAAACGTCCAATCGACATACAATTCCTTCCATCGGTGTTCTTCCAAAGACAACCTCTGGTATTTCTTTTCCAACGCCCCATCCCCTTCTTCGCTGCTTTATCTTTAACCCTAATCAAATATTCTCAATCAAAAGTTATGTCTTGTTTCAATTATACATATGTAAAACACAATTAGTAGATGCTTTTACCATTAATTGTACTTTCGGAGGTACAAATTCCAAATCTGAATCGCTTGTTTACAGATCTTCTATTAGCCCCTGCTATTATCGAAGGTTTGTATGAGACACCACTATACACAGCTCTTATTTTCACGTTTCAGATCAGTATTTGCTCCGTTCTATTTTTAAAATTTTTTATATCATATATTTTTCTTTACAACAGCTGATTAAATTCGTCCCTTTATTTCTTTAATAATCTGTATGTATTTATCATTTTAAAAGAACTTTTTTTAATAAAAAAATTTCATTGAATAAAGGGGATAGAATTCTTTTAAAAGAATATATTATTAGTATGATCTATTGAATTAAAGTATCTACCTTTATTTTTTAATACTCCGTATTATCTATTGAAAATCTGCATTTTTTTTCCTATTTGTTATCCCTCAGGCAAAAAAAAAAGAAAAAAAAAGAAGCAGTGATGCTAATTGCTATCGTGTAAGATTTAACATTTATTTAAAAAGTCTGTCATCTTTGTGATTATAAGAATATGAATACTAAAAGGTTATAAATTATGTTACTGTGAACCATAAAATTGCTATCATTATTGCTATTGTAAGTGTTTTGTAGCACCATGTACAATTCTTATTTCCCAATCTCTTTTGTTTTATAACAAAGTAAACTTAAAATAAAGCAAATTATAAACAAACTGATAGATACTTTTTAATTGCTATTGACAGATACTTAGCAAGGAAAAAACTTGAGATAGTCAAGGCAAAGCCCCTCCTTTTGCTCTAGTAAGTCTAAGTGTCTAACATTTTTTGCAGTCAATTTTGGAAGGAAAATTACAAAAACAAACTGCATTGTTATATATAGAGAGATAGACTTTAGATAGAGTAATAACTACTATAGATATAATGTCACCCCTATAGGTGATATTTAAGATGCCGTTGAAGATTGTGGTGGTGATGATTTTTCTTTTGCTGCAGGTAGCTTTTGATTATAGAGATCAAGTCCTGCCAACAAATTTCTGATTGTTGACCATTAATGCGGGAAAATTTATTTAAGTCTGAAAGGTGATTTACTTGTGGTGTGGGTATTTTATAAGACATGGCAGAGGTTCGGAGTTCCGGGAAATCAATTGATCAGTTGTTGGAAAAGGTTCTGTGTATGAACATTCTTTCTTCCGATTATTTTAGAGACCTTTTGAGGCTGAAGACATATCATGAAGTGATTGATGAAATTTACAACCAAGTTGATCATGTGGAACCATGGATGACTGGAAATTGCCGTGGTCCTTCAACAGCATTCTGCCTTCTGTATAAGTTTTTTACAATGAAACTCACTGTCAAACAAATGCATGGCCTTTTGAAGCACGTTGATTCACCATATATCAGAGCTGTGAGTATTCTCATGCCATCAATGCATTGGAAATATCAGTTTTCATTTATAGCCTTAGTCACTCTTCTCTTTCCAATGAAGAAGCTTCACTTGCAAAGTTTTTCCATCAGTCTTCATAGGCATAATTACAGGGAAAGATATGGTCTATAAAATTGCGCTATACAGTTCTTTTTAGTTTTGGCATTTTCAATGGAGCTAAATTTTCTTTAAAATATCAGAATTTATCTTTAGCATATCAATAAGGTTGGAATTTAAATAATTCCTTACAAATTAATGTGTTACAACATGCACATTCTTAAGAAGCTTGATTAAATGTCTTGTTTGATTAATTTTCCTTCTCCAGGTGGGATTCCTATATTTGAGATATCATGCAGATCCAAAGACATTATGGAGTTGGTATGAGCCATATCTTAAAGATGATGAGGTGTGAATGTGCTTCCTTCCAACTTATTTATTACCCAGAGCATTACATTTGCTGTTTTAACAATCTCATTTAGAGGATGGATCACTGTTCTTTTAAATGAATGCATGAGTTATTGACCAACATTTTAGTTAGTTCAATCAGATGTAAAGGTTTGGGAGAGTATGTTTAATGGGAGTTTGAATTTATGAATGTGCTTGTTACTGTCACATTCATTTTCTGATCATATATTGCCATTTGGAAATGCTATTTAATGTTCTCTTCATCCCAAATTAAACTTCCTATTTACTTTTTCATGGTGAACCATTTAATGCTAACCTTAAAAGGAATGAGAAGTTTATTTTGGGACAGACAGAAAATGGATATGAGAAGTTTATTTTGGGAGAGGAAATATCTTTTTTTTCTATTTTTTTCTTTAATACTTAAGGCATTGCATCGCTTTTAAGAAATGAACTATATTTTCCTTATATCTTTATGTTTAAAATGCTTACCATGCAACTTTTGAAACTCATTAACGTTTAATCCTTTCGCCTACCTATTTGCAGGAATTCTCTCCTGGATCTAGTGGTAAAATGACCACTATGGGTGTCTATGTGCGTGACTTGCTACTGGGACAGGTAAGGTGCCAAATCATTTATTCGATAACTACTATGTAGTTTTATTTGTTTTGGTTTTCCACATGTACTGCTTCGAATTCCAGACGACCACATCCTTGCACATTCAATTGTCTATGATTGCTGTTGATGTATACCTCTCTTCATGAGTGCTTTAACTGAACATCTGAACTCAATCGTTCCCAATTGGTTCTGTTACTTCTTTATACTATTTGCCAATATGCGTCCACTGTTTCTGAAGGTCAAGGCAAGAGTCTATGCTCCACATGCATTCTACACTCAGGCAGACCCTAGCCCTAACCGTGCCACACTTTTATGCATGATTGACCTGACCTTGTAGAGTATTTTTAAGTTTTAATACTTGGTATTTAAAAGAATTGTATTGGGGAAAGAGCACGGCAGCACGCATCATGCGAAAGTTGAGCAATCATCTACATTGTTCCACCCATAAAGAATGCAGTGCAGTAAAATTTCAGTCAGCTTTTATTTGATACTAACCATGTGTTTGAGTCTTGGTGCTATATGTGCACAGTTATCACATAAGACGTTTTTCCAATTCTAGGGTGTATAATAATCTTTCTTTTGGCCTTAGTCATTCCTTTAAAACATTTATTTTTGTAATCATGGTGCGGCTCTTTGTGTGTGTGTGAAGTGTTCATGCGTATAAGAGGATTAAGGGCTACCATCGGAAGTCCTTGGATCTCACGTCGAATGTGGATTGTGTGTTTCTTTTTTATCATGGTATTGCCTAGGCGTCTCCAAAGTTGGAGAAGGTCATCATTGTAGTTCAACTCACCAGATATAAGAAAGGCATCGTTTTGCATTGTTGAGGCGACAACGAGGCTTCATGGTGATGCAAAAGTCCTTGTTTTTTTGTCAAATAAGTCTACCAACTCTGTTTTTGCCATTTAAATTTACAATAGCATCCGAACCAGTAAAAACAATAACACCGGAGATCAACACGCTTCACGAGTCGCGTAAGGTTAGACACTTAGACGGTCATGTTTTCGGATTTGCTTTTTTGTTTTTTTGTCTTGTTGCACGGTTAACTGCGACATTAAGTGCCACAGTTTTTTTTACTCATGCAATCATTTATGTTATGGTACTTACATATCTACTATCTACGGAAAAATAGCTGATTAGATGATGATAATGATGTTGTTGCGATTGGTTTCAATGTTTTTTTCTACAGTTGAAAATTTGTTTTCCAATGGAAATGGGTTCAGACTGTGATTGTAATAGTTTTTTGTTATGGTTTTTGGGCATGAAATGTGTTTTTTTAAATATTTTAAAAATTTATATGAAATATTTATATGATTTTTTAGGTTTATGAATTACAATACATTTTATGTTTATATGAATGTTACTATAACATTTATGACTTATTGCATAGTCAACTAGGTGTCCTGATGGTTTGTTGGTGCCGCGCCTCGTTTTGGTGCCGTGATAACTATGGTGCGTGTGAGAGTTACATGGGATGGCGTTTACTCTAAATAATGGGCTTTTTGAGATAAGTCCGGCCCCTTCACTGATTGTATGTGTGTGCATGTCTATGTGTTACTCCATAAAAAAGATTTTTGTCCGACTTAAATTCGTAAAATAGTTTACATGTAAATTTTTGTTCCAAGATACTAATACTATTATAACTGCAAAGTAATGATGACCTCTTTGCAAGGATTTGCATTCATTGATACTACTTTTCAACAAAAAAGTACTGTATTAACTGAAGTATAGAACTGGTTCTTGTTTATCACAAAACTGAATGGAATTCTTAAAATTGAGTTGGCTAGCTAATGGAGGATTGAAGATCATTAGTTAGTTCCCTTTGCCCTGGCCTAGGAAATGGTGTTACTCAACATTACTGGCTGAATTCTGTATGAGGAATTTTGTGTGTTCGGATGGTGATACAGTATATAGCCAATTAAACTAGGTAATGCTAATTCGGAAATGATTGGTTAGTGGATCCTTTTGCAGTGACACTGCAAACCTCACCGGTAAAGTTCTGAACCATGGTTTTGCTAATTTTCATTTATGATTATGCTCTACTGCGTATAAGCTGTCATGTTTACCAATATGTTAATTATGCCTTTGAAAAGCTTGGGCCCTGTTTGTGATTGTCTTTGGGAACAAAAAAGTGATTCTTAGCCAAAATGATAATTTTACCCTTAAAAATTAGTTTGCATCTAAACGCCATCTTTTGTATTTTTAAGGGTAAAATTGTCAATTCATCATTAATGGGGGTGGATTTAGCCAAAATGAGAGTGGATTTAGCAACACCCAACAAATAATTGATTATCTAAGTAAAAAAGTATACTTGGTACTGTTTGCAAATGTAAGTATAAAAGTATTAGTTTCTGCAAAACCAAAATTGAGTGTTTGCCAACCAAAATTACTAGTGTTTTACTAATGAGCATTAAACATAATTAGCCCTATAAAGTAAAATGAAAAAATGTTGGTGAAGACAAAAAACTGCATAAAATGAGCAAATAAGATAAGCAGGTAGCTACTTGCTTTTGGCACATGGAGATTTTCGTGGCTCCAAAATATGTTCAGCTAAGCCATTTATTTCCAATCACCAAGAATACAAAGGAAACTTAAAACCAGTACTCTCCCGTTTGGAAATGTTCTTCTCTCTTTAGTTTTTGGACCACCCAAGAATTTTCCTCTAATTTCGTTATTCGGCAAATTATTTTGTATGAAATGTCTTATTTAACCTTTACATATTTCCCCACCCATCCTCATTACTCCCCATCAACCCTAGAATTACTCCACCACCACCACCTTCTTCCTTCAATTGTTCTTTCTTCCCATTCTTCTTCTTCTTCTTCTTCCTTCAACTTGTATTTCTTCACCTTTGATTCTTCTTCTCCCCCTTAATACTCACCGCCACCACCATCTTCTTCTTCCTTCAATTATTGTTCTTCCCGCTTCAATTCTTCTTCTTTCAGCTTTTTTGGGTGGCATTCTGATATCGACAGACCTACTCCTTGGCAGTGCTCCATACAGGGAAATGATGTTCAAACGGTGTTTTGGATGGGCATGTCGGTGTTTTGAACAGCGGCTGAGACCTGAAGCTCCAGCAGGCAGCAGCAGTGGACGATCAATAGACTTTTAGGGACAAATAGTGTAGTTATGGAAAGTCAATACAATTTTCAACCCTCCTAAGTGTGCCCAGTCAACTTGAGAAGAAAATTCCCTGATGGAGGGAGTAAGAAGCAGAGATTTTAATTTTTTTAATACACTCCCAACATGCATCTTGTAACTCTTAAAATAATAGAACCAACCATTGGTTGCTGTCAACCACCTTGAAGGGAATCTTAGATTGCTATGTATGCTGGTATTTAGTTCTCCCATTAGCACCTTTAACTTCATTAATGCACTTACTACATTTGATCTAGAATTAATCTTTTACCATATGAAGAGCCTTTGAGTAGTCTGATGATGATGACAAGATTTAGATGATGGAACTGTGCTGAAATGTTCGTTTGGCAGTGAATTCTGATTTATGTCTCATTGAATTTACTTTTTCATTTATTGTGATTATGAGTTTATTTTTTAAAGAAGGCATTCTTTTAAAAATGATGCATACTCATTTTTATCCTGAATCTTGATTCTGCTAAAAAAATTATCTCTTCACAGAAAGATTCTCTATAATTTTTCTTCTTTTTTTGAACTGTCAAGTTGACAAGGAAATGAGGGAACAACATCTGGCTATTTGTAAGGGCAGTACTGGCCTCTCATTCTGCAGTTTGACCAGTAAAACCTTGTTACGTGCCTCTTTTTTCTGTTGTGCATTCCATTTTTATTCTTCTCCCAACTAATTCAATCCTCAAAATGTAGAATACATTAACTATTTTACGTTGTTTTGTTTGTGTAAAAAATTACTAATGTTTGCTCTGTATATGTAAATTCTGACTGAAGTGAACTTTTTTTTTGCGTGTTTGATTGCAGTACTACTTTGATACGCTGTTGCCTCGCATCCCAGTCCCTGTAATGCGCACAATCGTATCAAATCTCGAGAACATGAAGTTTCCCACCAAACCCTCTGGTTCAACAGGGGATTCCAGTCGCGGGTCGGAAGAAACAGCTCGCCGGCCTCCATCAGTCAAAGCTTCACTCTCAGTCTCTTTTGGCCAGCGTGCCCCACACCGTGCATCCACAAGAGATTCATCCCCCATTCGCCGCACGCTGACATCACCTCCCTATGATGCAAGACGGTCTCCCAGTTACCGTCGCAGTCAAAGCCGCGACCGAGAAGGGGACCGCGAGAGGGAGAGGGGCAGTAGGGATCGAGATAGAGATAGGGATAGAGATAGAGAGAGGAGGTATGATTATGATAGAGAGAGGGAGAGGGGAAGAAGGTACGACGACTATGATAGAGAGAGGGAAAGGAGAAGTAGAAGGGATCGCGAGAGGAGCAGGAGCAGGAGCAGGAGCAGGAGCAAGAGTCATGGTCGGCGAAGTCCGGCAAGAGATGATGTCAGCAAAGACAAGAAGACATCTCATGTGTCTAGCAATCTGGCAAAGCTTAAAGACATCTATGGTGACTTGAGTAGCAGCCAGGAGAATGGGAACTATGATAGTGAGGCTCCAAGGGGTGGCGGCACCGGGGCCGAGGAGGTTATCCGGCTTGGCGGTTCTTCTTGGAGATAGAAAACAGAAGTGCTCAATGATGTGTGGTTTTATGGTGACCAGCATCTGCTTTATATTGTCATTCTGCAATGGCTGCAGCCTTGTGATGTATTATATTATAGACCAAGCTACCATTTCCATTGTTATTTCTGTTGGATGGGGATATTTGTTTGTTTAACTTTCAAAGGCTCATTTGATTCACACTACTGTATGAGATGAGATTGTATTTGCACTACATACTATGAATTGCCAACAGATTTGATAGCTTGACTAAAGCTGCAATGACCCCCCCCCCCCCCCCCCCCTCATTTTCTTTAACTATTCCATCCGTTCTAAAATAGTTTCAAATCGAAGCCAGAACTTCCGGTTCTAAAACCGACTCGTCACTGGATCGGAATTGCTCCAGATATTTATACTAAAGAATTGTACTTACATTTTGATGACTTATATTGATACAAAATGCTACTACGATTGTAAAATTTTTCACTCACATTTTTTGTCAATATAAGTCATCAATCTTGCACTTACATTGACACAAAATCAAAGTACAAACTTTTATGGTATAATTTTTGGGGTACAAGTATATTTATCCATTTTAATTTCATGAACACTAAGAAAAGAATAAAACTTTTGGTACACCAACGATTGTACCCCAAGTTGTACACTATAGGAATGACACTTTAATGATTCACAGTAGCATGAAATGCTAGTATAATTTTTTTTGATCGCACTAACATGTTGTAACAATGTGAATTATCAAAGTGTTGATGCATATTTGAAGTGTATAATTTGGGTACACGGCACACGTAGCATGGTTGTTAAGAAAAGTGTTGGTAAGATGTTGAAAACATGTACGGAGTAGAAAAGTAAAAAGTGAGCGATTAGAATTTGATTATTGGCATTTTCTCGAATTTAGTTTTTTATCTTCTATGATGTTGGTTTTAAATTAAGGACTAGGGTGTAACTTAGTCCATAACCATAGTAATTATTATTGTGTTGCCCGTCAAATGGACATCAGAATACATCATTGAAAATGAGTCGATGTAAAATTACATTTTTAGTCTTCAGATTAGCAACATTATAGAAGGTTAAAAAAGGACTAAATACAGGAAGGTACTAAATATGAAAAAACATTATTATAAAGGATCAATTATAGATTTACTCTTAGTAAATGCATACATTTATGGAGTAATCTTTATCCTTGAATTTTTTTAAGTGTTAAGTTCTGCTTAAAACTCCAAATCTACTGCATTGGAGCATATTTTCTACTTAGTGCCAAATCTATGCTTAAGAATTTACGGATCAATCCTCTAATCTGCCTCTCTATTTGATGAGTTTCCTTAAGTGTGCCAATCTATCAATATGTCAAGGATTAACAATCTCAAGATTTTCTATTTCTTTCAATCTTTTTCTTCATTCTAAACTTTGTGCATCAAATCTGTCAATTTTGGTTTTCAAAATGACTAATGAAATACGTCTTCGGAATTCGAGCAACAATACAATACGAAGTAAATTAAGTATAAAAAACACAACACTTCTTGTCGAAGTGCAAAGTACTCCGTAGCATTTATATGCACAAAACACGCATTTTAAATTCATTTGTAATATGGTATTTTCACGTAGATAGAACACATACTTCCTCTATCTCTAGATACACTTTTTAGCTAGCTATTATTACGACTTCTTAGTAACTTTTAATTTTAGTATAATTTTTTATATAATTTTACAATGTGTAGTTTGTACTCTTTATTTGTATACCAATTTGTATATAAATTTTTTAAAAGATAAAGATTTTACACGTTCAAAGTAGGGTAATATATATTTAAATTTGTTTTTCCCATTATAGGCAAAACATTTCTCTATCAAAGAGAATAAAGATCAAAAAGTAAGAAAAATAAGAGCAATAACCTAATAAGCAAATTATATACAACCACACAAGCAATTCTTTTCTAAATGTCGATCCGCAACTATTCTAATCGGAGAAATTAAGAAAGAATTGGTACAAAGCACGAGTGCACGACATCCATACAACTCTTATTTTTCTAGTTTTTCTTTTCTATTTTAAATATTAAAAAAAAATTCCACATGATGTAGGTGGACTTAGATCTTACTCCGTATTTTTTTCTAGTTTTTCTTTTTCTGTTTTAACTATTCAAAAATATTGACATGATGCAGTTGGAGTATACTTTTCTTTTTTTAAAATTAACTTCTCATTTGATTTTTTACGGTTTTTAATGCAACACTTTGGCCATTGATATATATATTTTTATATAAATACAAGCATTATAAAAATAATATATTTCAAAACTATGTTTCAAAATAGATCTATTGATAACACATTTATATGAAAATTCAATATATTTTTTCCGTTAAATACGGTCAACATTTAAAAAATTTCACAGCAAAAGTCAAATCAAGAAATTAATCTTAAGGGAGAGAGTTATTAATAAAGAAAACCTATTAAATAGGAGTAAATCATGAGACATATCCTCAAAATAAGAGTCTCTAACTTATATACCCAAAATAGGAGTAATTAATAAAACTCCCCACCCCTATCTTGATCGGTCCGCTCCCCTTCTTCTCCCAATCCCTAGCCGATCCTTCCCTGTCATTCTTCCTTCTACTTAGGTTGGAGAATTGGAAATACACATTGTGTTCAACTTTGGTCATATATGTGCTTTGAAGTTGTCTTTTTTTCCATAACACCTGTGTAAAGATATGACTTTTTTTAAAATCAAAACAAAAGCAAACTTTTATCTTTTCTTCTCACTGCATTTGTGTTGTGATGTGGCTTTTATAAAACCAAAATAGTTAGGTAATTTTAAATATTGCGTGGAGTAAATTATTAGCATTATTGTTTTTTAGATAGTTGTTGTTGGCATTGTGTTATAAAAGTTGGCATTGTATGTTGGCAAACCGCAGTACTTCTTGACACTTAACAATATTTATGGCATTATATATTGACATATTTAATATTATCCAGTGACATGTTTGTTATTGTATGTTGCAATCTTTGACATTGTTGCTTCGGTTGACATTGTATAGATAATTCTTTTTTACAGTAATTTGTGGCATTATGACACTTAAGCGGCGGCAATTGCAGATCATTATGGTGTCAGCGGTGATGGAGCAGAATTGGTGGCGTTGGTAGCGACGTGAAAAATCACCGCGAAGGGTACATTGTTGTGTCGGGGCACGACGGCACGGGGATCAACAACCCGATTTTTTTGTTTTAGGGATGTACTCAGTAAGTTATTTTTGTTTATTTTTTTTATTTTTCCTTTTTATTTTTTTTTCTCTTTATGTTGGCCAAAACATAGCCTTACAAGAAAACACTTACTAATGAGTGTCTTTGATGTCTACCCGCAACAAAACAAGGAGAACGCGGGTCTCTAAACTTTAGGAAATGAATTTAGTTTAATAGGGAGCATTTAAATAACTCCTATTTTGGGGAGTTTTCTTTTCTACTCTTATTTTGGCATATTATCTATGTTTTGCTCCTATTTTGCTTCTTAACCCTTATTAATACTACACAATGTATAAAGGACCAGCCTACCTTCTCACTGAATCAGTCTTTCTAGTATGATCTAATGTGCTGAATGTTTTTTTACTAGTCCGAATCAAGTGTTTTCCTTATGAACATTTCTGATCCGGTTAAACTAAGATGACAGCATTTTAAAAAAATGTCACTTTCCCAAGTTCAGAATTTCACAACTTGGTTCAAACTTCAAATGGGCAACGTGTAGATATGTTGGGGAAGCTGGGGGTACTGATGGAATAGAATAGTGAGTAAACACTTGCAAAATGAACAAAAATATTTAAGAACTAGCAAACCATAATAAGCTACAAGATGAACTGCAAAGTGACAAGGATGTTCTTTCGAAGTGCGGCCATGTCAAAGACAATACAACAAATTCAGAACTCAGGTAAGTAATTTTAAAATAATAAAGAAAAATAGAAAAAGAAAACTACATTCTAAACGGTCTTTCATCTAAAATTGCAGATTGCCTAGCAGATATAGTGCAAGGAAGGAGAAGGCCATTCCATTCCCATAAGAAGCTTAGCTATATTATATTATTATTACTCACACTTGATAGAGCGGTAGATATGGCGGACAAAAAAGAGCGAAGCACGGAAACCAACCGTCCCAAGCATGAGGAAGAAGCCATAACAGATGCATGCCATGTACCCAAAGAAGAATGATGTTTGCATGAAGCCTGACATGTCCGAACGCGCATAGTAGTAATACAAGCAGTATCCATATATGAATAACCCAGTTGACCCACCGCAAACGAATGACCTATAATCAACACCAGTCACATGCAAGGCAATGAGTTAGAAATAGTAAATTGTTAGGGCAAATTCTTACGTGGTCCTAAGATCCATGCTCATTTTATGGACCTTAGTGTATTGATATCATAAAAGAATTGGGTCTTTTGCAAAAAAGAAAATATCTACTTGTCAGCTCATGAAAAGTGTGAGAAGGTCCACATTTCACATTATGACCACGGAAGAACAACTCAATCGTTAGAGATGGATGTGGAAAAAACTCATATGAACTGGAAGGCTCACCTCCACCACCATTCGTGGTCTTCAGCGGCAAGTTGAAAGTATGTTAATGCCACAGTGATGAAAGCAGTGACAATCAGCAGGATTAAAAACACAATAAATAAGATGCTGTAGATTGTGTAGATCCTGTGGCCCCAAACACTTGCAAATATATAGTACAGTTCTATATATATGGCACTGAAAGGCAAGAAACCAGCCATGGCCATCTGAGGGAGCGCCCCACGGTACCAGGGTAAAGGAGGGATTTCTCTCGGGTATTTAGTAGTACGACAAGGGGCTTGGAATTCTGCCTTGCTGTTCTTTCCAGCAATTCCTCCCAAGACCAACAACGGTGATGTGACAAGAGCCCATATTAAAAAGATAACCACAATGGTACCAAAGGGCAATGCTGCTGTGGCACTGTAAGCAATGGCTACAGTGTTCAAGAAACAGAAAGTGAGAAACAGTGGTCCGCAGAACAGTGCTCCGGTTAATAACAGATTCCTGACCTGTAAGACAGAATGACCTTTAGTTTATTAACTAATTAATACATGGACAGGATAGGCACTTCCAGCAACCCTGGACAAGCTAAACATGTAAGATGATGGGGAAACAAACTCTGGAGCATTTTTGTTCAACAAAATGTACTGTATGGGTACGGAGTAAATGAGAGGCATAAACAAACAGACCCAGTTTGCTCCTTCAAGTTGGCAATAGAAGGAGGCAGCAGTATAGCCAGCAACGCCTGAAGTGAGGGCATATATGACGACCAAGGCAGTGAATAGAGCTCCCCGATTATAAGGATAGAACACACCAACCAGTGCCAGGATGAATATAAAGATTGTCCTGGGAATCCACAGTGTGAGTGGGGTAAGAACATAAATATATGAATATATGGAGCTAGAAGCTCATTAGTACTTCACATATTTTTACGAGGGATACCTACATGGTAAATAATTGAGTACCAGAACCCAGGGCGGCAGCCAACACAGATTTATACTTTGGATATCTAAAAACATCACCATGGATGTATTTCCACCCAGTTTCTTCTTGATCATCGGCAGCTTCCTCATCATGAGCATACCTTTATAATAACAAATTAATAATAATAATCATCATACAGTAATAATAATTTCACAAAATCTCTAAAGATTGAGAATGATTTGAAAATAATGAATAAATAGAATAAACGATGCCTACTTAACAAAATCATTCTTAAGGACGCGCATAAGAATAGTTGCCAGAAAACCAGTAAGGAGAAGAACCGTCACGCAGGAATTGATTATTGAAAACCAATGGATTTCCAAGTGGTGTGGCAGAGATGAGGACTGGGAGTACTTCTCCATTCTCTTCTCAAAAGGAGTGCTTGTTTCCTTCCATTTCACAGAATACATGAAGTCTACATTAACCTCTTTGTCCTCCGTGATATCAACAAGAGCATTGGGATCAGTCCGTGCATTGATCTCAATCACACGATCCTTGTTGTAAAAGATCTCAAAATGTAGATGCTTGAATAGGTAATATTTGTGCTCACTAGGGTCAGGTTTTCCTTCCTTATCAACCTTTCCAAGAAAACCCCAAATGGGAAGGTCATCATAGTACATCTGGAAGTAGTAATCCTTGGCAACAGCATCACGGAATTGTGCAACTTCTTTCTGTGACAGTGTCTTCTCACATACTCTTTCTGAGTCTATATCATGCAAAAAGTCAAGCTTGTAAGGGGCACTGACCAACCGGTCTCCATTCAACACTTCACCAAGAGCTTCCTTTTTTTCTTTTAAATGCTCTGTAAAAAATGACAATAAGTTCAGAATTAAAACATGTAACAAACAAGCAACTAAAAATAAAATTATTATTATTATTATTTCTGTTGTTATTGTTATTAATTTTAATATTATTGTTACTATGATTACTAGAACGCTCAGCAAGTTCAGGCCTATATTATTATATCAAAATAATACATTCCAAATTTTAACCATATGGTAACTTTGGAAAATAGAACGGTATGATGATGTCTAACCTGGAAGACAGAAAGGAAGATCAAAGTACCTGTATGTTTCACTGCAGTGTTCAAAAAGAAAACAAATGCAATTAGTCAAACATCACAATATACTCCCCGTCCCTAAATAAACTCCAATTTTTCCTTTTTGCAGTACCAAACAAACTTGGCCTTTCATTTTAAGAAAAGAAATGTGAGGTTAGCTTGTTCCCCTTTTTAAGAAATCTCTACCACACAAACTACACTATGCTAAACTACATGCAAAAGCAAATGAAGTTTAACTAGGGGTGGAAGGAGTAAATTCAAGCAAAGAAAAACAGCAGTAATGTTTTAGGTAGGTTTCCTTTCATGTAGCAACCTTCTTACGGAGGGTAACGGGATGTAGTTCAAAAACCTTCATCATGAGAGGCCCATAGAGTTTTTCAGTTGCATGTAGATAGTGATAATTTAAAGTAGTTGCTATAGTGAATTGGTGATATGAATCTCATTGCAAGATTACAACAACGAACCCAGTGAAATCCCATGGCGATGCGTTTGAGGGTGGGCAGAAGCACACCCTACCCCTACTTGGAGAGAAGAGAGATTGTTTCTAAGAAACCCCACTCAAGGTACAATCTCAATGCAAGATTGATATTGTAAAATAAACATGCATCTCATGGAATATGCACACAAGTCCTTTATACCAAAAAGCTCACAGATCTAAAATTTAACAACTAGCTCCATTTAGGTGGTAGGCCTTACTTTACAGCCTCCAATTTTTATCATTTTGGTCCGGCCTAAAGGCCGTCTATCTCTGTGTGTCTTGCTAGGCTCTAGTCTAGTAACCTAAAGGCCATTTAACTCTTTTTAGAACATTGAATAGACTTCACTTGACCCATTTGATCATGTTCATTTGTTATTAATCATTTGGATATACAAGTAATATTCTAATGGAAATATTTGCTTCTCCAGAAGCTTCATCATTTTATTTTGATCTGTGCAACAAAAATAATAACATAAGTAGAGGACAACGAAACAAGATACTAAAAGCAAAGTATATGTTATCTATGTATTTTTTATTATCATTAACACTCTTTACTATTGCTAATATTATTACTATACAATTCAAGTGATTGTACACCCTGGACCTTTCACACGATTTCTTAGTTGAACCCTCAATACCCGACCTGAATCTCAATAAAAATGATGAAAGGTGTGAACTAGTGAAGGAGAAACTATCTCTCTAGTACCCATTGACAAGCTACAAACTAAAAAAAAGGATCCTGATTAAGAAATATACAACCTTTTATTTTTAGTGAATTAAATCAAGGTACAAGATTCTACATCACTTAGACCCGTACATTTTCCAGGTGATCATGTTCTAGAAGTAATGTCATTCCAAAATGTTTACTGATCTTTGGATTCATTCTTAATCTCATAATGGTTTTATGACTTTGAAAGCACTTCAAACATGTTTATTGCTTTATTACTTTTTCTTGAAAGCAATTCATGGCTAAGTAGTTCATTATTGTTACAAGGACTTTGCATGAATTTTACTCAACAATCAAAGTGACTTTTAGAAACAAGCTGTCTTTTGGGACAAAAAAGTTCAAACATGACTTCTCTTTTTGTATTTTTTGAGAGGGGTAACTAGTAATTACTAAGCATGTTATCCGCCGCATTCATCATTTTAAAAACAGCACCTTCACTATGCATGAAGCATATTGCAGGTGCCAATGCCATCATCTATATTCTTTTAAGAAAGATAATAATACGCCAGTGATGAATCAAATTTGGAAATTAATCCGAGACAAAAAAAGAACTTAGAGATTTAGATGGGCTGAACTAGTGCGATCAGTATGTTAGAAAATTCAATCCTTGGTGCATGGATAACTAGAAGATTATCATTCTGTGGTGCACCTATGGTTAAAATATTCAGAACACTTTTCTTCTAAAGAGTTAAAATTAACTACAAAAGTCTAAACCGATTCCTAGAAGTGCAGTCAAAACCCTTCATTTCCTCTCTTATTATCTCAAGACCTCTCATTTCCTCTATCTCTGAACACTATATCTTATCCTCACTCACACATTAAGGATCCAACAGTATCTTATTCTTATCAGTTACAGATAGAGAAAACAGAAACACTCCAAAGATCAAACGGTAGCTTGTTCCTGTCTGAGTGGCAGCTTCTTCTTCACACTCAACCAGATCAGAAGTGACCCATGACAAAGATTCAGATCATAACTGGACACTAGCATATTACACCTTTAGTTGTCTCAAAAACTAGACTGATTCAAAATGGATATAAATACCTCTACAGAAAACTATAGAATCACACACAATCTCAAAAGTGACATAGACTCAGTACTAATCACTCAGCAACACAATTTTTTTCAACAATTTAACATACACACACAATCATATAATCACAGCAGCATCATTAGCTGATGATGAAGATTTCCAGCATTCAGATGTGCAGTAAGAATACACTTTGCAGGGAACAGCTAAATAGGAGACAAGTACACCCAACCGGATGCCAAAACAAAGTTGCTAATGTGTTCGAGAAGCAAAATGGACCGTTAAAAAAGAATAGGAGTAGATGGCAAGAAATTGTATGAAATCACAGCGGTGACAATGACAAAACCTCAACAATATGTAATTCTTCATTGATTTCAACAGCCACCAACAATCAAGGATCATGGTGAACACGATTTGAATCTTAATTCAGCTGAACACTAATACACGGCGTGCTGTAAAGACAAAAACATCTAGAAACGAAGATTTGATTACCTTGGGTTGTGGAAAGGCCCGACCTTGTTGGCGTAGAGAGGAACCGCATCACCGGGCTTGTAACTATGATCCGATGCATCGGATCTCGCCGGGGTCGCACAGCACAGCGCGAGCATAACAACGACGCACCACCACCACGCCGCCGGCTCCATTTTTCTCATTTCCTTGGTCTGTGAGCGTGTGTAGAGAGGGTAGAGTAAGAGAGCAGATCTCGATCTCCCTCGGCAATGGCGCTATCGGCGAGCGAACTTCGACAGCCTAAATGATAATGTGGTTTTGTAGACGACGACGTAGAGCAACATTTCACTACTCGACTTCCATGCTTCGTCCCTCACGCGCCTTAAAATGGAATAAGCTATTACAGTATAATGTAAAATGGGGCCAATTCCCATGATATTGACATTGAAAAGCAATGTAATGAGATGACTTGTGGTGCTTCGGTGTCTCATTCGTAAATTCCCTAACTTTCTCGGTATATCCCCTCACTCCATCACGACCCGAACACTATCTCACCCCTAAGTTAATTTTGACTTTGGAATCAAATTTTGACTCCAAGTCAAAATTAATTTGGGAGGTGAAAATTGAAGGGGTGGGGAATGCGTTCGGGTCGGGGCAGGGTGGGGGATTTACCGGAAGTTTTAGGGAGATATGAACTGTTAATTTTACGAACGGGACACTGAAGCACCCCCGGGTCATCCCTTGACATTGGTTCCCAATGTCATTCGAACCAAGGGGATGTAAAATTGGTATCGGAAAATAAGAAGTGATTAATCAAATCAAAATTTTGTTTGGAAAAAAATGATAGTATGAGTTACCTATTTTATAACTCCGCTCGATTTTAAAACCTTTTCATGTTCTAACTTTTTTAGTCTGATATTCTTTAACCATAATTTAAATATAATCTAAATAAATAAATGATATAAAAATTTGATATATCAAAATTACGGAGTATATCTTAAGATAAATCTAATTATATTAAATTTATATTATAACTAAGTATACTTTTTTTACAATTTGTTGTCAAAGTGTGCCAATGTTTGACTAAAAAAAGTCAAATACAAAATGTTTTTAGAGCCGGATGGGCATTAAAAAAAGAGAAGACACTCTTTTTGTAACACCCTCATCCGTCCAGGTCTGCAGCCCGTTTCGGACTAAAGTATTGATTTGGTAATCGTGATAATTTAAAACATTTCAACACTTTTATTCATCATAAATATTATTCAATACATAATTGTAGCAAAATACGAAGTGTTTAATAATAATGCAGAAGCGATTTAAACCATGTTTAATAACAATGCAATTATTCATTTTAAAATCACAAATTCCACCACGACAGTCTCGCCCCTTCCGCTTCCAGGAACATGCCAATCATTCATTCTGCCTACCTGCGTGTAGCAAATAAAACACACTACACGCTCAGCGGTGAAGCTGAGTAAGCATATTTAAAGCGTCGAACATCCACATAAATTGAATCTAAATTCACAAACAACCATTTGATATCATGCATACAATATGTAATTTATTCATGATATTCTCAATATTTTTATTTCAATATCTCGATATTCATCATTCATATTCAATATTCAATATTCAACAATATCCTTAAACTATGTTTAGTCTAAGGCCAGTTCCATTCTTAAACTGATTCTAGTTCAAGATATTCTAATCCTTAAGCTAGACCTAGTTTAAGATATATTTTTAAAAAGAGTTTTCAAATCTTAAACTTACCTTCGCTTAAGGTCAACCAAAAACCGATAGCGTGGTGTTCACTGTTGGGTTGGGTGGTACCCCCAAACGAGTAGGTACTCAAGTTTGGTTCTTGGATCCCGTACGTACGTTTTAACCCTAGCCACCGGGCATCATACCCGCAAGGCCTATTTCTAATCTATCTTAGAGGTCTTCTAGATAGTATTAGAAACCAATATCAATATATCTTAGAGTTCTTCTAGATATCCTTACAATCCAAATAATTTCATAATCATCAATATATTCATTTCAATTCATAATTTAATCTTCAATAATCATTTTAATCAATGGTTTCATCAAGTCATAATTATAATAATTATTCATCATAATCATTAATCAACATAACATTTGATAATAAACAGCGGTCTAGTCTCGAGTGCTAACACCCGAACTTACCGTCATGCATCACGTAATATTTTTATTTGTTCAAAACATTATTTTTACTATAAAAATCATTTTTAAAATGATTATAATCAATTGGTATCAAAAATATGATTCTAAAGCAACATTACCAGAAATATTTTCGGAACAGGAATTGAACTGATTGAGGAAAATCGATTATTTAAATTTTAATAATCCATTAATCATAAAAATCGATTTTTGCTTCTAAAATAATCCATTAAATCAAATAAATCGATTATTGGTTTAAAATAATCGATTAAACAACTAAAATCGATTTTTGTTTCATAAATAATCGATTAAAATCTAATTTCTTGGTACCTCGTCTGAATAAAGTTTTAATCGATTTTTAGGAAGAATATAATCAATTTTCGGCTACTGTTCATCATCTTCTTCCTCTGGTCAGTTTCGAGTATTATGGTTTTAAAACACCAAACTTCAATTAAATTATATAGAATGTTCTCCTAGGTTCATAGATCATTTTAGAATCATTAAAACATATTTTTAACATCAAATTCAAGGTTTATGATTCTTGGTTCTTCAAACATGTCCAACACAAAACTCAACCAAACGACTATTTATGAACGTAAAAACAACCTACATGAACATTCTAGTCTTTAGATATATCTACGGGCTTACCTTGAAGCGTAAGGGAGGTTTTGACGATTTTCCGGCGAAACTTCCGACGACTCTATCTTACTGCTCCGGCGACCTCACACAAAGATGACATCACCACTGCACTCTACTCTCAGCAAGGAACAATATAGAAGGAAAAATGAGTTATTTTGGTGAAGAAATGGAGGAATTGGCTCTCCTTAAATAGCCAAGTGAAGGAGGAAGAAGACAGGGAGTTTGCAGCTTCCTTGATTGCACGGTGATTCGGATTTTGGAATTGGCGTAATTGAACAGGGCGTCGTTTGGTACGTAGTCCCTGATTAGGACTAATATTTGGTCCCAGTCGGGGTATACTTTTTGGTCCAACTTTCTCCAAATTGAAATCCGATTGAACCGTTGGGGTCAGACAGTCAAACTCTACACAACGATATAATTTTTATTAATTATTGACAAACTTTAGGATTTACTTATTTTTGGATCCTTCTCAGTAATTAATTAATTATCAATTAATTAATTCTAATATGCCTATTTTCGGGGCGTTACACTTTTCATTCCTAAATAAACTTTGAATTGTTTTTCCGGAGCAAAAATTTGTTTGCTTTAACTTTTAATATTTACAAATGGTTTTTCTTTGGTGTCTTTGCAATTGAGAGGAGATTCATGCCCTTCTTTTCAACTTCTACACACTTTGACTTTGGAAAGGGTTGAGATTGAGCGGGATAGAAAACCTAGAAAGGAGAACATAAATTTGAGGGAAAAAAATTGGAGTAAAAGTTTAAAATATAAAATATTGGGCGAAAAGACTAAAAAGGCAAGAAGAAAATAAAAAACGGGGAAAAAAATCTCAATTTTTTTAAGGAAAAGGTAAAGTAATGTAAGATATGAACTGATGATACATTGTTAAATGTAATATGATAAAGAAGCTATGGAAAGACAGAATTTTATTTTTTATATAAAATTAATATATATTCGAACCAAAATGTATCCAAAACTGAAATATATCTGAACCGAAAGATATCTGAAATCGTGATCCATTCGAAGGGCTTTATATCCGTACATAATCTGAATTGATCCGAAATCGAACAGAACCCCCAAATTGTATGAAACCGAATTAAACACGAACTAAAATTAAACCAAAACAATTGTAACACACATCTGATAGATATCCAAACCAAATAGATCTCAACCGTAACAGATCTACCAATTTTATATAGAACTACTGATACACTTTTGAAAGTTTATAAGAAAACAAAGTAGTAAGTTAACTGATTATTCCACCAATTATGAATCAAGTAAAATATATTCATATAAAGGCAAATTCTTTGGTGGACTTAAGGTCCATCATGGACTTATATATGAGTAAAATAAGCATTTCCTTACTGCTTAAATAAGCATCTATTTTTTTTAATAAAATAATAAAAAATAAATTTTTATGTGGAAGGTCCACAAAAATTATATGTACCCAAGATGCATCAAAGAAGCACTATCATATGAATATTGTAGGATATTTTACCTTTTTGACCGTTACACACGCACCAACCATGTTTAATCATTTAATATAATAAAGGAGACTCGGATGCATAGAAATTCGACATTTGGCATGTCTATGTGGCAAAATTTAAACATGTCAGCATGCCACGTAATATTCGAGTAAACAAGCGGAAATAAATTATATACGATGCACCAGTGGATCTCCCGGACCGCAGATTTTCTGCGCAATAATTACTAACCTTCAACAAAAAAATTTCCTTCAGATTACAACAATACGAACTCCTATTATGATGATAATATAAAATAATAAAAGATAAATATGAAAAAATATAAATGCTATTTAAAAAATAAATATAATATTTTTAATTTAATTTAAATAGAATTTTAGGACCATGCTACATATATTAATCCTTTATCTTACTTCCATATTTAAAAATTACATACTTAAATTAATAAGTTACAAAGGTTTATTATGGAAATTCGTGTATAATAAGAGTTAAAATCAATAGAGTATCTATATTAATGGAAATTAGAATATTATTTTTTACAAAAAAGATTATTAAGAAATAATCCTAAATAATACTAAATTTGAAAATGATGATCATGAGTATATTACTCATCACCTTACTTATATTATGTATGCTAGATAATACTAATATTATTTTAGATCCGTTTACTTATATATGAAAATCCTTAATTATGTGTCTTGGATAATCAATAATAGTATATGTTAATATATGTTTTCAGATTACAACAATACGAACTCCTATTACGAGGATAATATAAACAATTAAAAATAAATACGAAAAAATATAAATACTATTTAAAAAATAAAAAAAAACTATAATATTTTTCATTTAACTTTAGTAGAATTTAGAACCATGCTACATATATCAATCTTTTATCTTACTTCAATATTTATAAATTTCATACTTAAATTAATAAGTAACAAAGATTTATTAATGGAAATTCGTGTATATATAGGTTGAAATCAATAGAGTACCTATACTAATAGAAATTCTGATACTATTTTTGATTCCTTACTTATTTGTCTTACTTCCATTAGTATATATCATTGATCACCTTACTTATATATGGTCATTAACAAAATTTACAAAAAATCTTATTAAGAAAAAATCCTAAATAGTACTAAATTTGTAAATTATGATTACGAGTATATTATTCATCACCTTACTTATATTATGTATCTTGGATAATACTAATATTATCTTCGATCTCTTTTCTTATATATGGGGTTAACAATGTTATACATAACTCTTTTCAAAAAGCATGCGAAGCATTGGGGTTATTAGCCGATTATAAAGAACTCATTGAGGGAATAAAAGAGGCTGCTGAGCTAGGATCTGGAAGTCAATTAAGAAAGTTGTTTGTCACATTGTTAGTGACAAATACCATGAGTCGTCCTCAAGTGTTTGGGAAAAAACATGGGAGCTCTTAGTTGATGGAGTTTTATTTGATTGAAGAAGAATATTGCGTAATCAAGGTATTTTTATAAAAACTTATTTTTTTATTATTTATATAAACATTAATATGAAATGAATGGTATTTATACAAAACTTTACAATTGGCATCTTTGTCGAAATAATTTAGTCTAATATTAACTTTTTTTGCAGAAATTCTTACCTCCCCAAAAGATCTAAAGAATTTGTGTTTGATTGAGAATGAAAAGTTACTTAATTCAAACGGTGGTATGCCATTTCCAGATGAAACCCACTCAATAGATTTCAAAATAACTTCTTGGTAGAGGAGTTGAACTATGATAGAGAAAAATTGTCATCTGATCTGAGACAATATTTATCTACCATGAACGAAGACCAGAATTAATAAGATATACGACGATATAATGGAAGTCGTGGTAGCTAAAAAGGAGGTTTCTTTTTTGTGTATGATTACGGGGGAACCGGAAAGACCTTCCTCTGAAAATCATTATACGCTTCTCTTGGATTAAAAGGGAAGTTTGTTCTGAATGTTGCATCTAGTGGGATTGCATCATTGTTATTGCCTGGCGGAAGGACTATACACTCTAGATTCTCAATCCCATTGGTGCTAACTAAGTGTTCAACATGTGCTATCAAAAAAAGGAGCCCGAAATGAGAGATATCATGAGGTTCTGTAATGCCAACTACAAAAATGAACCATTTGGAGGGAAACCGTTACACTCGGAGGTGACTTTCGACAGATCCTTCCAGTTTTACCTAGAGCTTCAAGAGAGGATATTGTAGGTGCTACGGTCAATTCCTCACATTTGTGATCGTAATGTAAAGTTTATACGTTGACCAAGAATATGAGACTGCATTCATCCACGTCTTCTTGCACAGATAGGGACACACAAACTTTTTCTGATTGGATAATCAAAATGGGTGATGGAATGCTAGGTCATGTCATGGATGGAATTGGTGATGTTGAGATTCCACCTGAATTCTTAATTCTTGATACAAGTTCTCCTATAAAGAGTATAGTGGACTTCACTTATCCAAATATATTAGAAAATATGAAAAATTATTCTTTTTTTAAGGATAGAGCATTATTCGCACCATTATTTAAGGATAGTTGAAATGATAAATGAATTTGTTCTGTCCCTCATTCCAGGTCATGAAAAGGAGTACTTGAGTTCTGATTCTTCGTGCCAAGCAGAAACAGATGTAGGTGTTGATGGCGATTAGATAACGGTTGACTTTTTGAACAAAATCAAATATTCGGCAATCCCAAACCACAAAATAGTCTTGAAAAATGTGTACTGATTATGCGATTGAGGAACATTGACCAAACATCTGGATTATGTGATGGGACAAGATTAATCGTTCAAGAGCTGCGAAATAATGTTATCGGTGCAATTGTGGTTTCGGTTAATCGAGTCGGGGAAAAAGTTTACATTTCTAGAATGAATTTGGTATCATCTGATCCAGGGCTACCCTTGAAGTTTCAAAGAAGACAAATCTCGATCGCCATATGTTTTGTTATGACTATCAACAAAAGTCAAGGTCAAACGTTGTCATTTGTGGGATTAGTTTTAACCAAGTCAGTGTTCACACATGGTCAACTATATGTTGCTGTTTCACGAGTGAAGACAAATACAAGATTAAAAATATTAGTTCTAGATGATAATGGAAACTCTTGCAACCATACCAAAAATGTTGTATACCCTGAAGTCTTTTAGAAAATTTTGTATTGAAATAAACATTGTTAACTCTACATTTTGTTCCTTAAATATTATTTATTTTACTTAGGTTTTTTCATTTGTATTATTAAAAATCATGCGAGCAATATATTTTCTTTATTCCAAAAAATAAATTTCATTGAAATAATTCAGAATCGACATAAATTTCTTTTGAACCCGTGCATGGCACGGGTCATAATACTAGTTACCTAAACATCCCAGTGTATTACTATAACTTTCTTATCAAATGATCCATAAAATCCACAAACCAAAAATCATTAAAGAAGCTACCAAACCCAAATCCTTAAGAATATGTTTAGATACAATGAACTCTTGTTTCTCCATTTTATATCTCTCTCTTATTATAATAAGCTTTTATAATATCAATTCCTGATAATCCCAATCTTTTTTATGTGCAAAGTGTCTTAAACCTCTAGATGGATTCTGGGTACAGAGAAAGTGGTTCTGAAAATGAGCAAGAAACATCTAGCTCCAAAAAAGGAAAGAAGCAATATCATCGTCATTCATCTAAACAAATTCAACAACTTGAATCGTACGTAAGATTTAAATTACTTACTTTTCATCATTGTTTATATGTCTCGTGTCATTTCTGATTGAATGAATAATTATTCTGCATATATGCAGACACCTTGAACTTTTAATTATAAAATCAGAAGTGCATTATTGTAGATTTAGAATTATTCTTTATCTAGACTTGTGATGAATATTTTATGTATATATATATATATATAAATGAAGGTATTTCAGAGAATGCCAACACCCAGATGACAACCAGCGACGACAACTAAGTATGGAATTAGGATTAGAACCTAAGCAGATCAAATTTTGGTTCCAAAATAAAAGGACGCAAACAAAGGTGTGTGTCTACTCAATTCTAATTAAACTTTTACTAAATATTTCATTTACAATGTTTTTTTCGTTGAATTGGTTACTGAATACTATATATAGCAATCACATGTTTCAAGATGTTACGAGTTTGAGTCTAATCACAGCTTACATTCAATTTAAAAAGCCCAATATTCATGTGTAAGGCTTGTAAAAAACCAAATTTTGCAAACATTCAATCATAAATTTGAATTTTTAGTTCAATTGGTTTTTTTAATAGAAATAACTAAAAAGTTAATATTAGAATATAGTACTACTATATTTTTTTGAAAAAATTCACACCAATACCTCTAGAATTGCACGAGTTTACATAAACATTTCGAGTTTCGTTAAATGACACCAATCCTCCCAAAATTTTCTTATACTCATATCATTGCTCCGAGAATTGATTTTTGTTTACTACTATGCCCCAAATGTAAACACATATCACTTCTCGGAGTAACGATGTGAATATAGAAAATTTTTAGGAGCATTGATGTCATTTATTGAATCTCAGAGTATTTATGTAAACTCGTACAATTCTAAAAATATTGATGTGAATTTTTCTTATTTTTTTCTTAAGGCTCAAAGTGAGAAGGCGGATAATAATGGGCTTCGGACCGAAAATGAGAGAATTCATTGTGAAAATCTAGCGATGAGGGAGGCACTGAAGAGCATAGTCTGCCCAAAGTGTGACGGAGAAGAAGAGAGGAAACATGGCCTTCAACTATTGATGATGGAAAATGTGCAACTCAAGGAAGAGGTACTGTACATAGTTATATACCTTTTCTCAAACAATTAAGAAAATTTCTCTCCCTATTCAATATTTTCTATTTCAAAAAAGATAGACTTTAAAAATGTACTTGGTATAATTTTGGTGTAATTTTTAATTTTGTCCTTAGTTTATAATATGGTAAAATATGATGTTTGTATGTAGTGTATAAAGTGGGATTTCTACTAAGAAATACCGCACATCGGAAATCAAAAATAAGAAAACGGGTATATAAGCTCTTGAGTTGATTACTAATGTAATTGATTAGATTCAATCTTTAAATAATAAAATGTGGTTCAACGCAAGTATCTTATGATTAGGTCTAGTGTTAGTCTCTAGCTAGAATATGTGTATGGAACATAGGCACGTGGAAGCCTGATTGTTAAGAAGTACTATGTACAAAGTATCAAATTAGATTATCTATTACTCCGTATATTTAAGAAATGTTTGCATTAAATAAAACTAAAACTTAAGTCATTTCCCTAATTAGAACTTAAAATCTTTTATTACCTAAATAGCACTTAAAAATGTTCATAATGTTCAGTGATGACGAACATTTACTTGAATAATGACTTATGAATAATGACTAAAAGTGATATATTGGGAAAAAACACATGCATTGCTATTTAGGGAAAGTCATTATGTTTTAGTGTTACTTACTTGAATTCCCCTCTATTTAATCTTTGAATATGATTTGTTTTTTATAGCACGAACGGTTATCAACAATTCTTTCCAGTGTCATGGGAAGATCTGCGATAGAATCAACTTCCAGTGGATCTTTGCACGAAGAGAGCAACTATCTAGCAACTACCGGTGGCTGCGGCGGCGGCTCATCGGCACCCATAGCAGAAAAGCGGCAGCATGAAACCGTCCACGGCCGGAATACATATCCAAAGAAAAGTCCGAAGTCGTTTCTCTTCACACCGTGCGGAGGAGTGCAAGAGATGGAGAAAGGAATCATGATAGAGACGGTGGCAGCCGCCATGGAGGAGGTGGTGGAGCTGCTGCAGGCGGATGAGCCGCTGTGGACGCGAAGCCCCGACGATGAAGGGAGATTGGTCCTCCACCTGGAAAGCTACGACAAGCTCTTCGCCAAGAGGAATTACTTGAGAAGCCGCACTGCTAGGACGGAATCTTCCAAGGATTCCGGCATTGTTTCCGCTACTCCGGTTGAGTTGATCCAGATGTGCCTTGATCCGGTACGTACCTTTAAAAATCTCCAATGAGATATACTCCCTCTATTTAATTTCATTAAGAGCTGGTTTCACTTAATGAAACGAGTACTAAAACATAGTGACTTTTTCAATGTGGTAACATATGTTTTTATTTTTCAATGTAGTATCAGTATTCAATGTCCAGTGGTCATTATTCAAACTAAATGTCTAACATCACTGGACATTGTTCTTCCCACTAAACATTTTTTACGTACTATTTAGGGAATAAGGAAGTTTAATTACTATATTGGAAAAGAACACATGTTTTAGTACTATTTAGTGAAAATTTCACTTATTCCTATATATTTCAGTAAAAAAAAGGGTGTGATTTTGCAGATGAAATGGATGGATTTCTTCCCAACAATAGTGCACAAAGCAAAGATAATTGAAGTTGTTGATAGTGGGATACTTGGAGGCTCCTTACAGTTGGTAATTAAACATTATTTAAAAAGCCATATCATTAGGACAATATACCCTAGAAATAAAATACTACTCCATCCGTCTCTAAAAATATAAGAGGTTTTGATTTTTAAGAGACTTAAAGGAGTGTATTTTGATGTTGAGTTTCCAAAAATATCCTTTGATGTGATGGGTAAAAGTAAGATTTGATGAGTAGATTAATAGTGAATATGTGTGATGTGATAGGTATGTTAAAAATTAGTAAGAGTAAAAGTAACTTTTTAATAAGAATGAGAAAAGTTTTTTGAGATGGATGAAAAAAGAAAGAAGAAAGATTTTTAGGAAGGGAGAGAGTATGACAGTAATGTTTAATTAGAAAATATTATGTGCGGAGTATTATATATTATGCGTGACAAACAAACAAAAGTAACAGATGTACGAGAAAATGCACGTTCTTTCACCCATGGTGGCGCCTCGGGACTTCATTTTCTTACGTTACTGTCAACAACTTGAACCCAACACATGGGTAATGGTTGATGTTTCATATGACGACTACTCCTTCAAAGACCTTATAATTGACACTACTACTACTTCTGCTTCTTCCTCTCATGACTCGTGGAGGCTTCCTTCTGGATGTTTGATTCAAGATTTGCATAATGGAAAGTCTATGGTATGTGTGTCTATATATATGTGTGTGTGTGTGTGTGTGTGTGTGTGTGTGTGTGTGTGTGTGTGTGTGTGTGTGTAAAACTACAAACTTGAAAAAGTGATGATACAATGTTGTACGTGACAGGTTACATGGGTCGAACATGTTCAAGTGGACGATAAGTTACAAACCCATTGCCTGTATAAAGATTTAATCCGTGATGGTTTAGCATACGGAGCAAAGCGTTGGATGGCTACGCTTCAAAGGATGTCGGAACGATATGGATTCTTCTTAGGCTTAAGAAGTGTACCTCCTAGACATGAACTTGAAGAAGGTAAGAATATTTCCACTTTCATCATCTACTAATGACAAAATTTAGGATGGAGTAGAGTTCACTAGACAAATCAACTATAAGACATTTGTGCGGAACCACATTAAAATATTGGATTCAATATATTATTTATTTCAACTTAATGGTTTATATACCGATTACTTTCTTCTCACTTTTCCGGTCTGTGATACACTCATTTGAGGGTATTCTTTATTGTATTAATTGTGGTGTGTATATAATTGGGCAAATGTAGTGATAAATGCGCCATTGGGGAGGAGGAATATGATGCAGTTATCCCATAGGATGGTGAGGACATTCTACGAAACCCTAAGCATGCCGGAAAGAAAAGATTCGACTCATGAGAATGGCGGCGGCAAGGTGAGGGTATCTCTGCGCAGAAGCAACCAACCCGGACAACCCGACGACAATAGTTTGGTTGTTTGTGCCGCCACCTCTCTCCGGATTCCTATTCCACCAGAACATCTCTTTGATTTCTTCAAAGACGACAGATTTAGAGCCCAATGGGACGTTCTGTCCCATGGCTACCCCGTCACCGAGATCGCCCGCATCTCTACCGGCACCCATCCCGGCAACTGTGTCTCCATCATCCAGGTACAATAATTATAGTCCTCCCTCTGTCCTTAAAAGATCCCCCCTTCAATTTCTAGCAAAAAGTCATTTTTATCCCTACTAATTCTTACACGGCATGTCTGTAAGTCTTTTGTGCACAAAGAAAGCAACATGCTAATGGTGCAAGAAAGCAACATTAGCTCTATGGAATCGCACATCGTGTATGGCCTCGTAGAGCTCCCGGCCATCACGTCAGCCATAAACGGGGAGGATCCTGTGAAGATCCCGATATACCCGTCCGGGTTCGTGATGAGCGGAGACGGGCAATGTGGGTCCCTCTTGACCACGGCCTTCCAAATATTGATGAGAAATAATAATAATAATAGCTCTTTGCCGAAGCATGTGAAGAAGGAGTGCATCGCAACTGTGGACGCTCTTATAAGCTCTACAATTCAGAAAATCAAAGCTGTTTTGGATTGCTCTGAGTTGACTAATAAGTGATGAATTCTATGTCTTTTCTTGGCTTTTGTTTATGATCACCTCTTTATCTTTGTGTTGTTTCCAATTTGAGATTGATTTTACAAACTTTCTTTTGATGTGCTTTAGTTTGCATGGAGTTGGGTTTTTTGTGTAAATGGGTGACTTTTCATTGACATTTGGGATTGAGGTCATTAGTTAGTTAAGGTTTTGATTATCCATTAATATTTGAGATTGATTTAAGTTTTTTAGTACTCCGTAATTAAATAACCATAATTATTGGGGCGATATTCTTGAGTAGATGTAGAATAGTATGAAAAAAATTAAAATAAGAGTGATAAATGTTTTTAAATCTCAATAAGAATGCATGCGCACTCTCGTAGCACAATTGGTATTTCAAGTGTTTGTGTTATTCACTATTAGTATTGAAATTTTGAAAATTTCACGAATATAAAATCTTTCAAATCTTGTTACTGCTGCATGGTTGGTGCTTCCATTAGTTTTATTGTTACTTCATACACTTTTTTTCCTATTTCCATTATAAATAGTTATTGGAAACCTTGTTTCATGTTAAGATCTTACCACATACATTACTCTTCACTATGTGATGGACTGGTGGTGTGTGTTATGAAAGAATATAATCAATAAAGTTGTTGTTTGTGTATGCAAAAAAAAAAAGAGGAAACCTTAATTTCCATAAAATTGAGTCATATTTTATGTAGCTCCATTTTATTTAAAATTATATGTCAACAATCAATCTTGATTAATTATAAAAATCAAAACATGATAAACACTTTACAACAAAATGAGTAATTAAAAAATATTGAAGTAATAAAAACAAGAAATAACTTATTACGAAGTACTCGGTATTATTCAAATGAATTAGACTAATAAAATTAGGAATAACTTATTATTATTGGAAAAAATTAAAATATAGACCTACAATTTTTTTATGCCTATAACAATTTTGATATCTTTACTTAATGACTTTTGAATTAGTGAATCAGACATGTTGCACTTTGCTAGAGGCTTCAAAGAATGACCCCTCATGGTCAGCCCCATGCCGAAAAGACCACCCAAGAGTAAATACTAAGTGATACAGAGCTCTTAATGCCATCTCCATAAATATTTGTGTACCTTTAAATATAACTACATTCAGATTAATAAAAAAAGACCACATTAGATAAGAACTTATTCCAACCAGATGAGAACCAATCAGATCAGGTGAACAAAACACGGCCTTATTCTTATTAAAATCAGATCAGACTAGATCCAATCAGATCAGATCAAGTCCAATCAAATGAGATCTAAACAAAATTATTATTATTATTATTATTATTATTATTATTATTGCTATTATTATTACTACTACTACTACTACTATTACTATTATTAGTATGATTATAAATATTATTACTATTATTATTATTATCATTACTATTACTATTATTTCTATTATTATGACTATAATTATTATTATTATTTTTATCATTATTACTTTACTATTAATACTATTATTATTATTACTATTGTTATTAAGATTACTATTATTATTATTATTACTATTACTATTACTATTACTATTTTATTACTATTATTATGACTATAATTATTATTACTATTGTTATTATAATTATTACTATTATTATTAATAATACTATTATTATTACTATTATTATCATGAGTATTATTATTATTTTTACTATCATTATTAATAACATTTCTATTATTCTTTTTTTATATTATTATTATTATTATTTCTATTATTATTACTGTTATTTTTAGTATTATTATTACTATTCTTATTATTTTTATTTCTATTACTATTACTATTATTATTTCTATTATTATGACTATTATTAATATTTCTATTATTTTTATAACTATTATAACAATATTTTTAATTTTAATATAGATCAAATTTATATTAGATCAAATCTGAGATCAAATCAGACCAAATGAGATTAGAACTTTAAAAAATCAGATCAAATCAGATCGGATCAGGCGAACGAAACGCAACGCTAGTATCTTTTTGGCTAGGATATGTAGTTGGGGGTTAGTTACCTTCGGGCTTCGGCCATTCCTCCAAGGCCTCGTGGCTAGGAAATGTGGGCTTCCAATCCCCATCCAAGCCCGGCCCAGGGGCCCAATATGCCAAGGATGCGAGTCCTCTAGTACTTTTCTTTCTTCTCTTTTTTTCTCACTTTGCTTTTTTGTTTTTACTTTTTTTTCTCTCTTTTCTAGGTCCCCTCTTCTCAAGTTAAAAAAAATCCCCTCTTCTCCTCTCTCTTTTTCATCTTTACTCCATCTCATTTCAACTATTCTTCCCACTAAGGGGTTGTTTGACAACTTCTGAATAGGTAAGTGCTGAACGAATAAGAGGTCTGAACCATTAAGTGCTGAACCAGTAAGAGGTCTGAACCATTAAGAGCTAGTATATTGCTTAACTATTCAGAGGCAAATGTCTGATCAATTCAGATAAGAGGTCTTAACCATTCAGACTCTGTATAATACTTAATCATTCAGAGGCAAATCTCTTAACCATTCAGACATCTGAACCATTAAGAGGCTGAAACAAACAATCTGAACCATTAAATGCTGAACCATTCAGACATCTGAACCATTAAGAGGCTGAAACAAACAGCCCCTAAGTCTTTTGTCTCATAAGTTTTTTTCTAAGATTCTCTCTCATAAAGTTGCTTTAAGAGCTTCAGCTAGGACAAAAAGTAAACGGAAGTGTTAGTCACTTGGAGTATCTCCAACCCATAATGGAAAAAATGATAGTGTAAAACTAATTTTATACTATCAACAATGTTTTACATATTCACTTTTGTATACTCTCTCCAACCATATCTTGTACTCCCTCCATCCGTGAAAACATGGAAGGTATTGATTTTTAAAAGATTTAAGAGAATGTATTTTAATGTTGATTTTCCAAAAATGTCCTTGGATGTGATGTGTAAAAGTATGATTCGATGGGTAGATTAACAATGAATATATGTGATGTGATAGGTAGATTAAGATTTAGTTAGAATAAAAGTAATTTTTAATATAAATAAGAAAATTTTTTTGGGACGAATGGAAAAAAAAGGGAAGAATTTTCAGGGACGGAGGAAGTATATAATACACTTTTATAATATTTTATTATTTTAAGTTATTTATTCATAATAAATATATTCAATTTTTGGGTTAATTATAATCACATTTATGATGTGCATAATCTAACCAATTATCTATTAGGAATATTTTTTTAATATTATTTAAAACTAATTAAATATTCAAATAGTTGTTTTACCATTTGGTTTGCACTATCTTGTGTATATGTACAAGTTGGGAGTTGTTGTTGCACTATAGTATTTTTTTTAAAAATGAACAATATATTGTACGGAGTATATGGTAGTGTAAAAAGGGAAACCCTACACCCAAACTTAAAGAAAATTGCCACCGTCATTTTATTGAGCTCCACTGCTCCACCAAAGGGAGAGAGTATATTTAACTTTCACCCATCATTTTATTGAGCTCCACCAAAGGGAAACCCTACACCCAAACTAAAGAAAATTGATCAAGTGATAATAATTGAATTTATTGAATAATGAGTTTACATGAATATACATATATATATATATATATATATATATATATATATATATATATAAAGAATATATGGAGAATGCTAATTAGAGTAAAACTTTTCTCATGACTTGAATAGTAAAAAGTCAAGTATTAAAAACTAATGGAGAAGTTCACCAAGATTAGCAAAGACCAAGACATTGATGTGGGGAAAACTAGGAACGGCTATTCCTCAGCCCGACTTCACTAAAGATTTTTACTATTCGTAATCTAGTTAAGATAAAATCAAAATGTTTCTTTTGGAAAGGATGATATTTTAATTTGGATTAGGCTATTTGTACCCCAATATTTGTAACTCAATTTGTACCCGCATGTTTGAACCTTGATTTTGTGTCAGTATAATGCTAAGATGATAGTTCACATGGACACAAAGTATTAGTATAAATTTTTATTAACGCATCAGCATTTTGTATCAATGTGAATAATAAAAATTTTAGTGTATATTTTTGGTGTAACTTCGAGGTGGTGTAATTATAGAATGATTCTTTGAATTTAGCTCCTCTTCAGCACTGTTCCAGGACCACGACTTCGGACTACCGAGGTGGAAATGTGAATCATCCTCTTTTTCCGGGACGTGGTTCCATGGGCATTGCCTTTTCCCACCGGTGGGCCCATGCTAAAACTTTAGAGAGTCTATAAGGGAGGGAATAATTTAGAAAATACCCCGTACAAAAAAAGAGGGTGGGAATCAGAATAATGCCAGTCCGGGAACTCAACGGCGGAGGAGCTGACGCGGAGGCGGCGGCGGTGTGGCGGGAGATCAGAGAAGAGGCGAAGCGGGACGCCGAATCGGAGCCGGTGCTCGCCAGCTACCTACACTCCACCGTCATATCTCATTCCTCCTTGTTCCGCTCCCTCTCTTTTCATCTCGGCAACAAGCTCTCCTCCTCCACCCTCCCCTCCGCCCTCCTCTACCACCTCTTCCTCGACACCTTTTCCTCCCCTGCCGACCCGTCCCTCCGCTCCGCCACCGTTGCCGACCTCTACGCTGCCCGTTCCCGCGACCCCGCTTGCATTTCCTTCTCCCACTGCCTTTTGAACTACAAGGCCACAAGCCCACAGGTTGGCACACAACCTGTGGCTGCAGGACAGGAAGCCAGTTGCCCTGTCCAGTTGCCCTGTCCCTGCAATCCAGGACGGCGGACGTGTTCGCGGTGGACATACACCCGGCGGCAAGGATAGGGAGAGGGATGTTACTAGACCATGCCACCGGAGTGGTGATCGGAGAGACGGCAACCGTCGGGAACAATGTGTCCATGCTGCACCACGTCACGTTGGGCGGGACAGGGAAGCTTTGCGGTGGTGGAGGTTGCGGGGACAGGCACCCGAAAATCGGGGACGGAGTCTTGATCGGGGCGGGTGCCACCATATTGGGGAATGTGGAGATTGGTGAGGGGGCGAAGATCGGCGCCGGATCGGTGGTGCTCATCGATGTGCCGCCGTGGACAACGGCGGTTGGAAGTCCTGCTAGGGTATTGGGCGGGAAGGCACAGCCACATGTTCATGAAGATCGTGTTCCTCTCGAGTTCATGGTATAGTTTTTAGAGCACAGATGGTGAAGACATATATATATATATGCCCTAGTTCACTCTCTTCTCCCTCCCCCAACAATAAAGTTCCCGTTCACTATTCCAGTCAAATTTTATTCACTTGTTAGCCTATATTTGTGTCTTATTTGATAAAATAATATAGTCATGTCACCTCTAGTTTTATAAATCTTTTCATATAATTTTTAAATATCTAATTTTTATTTTTTAATTTTATACCATTTTTCATATAAAATGACTTGAAAATAATTCCAGTCAAACATCATAACGAGCAATGAGAACTTTATTTGTGGACGGAGGGAGTATAAAATAAAGTGGAATTTGCGGACTAAAACATACTCCATATAGCGTTTCTGAATTCTGAGGGTCCGTTTGGTACACGGAATTGATGGAATTGGAATTGGAATTGAATTGGAATTAAAATTCCATGGGATTCAATTCCATAGAATTGAATTCACCAATTCCAATTCATTTTTTACACTACCAGTTCCAAATCCACATAATTGTTGTGCTACCAAACACGAAAATTGGAATTGAAGTCCTCAATTCCAATTCTATATATTGAATTCCGTGTACCAAACGGGGCCTGAATGTAATGAATAACACTTTTCCCAAACGAGGCTATATTCTACTATAGTAAAATAAAATATGTTCTTTAATAGTAGGGGGAGGCCGAATTAGATCTACAGGCCGAATATATATATATATATATATATATATATATATATATATATATATATATATATATATATATATATATATATATATATATATATATATATATATATATATATATATATATATATATATATATATATATATATATATATATATATATATTCTATTTTGCAGATAAAAACAGAGTCCTATACGTCCTATTTTCCTATATTTCAATCATATTTTAGTTTTTTTCAATAGGGATATTTACGCTCTGTTCATTTTGTTCATTTGAATTGTAAAAATAGGGTCCGATATTGAAAAGAAACAAGAAGTATAAGAAACTGAAGAAAGTTGAAAAAAACTTGAAGAATTTGGAAAATATTGTAAAAATAAAATGTTAAAAACTCATTGAATTAAATAATAACTTTAATAAATACAGAGCATGTAAGAAACTAATTTTAGATACTGGAAGGTATTCGGAAAAGTTGGAAGTTAATTTTTCTAAATCAAATAAACAGGTGCTTAGTAGATTAATGCGGAGTACTTAAATTAATATCAGTGATTAAAAAAATTAATTTCGGAATCTAAATTACTCCCTCCGTCTGGAACTGAAATTTTCATTTCGGAAAACTAGATTTGACTGAAGTAATTTTTTATTAATTCAGATGATTATAAATGTATAATTCAAAAATAAGATTTATATTTATAATAACTATGGGTGACCCGGAGGATGCGCAAAGTAGGACCCAAAATGTAAATTTTAAACCCAGCGCAGCCAATTTTATTTTTTCATTTTTCGGAGCTGACCCTAATAATAACTACATAAAAATTTTAAAAAAGAAATTAATTAACGTGAGAGGATTATATTAATAGTATGAAATTAATATTAAAATTAAGCAAAGAAAATATCAAATAAGTTAAGTTTTTGTCTTATACAGGGCAAATTTCAAATCAAAACAAAGGAGATCCTTTTTTTCTATTTTCAAAAGGACAAATAATTTTGTTTTTTCAATATCTTTTGACTGATTTGACATTAAATGAAATACTTGGCAGTTGACTAGACCTCAAAATCCGCTCAAAGTGAAATATTCCGCCAAGGACCTCGTACTCCAAAGTCCAAACTCCAAATTTCACCAAATGAGAGGTTATGTGTTCGAGTCGCACTGCAGAAGTAACTCCAAGAGCTTAATAAGTTGAAAATAATATATGAACAAATACTGCATGGTAATAGATTTTTAGTGTTCAAAAAAATTAAACACTCCGTCTCATAATAAATGTTACATTCCGAATCATATATAAAATTCTATCACTTTTATTATAATTTTAATTCTAAATTTTTATAGATATAAAAAAATATAAATTACATAGTTTGAAAGTAAATAAAAAGTTCTATAAAATACTTCATCCGTTCTCAAAAACACTTTCTCTTTCATTTTTCTCACTTCCAAAAAAACACTTCCTCTTTCATTTTTTCCACTTCCAAGAAAACACTTCCACTTTCTATTAAAAAACCACTTTTACCCTAACAGTTCCTTATTTTTACACTTTGTCAAAATAGGAACTATTTTTGAGAACGGAGAGAGTAAGATGTGACAAGAATAATTTATTTTATCAAATTATCAAAGAAAACATATAAATAAACAAAAGTTATTGAGAGGTCGTAATAATAACAGTGGTACCCATTATTGCACGGAGGGGGTAAACTTAGAGAGTGCAATTAAAAGGGGTGGAGTCAATTTGGATTAAATCGGGTCGAGATTTTGGGGATGTCTTTGAGGGCAAAAATTGTCAGTTTTTTTAGACAGAACATAAGATAAAATATTCTCTCAGTTCCAAAAAGAATTGCACTCTTCACTATTCAAAAGCCACAAGAACTTTTATTTATTTATGCATTTTGATAGATTATTTGATAAAATAAAATATTATTGTCATTTCAAGTTTTATAGAACTTTTCACGTAGTTTTTGAATATGTAAATTTTATTTTTAATTTATATGCCAATCGTTAAATAAAACAAATCAAAAACTTAAATTTTGCTACATTTTGTGCCAAGTGAATGACATTTTAGAACAAGTAAAAAGTAAACCTTCAATTTTTTAAAAATTACTTTAGGATAATGCTTGAAATAATTCGGATGTTTTTTTATTATTCAAAGACATAAGAGATCCTTACGTTTTATTGTAAAGATTAGAAGAAGATATTTCATTTATTCTTTTGTTGATGACCCTCTAAAAGAATATTTTTCCTTTGCCCTTACTGGTTTTATGTTAGAGCAGCTCAAAAGGGGAGGGCAAATGGAAGGGTAAGTAGCAATAATGGTGATATTTATCTTTTCTTCACAATAATCTAATCTCTAAGGTCACTGGTAATGCCTGTAACGCCGAGCGGTATTATGAGGCTTTTGACGCCTTGGGAGCGTTAAACACCGTCCCCTCCCCCATTATAGGTGCGTTAAAACTTCCTTCTTGTTTCCTCCTCTTTTTTCCTCTTTTCTTCTCTATAAACTAAATTAATTTTTTTTAAATTCAACACAAATATAAAGTTCTCTCTATCTATCATCTTTTTTAAAAAATTATTATTCAATTTTTTTTTCATGAATGCAATTTTTTATTTAATGAATGTAAATTTTTTTTATTTAATTAATGTAATTTTTTTATTTAATGAATGTAATTTTATTATTTAATGAATGTAATTTTTTTATTTAATAAATGTAATTTTTTATAATGAATGTTTTTTTAATGAACTTGTTGGGTTCTAGGACCCGGGGCCTAGGAGACTAGGCGGAAGAGTATCGAACCGAGTCAAAAGTGCATAAGTTTGGGGTCAAGTAAAATATGGGTGTTATTGTGCTTGTTAAAACATGTGGTGTGTGTGGAATGAGCTCCCTCCCTCTCTCCCTCTTCCAAGAAGAGGAGTATATATAATGGTAGAGTTAGGGCTAGGGTTTTGGCCCGTACACAAAACAATGGGCTGGCCCAACAGACTGGGCCACCCCTAAAATAAGTAATTAACACGGCCAATGGGCTGGTCCAACATACTTGACTGCCCCGACTAATATTACACAAAGACCGGATACCCCCTGTCCAGGGTATCCATCATGAGTCCCCCTCTTCCCGAGGCGAGAGGAACTTGAGGTGAAGTGGAAGTAGAACAGTAATCCGCCACGGAAGGACACCGATTTCCTTGGTTTCTAGAGCACCGCCAACTCGTAGTCCCGAGCACGGTGAAAATAATCGCCCCAATCAGCATGAAGTGTGCTGACGACTCACTGTCTGAAGCAGCAAAACAAGAAAAAAATACATAATCTGCTCAGTGTCTTAAATGATCTGCTCTCGTACAAAGTACATCGCCCTCTTCAAGGATCGTCCCACAACCCCATCAATGTGTGACTCACTCTATGGGAGGGATGCCTCATTAAAAACTTGCCGAGGAAAAAACCCATGAGGATGGAAAAAATCCTCGGTCAAGAAAACATTGCTAGGGTGTGAGGTCTTCTGTGTGAATCTCAGAAGAGGTGATCTTCAAGTCCCCCAGATTCGTTGTCCGGAGTCGAGGGCTGTTCGACATAATGGGTTGCTGACGAGTGCATGCCGACATGGACTGTTGCGATTTGATACAAGGTCAGGATGCCGATCACGAAGCTCTCCTATAATAATTACGAGCCGAGCACCCGGAGTCCCCCACTCCCTAAGTCGAGGAAGAATTCTTAGGTGAAGGGGAGTAGTGTCTATGCTCGGTGCCGACGGGAGTCTGTGGCTCCCTCACAAGCTTGAATGGCTGAGGCCGAGCTTGAGTGGCTCAGCCGAGCTCGAGTGTCTGGGCCGAGCTTGAGTGGTTGGGGCCGAGCTTGAGTGGCTGGCCGAGCTTGGTTGTCCCACGAGGTGGTCGAGGCCGAGCCCGAGTGCCTCACGCGGTGGCTGAGGCCGAGCCTGGCCTTCTCATTCTTCTAACTTGCAAAATAAGTTCAAAAAAGAACACAAGGCGCTCGTAGGCTCGGATGGACCAATCACCACGCGGCCGAGAAAAGTAAGTCAACGCATGAGTTGGGTCCAAAGTTTTGGACAAAAGATAGGCCTAATCAGCAAAGTGCGCCGATCGTGTAGTAGTCTGGTCTAGAACAAACCTTGACGTCATCCTTAGTGAGACCGGGGTCTTCAAATGAGAGCTACTCGGGTAATTGAGATAGGTACAAAGGATGCACCCCTCGCCTTAGATCCGAGAGCAAATAGTTCACGTCGTGGAAGACGGATATATTGGAGTGCGTCGAGATGGACGACTTACCTCGGCCTCGTGAATAATATCTTCGTGGACGATTTGGAGTGCCTTGTGGAGAGGGCTTACCTCGGCCTCGTAGAAGAGGAAACAAAATCGCGTCGTGGGAGACGGATGGGAGTGCGTCGCGGCGGACGTCTTACCTCGGCCTCGAGGAAGAGGAAATCAGATCACGTCGTGGAAGACGGATGGGAGTGCGTCGCAGTGGACGGCTTACCTCGGCCTCGCGATAATATCGTCGCGGACGATCTTGAATACCTCGTAGAGAGGTTTTATCCGGCCTCGCTAAGGAATGACTAAATGAGTTGGATCTGAGCCATGCCCTGAGGCAGGTCGCTGGCCTGTGTGGGGTGTGAGATTAAGTTTCGCACTCGTCCCACATCAAGGCTTAAAGTGTTGAACACAAAGTGTAATACCATCGTCCAAGTGAGGTCCGATCACATGTGGGGGACAAGGTAATAGTAATAATAATAGAGTGAATGATAAGAATTACCATATTGATAATATGGTAAAAAATAATAATAAATATGGAATAGTTGAAATGATGTGTTAGGTGTAAAAAACTTATCTTTTATTTGTTGCTCGCTGGTCATGTACCCCCATACGGAGCAATAATACAAAGGAACTAATGCTTTCCTATCAAAATGAGCTGGATCACATAGGGAATCGGGAGGAGGCTGGGGCGCAGAACTGTGCTGGATTTGCTTCCCTGTAAACATTGAGATCCTCCATCTTCCAAATCGCGTTTCTTGGTCTCGACGATGGAGACCTTGAAACCATGGCGGCGGCGACATCGGATCTAGGCTGCGATTGCAGCGCCGGGTTCCAATGGCAGCGGCAGATGCGGCTGCGGCAAAGAAGAATTGAATGTGGCGGCAACCGAGGCGCAGCGCCCCGCGACGAGGATCTTCGAACGGAGAAGGGAGCGTCCCGCGGGAGTCATCGGCGGTGAGCATCGGGGTTCGGCTGCTGGATGCGTGTTTCCTCGTCGCCGGCTGCATAGATCTGATGCGGGGGTTGCTGGTCGCCGGTTCACCGTTCGAAGCTTGCCGCTGCTGCGCTCGCCGGAGCGAAGGGGTCGCTGGAACTTCAACGAGCGTAGCCGCCACTCTCGTTCGTGATTTAGTCCAGCTCGGATAGCAGGTGAAAGGCTGCGGCTAGCACCAGTCGCAGCACCTCTGATACAGATGAGAATGGAGTTGTCGGCGCAGATCCGGGGTCGAGTCCTGAGACGACGAATCTGTGGTAGATCTACGGCGAGGCTCTCCCGTCGTGCTTTGAAGCCGGCGATGGTCTTCCGTGTGCCAATGGCAGAGCTGATCGGCAATGGGTGGGGAATACAAGACCAGTGACAGAATCCCACCAGGAAGAATTGGAAGAACAATTTTGTTGTTTTTTTGTTTTTGGAGCACGCTTGATGTGTTCGACACTCTCAATGAGAGCACCAATGTTGGGTTTTAGGACCTAGAGTATCGAACTGAGTCGAGAGTGCACAAGTTTGGGGTCAAGTAAAACATGGGTGTTATTGTGCTTGTTAGAACGTGTGGTGTGTGTGGACTGAGCTCCCTCCCTCTCTCCCTCTTCTAAGAAAAGGGGTATATATAATGGGAGAGTTAGGGCTAGGGTTTTGGCCTGTACACAAAACAATGGGCCGGTCCAACAGACTGGGCCATCCTAAAAATAAGTAATTAACACGGCCAATGGGCTGATCCAACATACTGGACCGCACCGACTAATATTACACAAAGATCGGATACCCCATTGTCCAGGGTATTCATCAGAACTATTCTCATTTCAATTCTTTTAAATAATTAAATATTTAAATTTTATTAATTTAATTTTAGAAGATTTGTATTTAAAATGTAAAAAATGAAGGTTTGAAGTCCCAGTTTGAAGCCATGGGTTTCAAACAATTTTCTCTGAAACTGTGAGGTAAGTTAAAGCTGACGTGAGAGAAAGAAGATTTGAAACTCCGGTTTGAAGCCCCGAGGCTTCATGGGTATTTACAGTGCTCTAAGAGCAACTCCAATGGTGGGAGGTATCTTGGAGTGGTATATAGCTCATTTATCTCTCATTGTGATCAAGTTTATCTTTCCAAAAAGTGTACAAATCCAATGAAGGAAGGTAAATCAAAAGGCAAAAGAGGGAAAAAATTCATCTCAATACATTATTGGGAAAAAAATAGGTGATTTATTTTCTTAAATCAAATTTTAATTATTAGAAAAGAAAATATACATTCTTAAAAAATTCATAGGGAGGTAAATTTGAGGTTTGTTGCCTTTGTTTCTTCTTGATTAAATTTTTTAATTTAAAATTTTTATAAAAATACAACTAATTTATTGGAAAAAAAATTAGAATGTTAGTTTTGAAATAATTAAATATACATTATGTCCAATTGCACATGTAAACTTATAAATACCCGAATAGAAAAAACTTAAAAATACAGAGTGCAAAATTAAAAAAACAAAGTATCTTTTTTTTTTGTTAATTCTTGACTCATTAAATTTTACAATTACAAAGATACAAATTAAAAATTTATAATAATACATTCAAGCAAAAATACAATAACTAAAGTAATTGATGAAATAAATTTAAAAGGTATGAAGAAGGTAAAGATACCTCTTCAAAATTGAAGAAGGTATAATGCCTCCTTATTTACCTCTCCCATTAGAGAATGATTTTTAATGAAAAGAGGTATATATCACAATTATTCCTCTTTATCCTTTCATATATAGAAATCACCCTAAATATGACTAAAACATAGAAAAAAGTACCAAAATAGGACTTTCATGTTTTTTCCCCGAAATAGGACTTTGCACTGTAGTAATGTGACAGTGTACATGTGCACATTACTATACTTTTTTGGTAATGTATATGACCATGTTTGGTAATGTAAGTCCTATTTTAGAAATAAAAACATGGGAGTCTTATTTTGGTATAATCTCAATGTTTAAAGTCCTACTTTGGTCTTTCTTGCAGTCTAAGGGGGGAGTAAATGGAAAGGTATTTTACTTTCTTCAATTTTGAAAAGATATCTTTACTCTCTCAACACAAAAGAGATAAAATGATTTGGTAAATAAACAAAATATCTTTTTAATTTACCTCCTCCCTTTATAGATGTTTTTACTTTTTAGTAAGAGGCCGGTTTTAGAGCCACTGGAATCCAGTGGCTACAAAAGCTACTGCCTCCTTACGGAGTTCCGTTCATGAAATTGATGATTTCTGTCCCCCTAACTCCCCGGTAAACCCCTCTGCTAAGTTTCGACCCAAACTACTACCCCACTTACGTTAATTGCACCTCGCAAGTATAATTGACTTTAAAATCAAAATATTTGACTTTATACTTTCGAGGTGCTTTTCCAGACTTCGCAGGAGGTTTAGAAGAGGTTAGATGAGCTTGCGTGTGCCGGCGAAGCAGACATCAATATTCAATAACCCCCTCCCTCCGGCGAAACAGAAGAAGTCTAGCTTCAACCATGGCAGAGAGTAGTCTACTGCATCTCCTAGCTTTCACACTCTACTGTACAGTTCCGTCCGTATTTTCCCAAAACAACTGGTCCCCCTCCGAGTGGCGTCCGGCCAGCGCCACCTACTACGCGCCGGCGAATCCCGGCGACGCTGTGGGCGGTGCCTGCGGATACGGGGATCTGGAGAAAGGCGGCTACGGCAAGGCCACAGCCGGACTGAGCACGGTTCTGTTCGAGAGGGGCCAGATCTGCGGCGCCTGCTACGAGGTGAAGTGCGCCGATGACCTCCGGTGGTGCATCCCGGGGACTTCCGTCATCGTTACCGCTACCAATTTCTGCCCTCCCAACTATAACTTCGACCCTGACGCCGGCGGCCACTGCAATCCTCCCAAGGCCCATTTTGTCCTTCCCATTGAAGCCTTTGGGGAAATCGCTCTCTGGAAAGCTTCCAATATTCCCATCAAGTACCGAAGGTTCGTTAACATCGGGATCTTTTTAGCACCACAAACTTTTATTGTACGTACATTAACCGTCTGTGTAGTCTCTGCAAAGTTTGGGGTCATGGTTGGGGTCGCCTTTTGGGGTTACCGTAGCTTTATTGATAAACTTTTGGTTACAGAATGAGGTGCAGAAGGGAAGGAGGAGTGAGATTCACAGTGAATGGCGCGGGGATATTCATTTCTGTGCTGGTCCGGAACGTTGGAGGCGCGGGGGACATAGTGGAGGTGAAAGTAAAGGGTTCTAGAACAGGGTGGCTTCAGATGGGTAGGATTTGGGGGCAGAATTGGCACGTCAACGCAAACTTGAGGAACCAACCTCTCTCGTTCGAGATCACGAGTAGTGATCGCGTCACCCTCACATCTTACAATGTTGCTCCCAAGAACTGGAACTTTGAGCAGACCTTTGAAGGCAAACAGTTTGATGCTTAGAAGAAATCAAAAGGGTTTGCATCTGTTGATGGACTTGCAAAGCTGAAATGTTTTTTGATGGTGGTAGTTTGTACACATTTGCAGTTACTTATGGTTTATCTTTCTTCAGTCTTCTTGTTTCTAATGATATTTCTGATTCTCAAGTAGTAGAATTACTAATGTTAGATGCTAATCAACCAATGTGTTCATAGTGTGTGTGTTGGGTCCAAATAGAGAGATGACAAATGCAGAAATAGAACTAACCAACCATAGAAACAGAGGCTTTAAAGTTAGAATGTATTTCAGATTGAAAGAAGAAAAACCATTTATGATACAACTTAAAACCAAGGAAAGAAAATGGCATTACAGTTCATCACCAACAATTGAACAATGTTGTTGTACACTCTCCATCCCCAAGCACATTACTCATTCGCTATAACGTGTAAACTATCGTCCCAAAACTTTGCTATTGAATTAATCGAATCCGGGAGGAGCACCGGGAGATGAATGAATAAAAGGGATCAAAAACACAACAACCAATCCAAACCATCATATCAGCTTCTGGTTAGATTCTATAACCAATTCATTTAGCATGATCTGAACGGCCGCGTCATAGACAATCCCATTGTAATGCATACCATCCTCCGTGCACCGGGCCCCACAGCGATCACTCAGACGATGAATATCCAACAGGAAAAATGGCCCGCCGTATTGTAACAGCAGCTTACTCCTATACACCTCATCACAATATGCTTGCGATTGAGCATCGCCCATCTTCTCCCTCTTTTCTTCTGTGTTCAGCTTCGAATTCACCAGCTTTGGCAAACCGACCCAAAACAGACGAGGCGACCTCCCATTGCCTGAAACAGATCCCGGGTAAACAGGCAATGACATCACCAGTGAATCCCTCAGAAGCTTGAGGGAGACGCCGTAATCTGATGCGTCATTCACGTGTAGCATATCCCATAGCCCAGACCCCATCACCAGCAAGTCAGGGAACTTCTTGTTATCCTTCAAACCAAACACCAGATTGGTCAAGTTACTCACATATGGTGCCCATCTGTAATCCAGATTCACCCCAATCTTATCCAACCCGATTGTGTAATCGCCGTGCCTCTTGAACAGATCCCCTCTGATCAATTCCGTCTCATTTGACCCCAGCAACAATTCCAACAGCGAAACCACCAGCAACCTCGCCTGTGAATCTCCGGCGACAACGACCCACGACCCGTTTAGCAAATCCGAGACGTCTTGTCTTCTCAATTTCTGGAATTCGCACCAATCCGCAAGCCCGGACTTTGCCCAACCCCAAGATTCGTTGCTGAAAGCGACTTGATGGAGGGAAGAAATGCAAGAACGGGGATTGATTGATTCTGAAGATGAGTGGGGAGGAGGGAAACCCGGGGAGGGAAGGAAAGAGGGGATCGACGGGAAGTAAGGGGTCAGGTGAACGCCGACGGAGAGGGTGATGAAGAGGGCGCAGCTGAAGAAGAGCATCTTGTTGCGGCTCAAATGCCAGCCGGCCATACCCAGTGGAACGAAGAGGACCACGCAGGCCGCCATTATTCCAATTTGGACTGCTCCGAACATGATATGGTTTTCCTCGTTGAGAATTTTAGCGGGTTTTTGGGTATCCTGCGAGCATTTCGACTGGTGTCTCCGGATTTGGGTCGGGGGTCATAAACATCGGGTTTGTGGATTAATGAACGGAGTACTCCGTGAGAGGGAGTACGGGCATCGAGAAAGAAATCGGTGTGAATCTGTGGGGATGATCAGTTATATATAAAAACAACAAATATTTGCACTAAATAGGGCTAAAACTTAAGTTATTAAAATCCTAAATAGGACTTTGCACTGTGGTAATGTGACTTTGCATTGTGGTAATGCGGCAATGTACATCTGCAAATTACTATATTTATTTGGTAATGTATATGATCATGTTTGGTAATGTAAGTCCTATTTCGGGAATAAAAAGATGGAAGTCTTATTTTAGTATATTTTCAATGTTTTAGTCCTAGTTTGGTCTTTCTCCCTTTTCTTAAATAGCATTTAAATTATTTTATTCTTTAAATAGCACTTAATAATGTTCATAATGTCCAGTGATGACAAATATTTACTTGAATAATGACTAATGCATAATGACTAAAAGTGCTACATTGGGAAGAAAAACACATGTGATGCTATTTAGAGAAAGTCATTATGTTTTAGTGCTATTTAAATATATGTCTAGTGAGTTTGTGATAATAGCTTTAAGGTCTCATCGTTCTTAAAAATATATTTCGAGACATTCGAAAATATGTGAAAAATTAATTTCAGAGGAACTTTACATTCATCCCACTATAGACGGAAAGTTCCTATGGAGTTAGTTTTCACATACTCTAAGGTACCTCAGACTAATTAATACTATATTTAAAAAAGGGAAATTCTTATTTTTTTTGAATTTTTCATTTAAAATTTTAAAATTACTTTCTACCTCCATCATCATTTCTTTTTCCTTTCTTAAAGATTAGTCTTAGCTTAAAAAAATAAAAATAATAGATATAAAAAATAAAAAATGAGAAATGTAACTAAAATGATACAAAAATAATAAAATAAATAATGTAATCAATAGAAACTAACTTGAAATTGGTAATGAATAAAATAAAAATATACGGGTGGATTTTAATATTTTACGCACTATACAAAGTATTAACGTATCACTTCTTATTTTTCAGAAAAAATTATCTACAATAATTCCAACTTACCGGACGGTTTGTTCTTTTAAAAAATAAGTAGTACATTAAGAGTCCGTATAGTGTGTAAAATGTTAAAACCCACTACTCCGCATATATTTATTTTATTTCTTACCAGTTTATGTTTAATTTCTATTGATTACATTATTTATTTCATTAATCCGTCCAGGTTTGCAGCCCCATTCGGACTAAAGTATTTAACTTGGTAATCGTAAAATTTAAAACTTTTCAAACACACTTTATTAATCTCAATAATATTTTTCATAACATATGCAGTACGGAGTATTTAACAATATTGCGGAAGCGAATTTAATATTGACATATCATAAATCATTTCAAAACTTGTCACATCCATCCCGACAATCTCGCCCCATCTGCCGCCAGGATCACATTAATCTTTCTGTTTACTTGCGTGTAGCAAATAAAACATACTACACGCTCAGCGGTGAAGCTGAGTAAGCATATCTAAAACGTCGAACATCCACATAAATTGAATCTCAATTCATAATCAACCATTTGATATCATGCACACAATATATGGTTCAAACATTCAAAATATTTTCAATATTTTATTCCAAGTCATTTGATATTCAATATATATCAATAATGCTCTTAAATTATTCTTAATCTAAGGCCACATCATTTTATATTCAGCTCTTAGCTATTCCTAGTCTAAGGCAGTAATTCTAACCAGGCCCTTAAACTATAAATAGTTTAATGCAGAACACAAGAATCGATAATCCACCCTATGAGTCATGTGGATTACGTACCAATCGAACAATGATTTGTCGGGTGGGTGATATCCGGTCTGGATCCCGTACGTACGTTTTAACCCGAAATATGAATTGGTCAAGTAGATATATCTTAGAGTTCTTCTAGATATCCTTAATAATCATCATCAATATACAAGTGAGTATATCTTAGAGTTCTTCTAGATATCCTTAACAATATACACTATTTTCATAATCACCATTAATTCATTTTTAATCATGACTTAATCATCAATAATCATTTTAATCAGTAGGTTTATCATTCATAATTATCCATAATAATTATTCATCATAATGATCATTCAACATAATATTTAATAGCAAACAGCGGCCTAGTCTCGAGTGTTAACACTCGAACTTACCGTCATGCATCACATAATGTTTATATGTCACAAACATCATTTTTATTGTACAAAATCATATTTATATTGTGCATAATTAATTGGTATCAAAAATAGGATTTTAGAGCATATTTTCAGGATCTGGACTTTAGGAAAATCGATTATTTCATTTAAAATGACCAATTAAATTATAAAAATCGATTTATGTAATTAAAATAATCTATTAATTCATAAAAATCGATTTTTGCTTGAAAAATAATCCATTAAATCAGTAAAATCGATTTTTGCTTTAAAAAAATCCATTAAATCAATAAAATCGATTTTTGCTTGAAAAATAATCCATTAATGAGTAAAAATCGATTTTTGCTTTAGGAATAATCGATTAAATATTAAAAATCGATTTGGTCTTTATGAATAATCGATTTGTTCTTGATAAATGGGTACTGACTTCAAACATCTCGTCTGAACGAAGTTTTAATCGATTTTTAGGAAGATAATAATCGATTTTTGGTCACTGTTCATCGTCTTCTTCCTTCGGTCCATTTTCGGAAATACCAATTTTAGTTACCAAACTTCAATTAAACTATATAGAAATGTTCTCCAAGGTTCAGAGATCATATTAGAATTATTAGAACATATTTTTAACATCAAATTCAAGGTTTATGATTCTTGGTTCTTCAAACATGTCAAACACAAAACTCAACCAAATGACCATTTATGAACGTAAAAACAACCTATATGAACATTCTAATCTTTAGATATATCTACAGGCTTACCTCGAAGCTAAATGGAGGTTTTGAAGATTTTCCGACGAAACTTTCGGCGACGATAGCTCTCAACTCCGGCGACCTCACACCAAATTGACAACACCACATCATTCCTCACACTCTCAGGAGCATAATAGGAGAAAGTATTACGGAGATTGGTGGAGAAATGAAGGATTTAACCCTGCCTTATATAGGAGAGAATGGAAGGAAGAGGCCAGGGGAGTTGCTATTCGTGATGTAATTGATCGGCTAGTGCGCCTGGCTGCGTTTCCGAATGATTTTAAACGCAAGTCCCTGATTGGGACCAATTTTAGTTCCAGTCGGGGTACACTTTTTGGTCCAACTTTCTCCGAATTGAATTCCGTTTGCACCTTTGCGATCGGATAGTTAAACTCTATCCAACGATATAATTTTTATATTTATTCGTTATACTTTTTCCGACACCACATTTTTGGGTGTTAGACTTTAACAAAGTAAAAATTGGTTTAATTGACTTTTCTCATAAAAGGTTCTCTTAATTCATATCAATTATTCTCGTGATTTATTTCAACAAATCATTTCAATATTTACATTCTAAACAAATTCTTTATTTACTCTTGATTTGGGTCTGTACTCAGGTTACCAATCAAGACCACACAAATAGTCCCCATATTGGATTTATCTCTATGAGACTTATCCAGATTGTGATATTGGATATCAATATATGTTTTATTTCGGCCCAAAGCCCAACAACAATTTATTTTAATCAAAACAAATTTGATTAATTGAATAATTATTCATTAATAATTCTAGGGTATATTTTGGGGTGTTAGAGTTTTAGTTATTTTTCTCATTTTCATTGTTTTTTATATCTTTTTTTTTATTTTTTCTAAGGTAAGAATAATCTTTAAAAAAGAAAAAGAAATGAAGGTTGAAAGTAATTCCAAAAATTTAAATAAAAATTTCAAAAAAAATTAAAAAACAAAAATTAATCAAAAATAATACCAACTTTCATTTTGTTGCCTAAAACAGACATTTCCGTTAACCCCCGTTAGAAATTTAACGGGGACCCAAAACTCGCAAATTTCATTAAAGTTGGGATTATTATGCATCACAGTGAAAGGTGTGATTATTTTTGAAAGACCGGGTAAAGTTGCGATTATTTTTGGTAATTTTTCCAAAAATAAATTGAGTTATAATATGAGACACTTGGCATATGGGTGTGGTTTTGTATATGGTACTTTGATATCTCTCATGCTTCGCATGGTTACGTTGCCCTCATCGCAGCCACCAGGCCAGGCTTCAAATTCAGGATCTCTCCCTTATAGCACTATCCTGCCAATTCAACCTTTGAGCTACGCTTCACCAGCATGAAACTTTAGAGATAAACGTTTTATACCATCCGACCCACCGCATTGGGGTCACACCACATGATGGAAAAAGAATCCCCGATATCCTACTTGAATCTACGGATAAGTATAAACCGCTTGTTCATACTCGTTTAGTCATACCCCAACTAGGGCTGAGATTTTTTGAAATCATTGGTACTACTAAAACCTACGAAAATGAAGTCAAACTCTCAAACTAATAAATAGCTGAAATTAAGCCTTTTTGTCGGTAGGGTGACTCGTTCTCAAGACCTCCGCCCCCCCCCCCCCCCCCCCACAAGGAGAGAATCTTAGTTGTGGAGTGGTTGCTATTACATGTTATAAGAGTTGAACGACTTTATTTTTAATTTAATTTAATTTATTGTAGGTGTGAGATTTAAAATTACAATTTATGTAGTCCATATTTAAAATCTACATAAAAAAGTATACAAAACAAGAAGTGACATGACTATATTTTATTATCAAATTAATAGTGAAAATAATAAAACAAAATGAATAAAGTTTAGATATGATTTTCGAATGGAGGGAGAGTTTTTTAAAGATTAGATATGATTTTAGTCCTTGTAAAACAGACAAGTTTTTTTGGTCCTTGTAATTTTTTTTGCTTCAAATCATCTTTATAATTTTTTTATTTTGAAAATAGTCCTCAACCATAATTAATACTTCTTAATTAGTTGAGATAACTCATTTATTTCATATTTAATGTCCTAGTCTATCTGTCATTTCCAATGGTTTCCGACCTAATTCTCATGCCTTAATTTATGTCTTTCATTGACTTAAATTCCCAATTTTCAAATTTTATTATAGAGTAAATTCTCTAAATAGTTATTTATAACTGTGAGCTTTCCATATTTAGGCTATATTTATCAAATATTATGTTAACTGCCTTTATCCGTCTATTTTCGAGTCTCACTCCCATTAAATAAGGACAAAATGTGGAATGATATCCAATGAATAAGGACAACAAACATAATATCTGACAAATATCAATACCCCTCAGTTATAAAGGATAATTTAGAGAATTTATTCCTTTTAAACCACTTTTTATAATGCTCCAAAATATGGCCTAAAAGTATTTTTTAAACTATATTTTGATCCAACAATGTACGAATTCTGTGTTCGACAAAAATGAAGGAATTTTTTCAGGTTGATGATCTTTTGCGAAAATTGGATTTTTTTGATACGTCTCGAAGAGACAAATTAAACGATATGTTTTATGAACAAATCTAATTTATTGCATGAACAAAACGATGTGTTTGATGAATAAGAAAATTGCATGGAAACTCTTCGCCATCGCTCCAATCGTCAACACTCAGGAAAAAACTCAGCAAACGTAATTTCAAGCTCGTTCGTCATGCAGCAAAGATTTGACTTTCTACTATTAGAGATTATCATCACAAAACTGATTTTGTCAGCTCAATTTTAGCACATTTGCTCCAAGCTGCTTCTCGTTACCGATGATCAGCTTGCATGGGGTATTAGGAATATTAGATAATAGGAAATAAATATTATACTTTATCACTTTCTTTATTTTATTATTTTCCTTGTTGTATTGTTACTGATGGAAAATATTATTTGGCCGAGACATCTAAGTCCGAATTTCCCAATTAATATTACCGTAACTATCATCACCAAACACTGGCCACAAATTACTCCTCCTACCATAATTATACATCCTCATAATCAAACTCACTTTCCTAAATTACATCCACCTTTTACTCATTACTATAAGTACCTTCACCCATCAATCCCTACCATAATTACTTCCACCATTCACTTCCCTACCCTATTAATCTCCATAACTACTCCCTCATATCTCACTATAAAAGAAACCATTCACCTTCAGTATGGGGGACCAAGCTCATAAAACTAGTATACACTCTCACATTACTTAGAAAATACTCGGATTATTTATTTTTATAGAGCTAAAACGCTCCATCAATGGTTGTAATTTCAAGATTATGTACTATGTACTACCCGTGATATTAATAAAATCCCTCCGTTGGCATGGTACCGCCGGAAAAGGCCCGTGATTATCTCCTGATTTGGGTTTCCACACCAAAAATAGCTTGTTCATATTTTTTGTGATTTTTAGACTCGTTTATCATTTTGACACAGTAAAAATGATAAAACCAGTCGAGACAATTAACACCATCATTTGGAGACACTCGTGGGACCAATTAAGTTCGGCCATACAAAGATCGATGATCGAGCCGTGCAAAGTCCATGAAAATCCCACTACAAACTTGGGAAGTATATTCTCAAAAAAGTGATCTTTTAGAATATTTATCCTAAAATATCCAAGAAGTTTAGACAGAATCTTGTTAGAGTGCATCCCATATCGGAAGTCCAAGAGTAAAATAATATAGTATATAAGTTCTTGAGTTAAACTAACTAATCGATTGCATTCAATCTTTTAATGTGGTTCAACCCAAGTGTCTTATTACCCAAACGAGTTGTCCATACACATTCCAAATTCTATCATGGAATCGGAGTAGGTTTTGGCCCACCTCATTTGTCAAGGTGTCCGTCTAGATGTTCATTCCTAGCGACCAGTTAGTCTTTAGCTTAGTTGTCCGTATGAAGTATGTACCCAACTGCTTGTGATCTATTTAACAGGATTACTCGTCTGGAAGTCCATACCCAACAGCTCATGGTCCTTTAGGTGTTGGCGATAAAAAAATATCAAGGGAATGGGAGTTCATTTGCAAGTGGTCAACCGGTTAGATTCAAAATGGCCCGGTTGTCCACTTGAGGGGGAGTGTTAGAGTGCATCCCACATCGAAAGTTCAAGAGTAAAATAATCCGGTATATAAGCTCTTGAGTTAAACTAACTAATCGATTGAATTCGGTCTTTTAATGTGGTTCAACCGAAGTGTATTATTACCCAAACGAGTTGTCCATACCCATTCCAATACAATCAACCACATAAGAGATCCATTTACATAAAATCGTCTCTCTCTCTCTCTCTCAAAATAAAAGGTCGAACTCATCTATACTGTTGAGGCATGTTTCCCGATCACTGGAAGCCTGCTTCCATGCCATGTCGATGTAGTCTGAATTCACTAAATGAAATATAGTGATGCTGACAAGACAAATCGATTGACTTAGTTGACGTGAAAGATCACAACATGGTGATAATACAAAACAAGATGTAAAATAGTAACACCAACAGTGAAGGATTGAAGAATGAAGGAAATGTAGTTGCACTGACCATGCAGCTTAGATTGATAATTATGGCTAACTCGTAATGTTCTTGGACGATATGATTTCAACATGAATGCAACTTGGATTACAAGGGAAATATTAGAGATGCAATTCTAAGTCTAGTGTTCTGAGATTCACAAACTCATCGTAACTACCCCCAGCTCCCGGGAAAGCTTTAGCAAACTCTAGTTTGTCTAAAAGCTCATCAACAAAGATAGAATAAATAAAAAGTTTTCTCTGACTGAAAGCCATGGAATTCTGCCTCACTGCATCGTCTAAGAATTGGAGAAGGTTACTGAAATAACCGTCAATGTTTAAGAGACCATTGGGTCTATTGTGTAACCTTTTAGAAGCCCAGGATATCAAGGTGAACAAACCTTCCATAGTGTCAACTCCTCCGGGAAGAATAATGAAAGCTTCCACAGCATGATTCATCTCAAAATAATTGTAGGTAATTACTGGAAACTGTGTGCTCTACACCGTACGTGGGTCCATAGACCCGTCGTGCTACTATGTACCCAAGAATGAAACCTCTAACAAGACCACCATTAGTAAAGACTGTTGAAGCAATGGCTCCTTGAAGGCCAACACTACCTCCTCCATAAGCAAGTTTAATTTTTCGTCTTATCAATTTCCTTCCTAAATCTACCGTAGTAGCCATAAACTTTGGATTTCTACCAAGAGAATGACTGCCAAGTAGACCAACGAATCTTATGGTGTAAGGAAGTGTTCGAGAAGTTCCTTCCATAATGTGAGAATGTGAGATACTCTTTCCATAATCATGATATATATAGTCTCTGAAACCTGACCATTGATGGAAAGGTAATTATCACCAGCCAAAATACGTATAGTAAAATGGACTCAAAATTGCTTGCATACGACAACGTACTCGCTAATATTATAATCTGCTGACGATATGATGTATTGAGACTCTTGAACAGTTAGATTCGTTGTCTTGAAACACGTTCAAATCCGAGACGAAATGTCAAAACTACTACTCCCTCCGTCCCTCATAAATCTTCTCAATAGCCCTTTTTCTTTGTCCACAATAGATCTTCTCATTTCATTTTTTAACAATTAAAATACCACAACTACCCCCACTTAATTTATTTATTACACCTCACCCACCTCATTTAATACACTCTACCCATTTTTCATTTAGGGTATTATGGTAAACTTTCACCTTTTTTCAACTCTCCTTAAAAACCACCAAAAGTCAAAATGAGAACATCTTAGGGGGGCGGAGGGAGTATTTCCTAAGACAACGACCTCTTGTGTAATTTCCAAAGAGTGAAACATTGAAGAAAGAAAACTTACGATTAGTAATGGTAATTCGCAAACACTATCTTTGTATCTTGTGAATCATATCTTTGAATTACTCAAACTTGCCGTGTTAACTACACCCTTGAAACATCTCACTTGATCAATCTTGAAAAGATTGAATTCCATTCTTTGTATCAAAATACTAAAATCATGATTCTGTTAGAATAAGTGACCAACGCTAGAGGGGGGGTGAATAGCGTTTGATCGTAGAAATCACAGGAATAAAAATTTAAGAACGTGAAACGTAAAGAGCGTAGAAAGCGTAAAGGGAGCACACCAAGATTTATACTGGTTCACCACAACGTGTGGCTAATCCAGTCTCCCGAGAGACTCTCTCGAGCTACACTACTTTTGTTAAGCTTACGGATGCTTAACAAACCATTACAACCTGAGAACTCGAGTCCCACGAGCCTCAACAACACTTGCTCGGAGATACCACACTCCAACTTCAACCCGAAGGAAAATACCTTTCCTTCGTACAACCAAGGGAAACAAGCTTCCCTAAACGTGTTTACAACACTAAGAACACTCAAGAACAAGACTCTTTTTAAGAATGGATGTTGAGTAAACTATATACGCTCAAGAACAACTCAAACTTCACAAATTGGATCTAGAAAGCTATGGAAAATAATGTTGTTTGGATGCAATGATAATATGAATATTGTGAAGTGAATTCATGTGTAAAGCAGACCCAAACACCCCTTTTTATAGTGCCAAAATAGGCTCCAACGGACCAATACATTAAAGGGGTGATTGGTTTGATTTATGGGATTGAATAAATTTGGGATCTGCAGGATATTGGCTTCTCATCGATGTTTAGACTCACCCATCGCTGGTAAGCCAGATTTCCTTCAGTTTTGAAGCCAACGGTCACCTACCCATCGAAGGGTACAAGCTTCCCATCGCTGGGTGGGAAGTTGACTTCCAAACAAGAAAAGAATCAGCCTTAAATGACTTCCAACGGTTATGCCTTCCCATCGATGGTTAAGCCTTCCCATCGCTGGGTTCCCATCGATGGTTAAAGCTTCCCATCTCTGGGTAAGGGCATTCTGCCTTGTGATAATGTTGGACCAAGGCTTGAACAGCGATGGGTAGAGCTTCCCATCGCTGTTTGGCATGGTTCTGGAATTCAATTTGGCTGAAGGCTGCTTACCCATCGATGGGTAATATCTCCCATCGATGGGTAATATCTCCCATCGCTGGGTGAAATGATTCTGGAATCCCGGGATCACTTTCCCATTCATAGGTGAAATCTACCATCGCTGGGTAGATGGCTTAGTCCAGAACCATGGCTTAGCCGACCAGCACTGAAACCCGACCGAAAAATGCAAAGTTCTCCAAAGTAAAAACTAAGTGTTTAAAACACTTATTTAATGTATTTTGATGTCAAAATAAGCTTTGTATGTTGAAAACCACGTCGTTAAGGTAAAAACCACGGATGACTAAGTCAATGCCGTACACGGGTGGTTTTTACCAAAAGACAAAACCGAAAGGTGGTTTTCATGATGTTTTGATTGGAGAACCATTTAAATGCATTCAAAAACAATTACTACACAAAAAGACTTGAAAACCACTTCATTTAAGTAAAAACCACGGCTAGCCAAGTTTATGCCGTTTCGCATGGTATTTATCAAACGACAAAAAACGAAAGGTGGTTTTTGAAGTGTTTTTGATGGAAAACTATTTAAATGTGCCCAGAAGTAAAAACCAATCATAAAAAGTTTAAAACTACTTGATTAGTTCGGACACCAAAAACCAACGCCGAAAACCGAATGCCGAACGCCGGTTTCTGAAACCCGAACGCCGGATGGCTTGGTTTTTGGTTTGGGCGAACACCAAGTGTTTTTAATGTTTTAAACATGTTTGAAAAACATTTTTATGATGTGAAATGCAATGAAAATAATTTTAGCCTAAAGAGCCAAGGTGTAATGATTGGGTCGGTCTTGATCACAATTGTGACCGACTCAACGACACTAAGACTACGGTCTTCGTTCTTGGACTTCTTTTGGACCTTGTTCTCTTTCTTATCATCTTTTGTTCTCGCCTTGTATATTCAATGACTTGTCTCGTTCACGGCGGTTTGGCATTATCAAAACATGTCATAACAACGAACACGGCTTTAGTACGAAAACGTTATAAACCCGTGTTTCAACAGATTCTTCAGAAAAACCAAAATAATACTTTGTGATACCATGATACCGGTCTTCGAAAACTATATGCTGTGAAATACGTGACTCAATCACAACAGTAAAATTACCCTAACTTGAACTTTATGTTAAACCTCTCTTTAAGAACTACAAAATGGTTGATGCGATTATCTTATCTCTAAAGATTATTATCAATGATCTTATTGACCAAACCAACTCCGTTATGACTTTGGCAAGGGAATGTATGTGTGACAACCAGAAAAGAAATGACGTCACAAGGATCAAACTAAATCATTCAAGCAAAAATCCCAAACCTATATGCGATGTTGGAGTAAGAACTAGTAAGATTCCTTAAGAAATCGTGAATTAAATCCCGAAGATCTTCTCTTCTTCCCTTGAAATGAGATCAACCATAACGTTACAGTCAAACTTGTCATTATCATGAACGTATCTTGGTATACTTCCAAAGCGAAGAAGGAAAGTTGAAAACGACAAGGTGTATATTAGACGCCACTCGAACGTCAAAACCTATGAATGCGAATTAATACAAAGACTCATTGACAATAATGAGAATTACTATGAAGTGTGTGAAGAAATGTTTTGACATAAAGATCAATAAATGACGAGCAACGGTACAACCAATCGACAACATTTCCTCGTAAATGATGACAAATCCTATATCTCGAAAATCTTGAACCACTAAAAGACCTTTGACGTACTTGCGAATCCTTGTTGAACTATGTGAACGATATGAAGATATCTTAAAGTGAAATTTACGTTATGATGTGTGAATTGAAAACGAACTCCAAAATCTCCCAGTACATCTATCGCGAACTTGATAATTCGAAACTGCAAAGGCTACTGAAGGACTTTCAATCAAAAGAAGAAATATCGTTAATCGGCGTTGTACAATTGGGAATTGTGGATAAACGAAGTTATGTGCGAGTATGTCAAACATACAATCCTATACGTTGCAAAGAAACCTTAGTTTTTGACACTGAAGGATCACTGAATGTCTTGCTTAATCACAGATTGTCAATCTCTTGATGAAAGAACGAGCTTGATAACATCGACAGTTTGAGAATACGTATCCGTGTGGATAATAACGTAATCGTGATTTAACTAATGAACATGACGCGGTCAAGATTGTCGTACATATGACAAGATATCGATTGTGAAACCTTAAAAAAATTTCGAGGACGAAATTCCTTTTAAGGGGGTGGAGAAATGTAACGCCCAAAACATACCCTAGAATTATTAGTAGACAATTATTCAAATTAATCAAATTTGTTTTGATTAAAATAAATTGTTGTTGGGCTTTGAGCTGAAATAAAATATATATTACTATCCAATAAACATAATTGGGATAAATCTCATAGAGATGAATCGAACATGTTGACTTATTGTGTGATCTTGATTGGAAATCTGAGTACATACCCAAATTAAGAATAAATGAAGAAATTGTTTATAATGTGAAATTTGAAATGATTTATTGAAATAAATCATGAGAATAAATAATATGAATAGAAAGTAAGAACATTTTTTGAGTAAAGGTCAATTAAACAAATTTTGACTCTGTAAAAAGTCAAACACCCAAAAATATGATGCCAGAAAAAGTGTTACAAATAAGTAAGAAAAATATATCGTTGGATAGAGTTCGACTGTCTGATCGCAACGGTGCAAATGAAATTCAATTCGGAGAAAGTTAGACTAAAAAGTGTACCTCAACTGGAACCAAAATTAGTCCCAATCAGGGACTTGCGTTTGAAATCCTACACAATCGTCGTTTGCTCCACTCAGCCGCTGGAACAGGAAACAGAGACCTCAGCCATGGCTTCTTCCTCAAATCATCCACTATATAAACACCTCAAAAACTTCATCATTTTTCACCATTCTTCTACCAAAAGAGAGTTGTGAGTGTAGAGAGCATTGTGGTGCTGTCAATTTCGTGAGAAGTCGCCAGAGCAAGCTGTGGTGTCCGCCGGAAGTTTTGCCATTCAATCGCCGAAATCATTGTTTAACTTTGAAGTAAGCCCGTAGATATATTTAATGACTAGAATGTTCATATAGGTCGTTTCTACGTTCATAAATGGTCATTTGGTTGAGTTTTGTGTTTGACATGTTTGAAGAATTAAGAATCATAAAACTTGAATTTGATGTTAAAACTATGAATTAGTGATACCAAAATGATCCATGAACATTGGAGAACATTTCTATATAGTTTAATTGAAGTTTGGTGACTAAAATCGAAATTCCTAAAAATAGACCTGAGGAGGAAGACGATGAATAGTGCACGGTAACCCACTACCGCCGGCACGGTAGATAGGTATCGTCCAAACAGTACCCACCTACCTCCGGGATGGTAGGGATCTACCGTCGCCACTAAGCTCCTCTGGCGGTACTTGTCCACTGGCGGTACCCCCTACCGCCGACATGGTACCGTGAAGGGTACCGTCTGATCCGATTAATTTCCAGAAAATCTGATTTTTGAACCATAAAATCCTATTTTTGACACTAATCTATTATGATCAATATGAATATAAATTCTGGAAATAAAAATGATGTTTTGACAATTAAAGATCTTACGTGATGCATGACGGTAAGCTAGAGTGTTAACACTCGAAGTTAGATCACTAATTGCTATTGCTTTGAATGTTATGATTATGATGCATGATTATTATGGATTAATGATGATGATTATTCTGAATAAAATAATGATTATAAAGTATTGAACTGGAATCCGAATAAATGGATTGATAAAAATGAGTGGTATTGTTAATGCTATCTAGAAGACCTCTATGATAGACCTCCGATTAGAATGGGCCTTGCGGGTATAAACATGTATATTCGCTGGCCTTGGGTAAAAATGTACGTACGGGATCCATAAACCAAACTAGAGGCACTCGTTTGGGGATACCATCCAACCCGACAGTTAGTATTCTACTGTTCGGTTTTCTAGATTTGTACCTTAAGCGAAGGATAGTTTAAGAGTTGGTAAATCAATCAGAATACATGTACCTTAAACTAATGACATAGCTTAAGAGTTGGATAGTAGTACCTTGAACTAGAATTAGTTTAAGAGTTGGTAAACATCAACAAGATTGGTTTTAAACTAAGCATAGTTTAAGGATATTGATGAATTTTGAATATTGAATATGAATATTGATTGTTGAAATATTGAAATAAAAATATTGAGAATATCATAAATGAATCATATATTATGTTCATGATATCAAATGGTTGTTTGTGAATTGAGATTCAATTTATGTGGATGTTTGATGCTTTAGATATGCTTACTCAGCTTCACCGCTGAGCGTGTAGTATGTTTTATTTGCTACACGCGGGTAAACAAATCGAATGAAGTAAAGATTCCTGGAGGCAGACACCGCTGAACATAAAATTATTATGTTTTATAATTGTTATATATTCAGCTTCCGCAACATTAAACTACTCCGTTATTATATTGGATATTTTATTATTAAATAAAGTTTTAAATGTTTGAAATGTTTTGAATATTTATGAATACCAAGTTTATTACTTTAGTCTGAAAGGGGCTGCAGACCTGGATGGATTAGGGTGTTACATAACACATGAAGACTGAAGATATGACTCGAAGGAATAATTTACTTTCTTGAGTTGATGATTCTCACAATGATGAAAATGTTATTTTTCCCGGAAATCTCAGTCTGAATTTCCCAAATAATATTACCATAACTATCTTCATAATCAACTCACAAAGTAATCTGATCCTCCTCCCATAACTATCCTCATAATCAACTCAGGGGCTGTTTGTTTCAGCCTCTTAATGGTTCAGATGTCTGAATGGTTCAGCACTTAATGATTCAGACTGTTTGTTTCAGCCTCTTAATGGTTCAGATGTCTGAATGGTTAAGAGATTTGCCTCTGAATGGTTAAGACCTCTTATCTGAATTGATCAGACATTTGCCTCTGAATAGTTAAAGCAATATACTAGCTCTTAATGGTTCAGACCTCTTACTGGTTCAGCACTTAATGGTTCAGACCTCTTACTGGTTCAGCTCTTACCTATTCAGAAGTTGCCAAACAGCTCCTCACTTTTCTGAATTACATCCACCATTTACTCATTACTATAAGTACCTCCACACATCCCTCTCTACCATAATTACTCCCACCACTAACTTCCCTAACATATTTATCTCCATAGTTACTCCCTCATCTCTCACTAAATATATTGCATATTCATCTATGCAATTATGTAAATACGTGTTCCTATTTTTAAATAATTTTAATTTAGTTTTAATACCCGAGTAATAAAAAGTAAATTTATTAAATTCACTATTTGCAATTTACGTTAGTTTAAAAATTCTGAATAAGCTTAATTTTTATGAGCTATTGATAATTTAGTATTGCAGAAAGTAAATTATGGCATAATTAAAAAATTTAAATACAATTTAAGTAGTCACGAGAGACCAAAAAGGAAAAAAAATACAAATTTCCATTTAAATACCTAAATTAATTAGACGTATTTTCTAATTTCCTAATTTATGAAAAAACGGGATCCCATTCTTATTTGGAATTAGAAATTACGTACGGATGTAATTTAATAAATACACTAATAATATTAATAGGCGAATGATTTTCTTTATTTAATATAATTACTACACGGAAATATATATATTTAATAATAATACAAATTTATTGATTTATTTCTTATTATCAGAAAGGATATTATTGGATACTTGGTGATGTTGTTGAAATTGAAAACACCAATGAATCGTGTTATCTTGGTTGTCCCAAGTGCAATCGGAAGGTTGCTCCAGATGCTACGAGGTTCAAGTGTATGAAATGCGAAAAAGATTATCCTGAAGGAGTGTATAGGTTGTTATTTGCATTCAAAATATTTGATACCCCGAAAGAATAATTTTTAAAATTACTAATTTTTAACGTATGATAAATAGATACAAGGTGAGCATTTGTGCTATTGATAATAGCGATGCTGCTTCCCTTATTTTGTGGGATAAGGAATGTTCAGACCTTCTTGGGATGCCAGCCGGTGCCATGAAGAGTATGATGGATGAGGTATTGACTTATTTAACTCTTTATAAAAAATTTGTAATGCAATTTAAAATACCACTTTTTGAAACGTATAGAGAAATGATGATTCAAGCAACATTCCGAAGGAGATTAGAGACATTGTTGATATGCGGGCGTTATTTTGCATATACCTCAAAGAGGCTGTGGAGAACAATTCCTATGGAAGTGGCAAAAGTTTTGGAGTTTCGAATATTATAACAGATAAAACTATCATATCTCGATATGAAACCATTGATTTGGATGATCAATTTGAACAAGCCCTTATAGAACATGAGAAGAATGGAGATGCTTTAGAAATGGTATTTTTACTCACCCATAAGCTAACGTGATTTCCAAAAAAACCACAACTTTATTATCAATGAAAAAATATTACACTTTAATTTTACTTGCAGATTGGTTCAAATGATGTCCTGAAGGTTTTGAGAGATGAGAGTATATCAAGGAAAGAAGTAATTGATCAAGCAGGCCCTGTGAAAAGATCTTTACAAGATGAATTCAGTTCAACTGCAGAAAATAAGAGATTGAAGGCGATCAAGGTGGAGAAGGAGTGACGAATAGATGAATTGTTTTATTTTGTGTTTGATGAATTTAATTTTAGTACACTAGCATCCTGTTTTGTTTTTTAAGTTCTTTAAAGTTTAATTTCGTTTTTTAAATTCTCAATAAAGCAAACTTGCCTTTCTTAGGAGATTTGCCTTTAAAGTTATGATTTCGTTTACTTGCATTTAAAATATTTCCTAATAATGTTCAAACATCCAAACCGTTAATAAATCAATGTTACCGTAAATACGTAATTACTCAATTATAAAATATTACGATTCCTGAATGTTCTAATTGTAAAAAGGTAAGTAATACTAAAATATTTAAAGTGATAATAAAATATTCAAACAAGTTTTCTAATTGGAAAAAGGTAAGTCATAATAAAATATTCAAACATGATTACACTTACCTTTAATAAAACAATCCTTTTTAACCAGTTTACACGATTGGTAATTTATTTGTATGGTAATAATGGTTTTTAATTATAATTACAGCTATAGATTTAATAATATCTAAAAATTATTACATTTAAAAATAGTAATATACATCATGTAAATAAAGTTTTCACACACGCCATGTTAAATAAAAAAAATTCACACACGCCGTGTTGAATAAAAAAAATAAGTATGTATATCATTACAAGGTAATTAAAAAATATAATTAAAGTAATGCTAATAAAATATATATATTATTTTGGTATTATGTGAATTTATACAAATGGTAAATGTATTTAATTATATTCACTATTTTAGGTGTAATAATATATAATAAAATATTACATCTAAGAATGGTAATATATACATGTATTCTGATAAGAAAAATCATATAAAGTATTGGGTACGTATATATAATGTGAAGTATTAAATACGCATACAAAAAAGATAATTAAAAATCTAATTACCACACTAAAGAAAGGCTAATAAAATAGAAATACTATTATGTTATCTTCTAATATAACTGTGTATTCTGAAATTGAAAATAAAAATATACATATAGAGTAATGTAGATTTTTATCACGTATACAAAAAAGTTTATAAAAACTTATTAATGGTAGAGATTTAAGACATTAATGCAGGGAAACAAATTAGAGAAAAATTCCCTGCTCGAAAAGGTAAGTGTTGATAGACATGTATATATTACCATTCTTAGATGTAATATTTTATTATATATAATTTGGTAATTCTTAACCCCATATGGTAATTAGTAACTGTGTATAACTGTGTATTCTGAAATTGAAAATAAAAATAGAAAAATACATATAGAGTAATGTAGATTTTTATCACGTATACAAAAAAAGTTTATAAAAACTTATTAATGGTAGAGATTTAATTTAATACATTAATGCAGGGAAACAAATTAGAGAAAAATTTCCTGCTTGAAAACGAAAGTGTTGATAGACATAAAAAGATAATTAAAAACAAAATTTTGGCCGGATTCCTCATACCATCAAATCTGCAGCCTATAAAATCTCTACCAGATAAATGAATATTTGTGGTGATTAGTGAGGATATGATAAAGAAAAAAAACCTGGCTTTCCATTAAGTTTTGGGCCGAAAATTATTTAATATTACTTGGGCCATTTGTTCGAAATATATTTGGGACAAGAAAATATACTACATTCTTTAATACACAATTCACAAATTTTAAACATTACAAACATTGTCAATTATTATTTTTTTAAAATTATTATAAGATACATTAAATTTTAATTTTGTTGAAAAAGATAACAATTAAAAATTAAAACACTTTTAGGAATTTTGTTGAAAAAGATAAGAATTAAATATTAAAACACTTTTTACACTAAATATTAAGCCACATGGGTGAAGAAGTTGTTATCAAGAATTCCTTTCAAGTTTCGAAGAAGACAATTCCATGTGGTTACTTCGTACGCAATGACGATTAACAAGAGCCAGGGACAATCTCTGAAACATGTTGGACTACTGTAGTGGATTGAAGATTCTGATATGCAATGAAGACGATACTCCCACAAATACTGCACATAATGTAGTATATAAAGAAGTCTTTCGAACTTTGTAAAACATTGATGTTCTGTACTTTGAAATTATATATACACTAAGCTCTATTGCATTTCAGTTTTTATCACTGAAAAATGATCTGAGTTCAAAAACATAAAAATGACCCGTGCAACGCACGGGTGTGATACTAGTCTCTCACTAAAAAAGAAACCCTTCACCTTCAGGAAGGGGGGACCATGCTCATAAAACTAGTATACACTCTCACATTACTTAGAAAATACTCGCATTATTTATTTTTTATAGAGCTAAAATGCACCATCAATGGCTGCAAAGCCAAGATTATAGACTATGTACTACCCCTCATATTAATAAAATCTCCCCGTTGGTATGGTATCGTCGAAAAAAGCATACGGTTTTCTTCTGATTTGAGTTTCCACGCTAAAATGAGCTTGTTCATATTTTTGGTGATTGTTAGACTCGTTTATCATTTTGACACAGTAAAAATGATAAAACCAGTCGAAATAATTAACACCATTAGTTACCATAGTTGTTTTCGTACTATGATTAGAATTCTCTCATGTAACCCCTATAAATAAGGATTTATCTTTCAATATTCAATAAGACAAATTATTGTTAAATTGTATCAACTATCAACATAATATTTGATAAATATGGTCTAAATATCGAAACCCACAATTATAGAAGACTATTTAGAGAATTACTCTTTATTATATTGTGTTCCCAACAAATATGATCGATAATAAGAGATGTAATATGATAAGTCACAATTTAAAAAATGAATAAAGATACAATTTAGGGCATGTGAATGGTGTTGGATATAATTAGAAATGCAAGACTAAGATGTTATGTGTGAAATAAATATGTTATTCAACTGATTAGAAATACTAATTATGTTCAAGGACCATTTACAAAATAAATTGTGAGGATGACTTCAACAAATTAAAAAAATTACATGAATAAGAAACAAAAGTCGGTTATTATTTTGTATATGGACTTAGGGCTTATTCTCTTCAATTTTATGTGATTGATTCTGATTTAGTTTGGATATGATTTAATTATATTTATATTTAAAGCTATTTCTAATATGATCTAGTTTCACTAAGAATAAATATCAAGTAAAAAGGATAAGTTGAAGAAAAGAAACTCATGAAACAAATAGAGAGTATAACTTTTTTATTCAACTTTACAAAGGAATGGTTGCATTGACTAGTAGGGCTGGGTTGGGAAAACCAAAAACCGCAAACCGAATCGAAACCAATCAAGAATTAACTAGAAAAAAATTGAACCGAGAAACCAAAATCGAATGTAAAAAATCGAAATGTTATTGTTTGATTTCTGTTTTGGTTTCTACTGTGGAATATCGAACTGAATCGAATAAATCAAACTTTTTTAGGTACTTCGCTTTATTTATATGAGTATATGTGATATGTAAAAAATTATAGAAATATAAATGCAAATAGTTGACTAGTCGATTAAAGTTTTTTTAACTATTAATTAAACATTTTAAACCATATTATAAACTTTTAAAAAAACCTAAGAATATAACCATCAATAACTAATCCTAATACAGAATTATATTAACATTAAACATATTATAAACTTTTAAAAAAACCTAAGAATATAACCATCAATAACTAATCCTAATACAAAATTATATTAACATTATACATTGATACGAGTAATTTACATATTTACTTTAAAAACTTTGATGTTATAATAAAAATGAAAATATTATACCAAAAAATGCAAATTCTCTGTATATTTACATACAATGCATTTGGGAGTATTCGAAATTTCTAGATTTTTGTTGGACACTCGACACATTTTTTTTTGTAAAATTAAACGGAATGGAACACTAACCTTCTGTTCGGTATATGGTTTTGTATAAAAATCAAACAAAAAAATCGAACTCAAACCTACATATTATTATTGCTTCATCGGGTTAGTATTTTTACAATTTCTCAATGCTTATAAATTTTTATTTTTATAAACCAAAATAAAAATCATATAAAATCGAAAAGAATACACAATTATTTACATATTTTTTATACAAAACTGAACCGCCAACTTAAAACTCATCTTGATTTTGATTTTGGGTGAAAACGGAACTGCCAAAATGAAATCCACCCCAATTGACTAGTTCAAGAGGCTGGCTTTGAGAGCAAATGAATGGTTGCCCAACTTGCATTGACTTTGTTCAAGAGGCTGGCTTTTCCGTAGCTTCTGCCTTTCGTGTTTTACTTTTGGACGGCAAGCAGACGGTTTCTTTTCCATAGATTCGGGCAATCGGCACTTCGGTAGACTGGTTTTTTCTTTTTTGGATACTTCAAAAAACAAAAAAAAATTGTGAAATTTGCACTAAATAAGACTAAAACATAATGATTTTCCAAATTTAGAACTTAAACTTTTTTATTCCCTAAATATGACTTATTAATGTCTTAGTGGGTGGAATAATGTCCAGTAATGATTGACATTTACTTAAATAATGACTAATTCATAATGACCAAAAGTCTTATATTGGGAAAATAAAAACATATGGTCCTATATTGGGAAAGTCATTATGTTTTAGTCCTATTTAAGTAAATTAATCAAAAAAATTTGGACAGTCCAAAAAAAAGATGAGAAAAAAATTACTGAACGAAAGGAGTATTAGTCTAATTTTAGAGATGAGAGGTTATTCAATTCTGTGCGCCGTGCCCGATATGGTGCATACAAGAAGCTATTTATACATATCACATTGAATAGGACTTTTAAATTGCCGTTGTCAGAAAATCCATCATGAAATTTCTAACTTAACACTTCTTCCATAAGAGCATCTAAGATGCCCTTGCTGGTAAGAAAGACCGATGAGGAAAGTACCAGTAGCGAAAATGTTACTCCATAGTTTGTTAGTCAGAATTTATTGTGGTACACAAACTTTAATAATTAATTATATAGAAATTACATTATAAATTTATATTGAAATAATTTAATTAAATTTATCTTATAAAATATTTTTAAAAATATAAATTTTATAAATATTAGAATAAATATTTATCTATTTAATAATCAAAATTTACCTAATAATTTAACTAGAAAAAGATTAAATTGGACAAACTTATTAAGAGGAACCGAGGGACTCGGAGGGAGAGAGTAAAAGATGAAAGGCTAAAGTTGTTAAATAAGAAAAATGTTAGGGAACACCAACACTATGTTTGGCTCAAGGATTTTGGAAGGAAAAGAAAAGAAAATGGTTTTCTCTCATTTTCCTCACCAAAATGGAAGAAATTTGATTTTCTCTCCACTTGGTACATTTTGTCTCCTCATTTTCTTTTACTTTCTTTTCCCCTCTAACCAAACAAGAAAAATGGTTTTCCACTTCATTTTCTTTTCTTTTCCCTTTCAAATTCCTTGAACCAAACATAGTGCAAAAGTGTATCTCATTTGTCCCCCATACCCTCGACCACCTCATAAATGGGCAAAAAAATTAAAAATAAATAAATAATTAAAAATCAAATAAATATGTGTGGTGGAAAAGTAGTTGAGGGACAAATGGGTACACCTCATTGCTAGTTAAATAATCATGTCATATGAAAATGGTACGATGCTTTTCTCGGGCTAACGTTGAATGTCTTGTTTCAAGCACTAGCGTTTGACTTTGAGTTTTTGAAAAAGAACCTCTGTAATCACCATAACGTATAAAACTTTGTTTGGTTGATAATAACGCCACCTTGTTCAAATTGAATTTACCATTATTTTGGTAAATTGAATTTACCAAAATATTTTGATGACAATAGTACTTGCAAATTCACTAGAAATGTGGTGTACCCCAATATTTTCCAAAAATTTGGAATTAAATTGAGTGTTTACATGTTAATTTGTGTGATTATATAGAAGAATTTCCATTAGCAAATACTTATCCTATATCGTTTGTTGAGTATTTATTGAGGTCACTATTGTAATCTGTTTAATTTTTCAACCATTAACTTCGAAAAAATAATAGAGTAAAACAATACATCCGTTCCATCCGTGCATGGCAAGCGTTAAAATACTGTCAGATCATGGATTACCATTTATGTTTCAAAGAAGACAATTTCCAATATCTTTATTTTTTGTCATGACAATCGATAAGAGTCAAGGCCAAACATTATCATTTGTTAGATTATTATAGACTAAATTGTTATTCACTCACACACGGTCAACTTTATGTTGCAGTTTCACGAGTAAAAACTTAGAAAGGATTGAAAACGTTGGTTTTAGATGACAATGGTAACCCTTGCAATTGCACCAGAAATGTGGATTTGATTAATACATTCATACGTTCTTTTCAATTTTTATATACATGAATTTAAGTTAGTATACTCTGTTTATGTCGTATCTAACATTCTATATTATATTTACCTTTAATTTATTCTTTATTTATTTTCTTAAAACAAAAAATTACCAGAGTTAAAAATAACATGCATTCGACCCCGTGCGTTGCACGGGTTAAATACTAGTTACCTCAAAAAAAAGAACCTTTGTAATCACCATAACGCTTAAAACTTTGTTTGGTTGATAATAACGGCACCTTGTTCAAATTGAATTTACCATTATTTTGGTAAATTGAATTTACCATTGTGTTGAGAGTTTATTGCATCATGACCCCTTGTGATTTGATAAATGTGTACCGTTATCTTATACTCCCTTCATTCCATAAAAACATTCTTCTTTCATTTTTTTTCAATTCCCTAAAACACTTCCATTTTCTATTAAAAAACCACTTTTACCATTACTTTTTCATATTCTACCAATCATATCATACTTTTTCACTAATAACCAAGTTATCACATCTTACGTTTATCTATCACATCAGGAGCAAAATTAGAAAGTCAACCAATGTTACCCTTTTCTTATTTTTGTCCAAAGTCAAAATGAGAAACGTTTAAAGGAACGGAGGGAGAATAGTTTGAAAATTTACGTCGTTACCCCTTATAGTTCAGATATTACTACGTCAATGTCCCTCTGCGCTAAAATATCCTTCAAATATTATGAGAATAACTCCACTATCCCCCGTGAATTTGAAAATTGGCACAAACTCCCCCTCTTTTCATTATTGTTTTTTCTTTTTCTATTTTTTTCATAAATGTTTTTTTAATTTCTTTTCTAATTTTTATAATATATTTTAATGATCAATTTTATTGTGTTTGCAATAAAAATCAATTAAATAACAAAAATTAACGTACACTTCCTTGGTGTCAAATTAAACATTTTTATTTTTGTCCAAAAGATATCTTTATTGGTTCATTTTCATGATACAAAAACAATGAAATATCCTCTTTTTTACTAAAATTCATTTCTCATTTTCTGTTTATTAATTTTATACAGTTTCTTTTATTTTAATCAAAATTGAATAAAATAAAAAAGAATAGAAAAGAAAATAAAGAAAAACAAATGTATATGAAAAAAAATAATTTTATAGAATAGTGAAAATTAAGTCATCAAGAAAAATCTTTTATGCATTGGCCCAAAAAATGTTACTAATATATAATTAACTAATATATTGAAAAGATGATACTCTGTATTGTTTTGGCCCCGACATATTCAAAAAAAAAGAAAACAAAAGAAAATATTTAATTTGACCAATGAAGTATATGTTAAATTTTTTATTTCAATCACAAACATTTTTATATTTTTTAAAACATTTTTAAAAATGTATGTTTGAAAAAACATTTTTTCATTATTTCGCACAAAAACATTTTTCTTCTCTTTTCGAAAAAAAGAAAGAAAAACAAAAACAATAAATAAAAAGAAGAGGGGGCGTTGGCTCCAATTTCTAACATCATAGATGCAACGGCGTTACATTATTTGAACTATGAGGAGCAAGAGGGGCATTGGCGTTACATTATTTGAACTATGAGGAGCAACAACATAAGTTTTGAAATCATGAGGAATAACGAATGCGCACTTATCAAACCACCGGGGGTGTTGGTACAATAAACTCATTATTTTTATTGTTTAACATTGTATTTCAAAACTAATCCCTATTTATTAGGATTACATGGGAGAGGTCCAATCCAAGTAGTAAAAGAAATATAGTAACAATACAATAAGAAAATAAAGGAATAAGAAAAGAAATTAATTAATACAATCCTGTTAGTTCCATATTGTGTTGGAATTATTTTTTGACAAACAAATAGATTTACTTAGTATTATTTTAGATGTTTTCCTAGCCTCTGAAGAAAGAGAAAGAGGAAAGAGCTTGAAGAGAGAATTCTAATCCTACTTGGTTTACTATTCTTAAGGAGAAGGCCATGGTTGAGACTCCTAAGCACACTCTAACAAAACTATTCTATTCCATATAATATCTTCACCCTCCATTAGGGTTTTGGGGTGGAGAAATACGAAACTATTGAAGCAAATCTGAAAATAGGAAAAACAAGGTGCAGAGTTAGATAGTGCAAATTTTCTGGACAGCCTGCACGAATTTAATCATTTTCGGAGATTTGATCATTGGATTGTGCTAACATTTTCAGAGGATGTTCCTAACACATAGGGCTTCAACGTGTTAAATTTTCAAGTAAATCAGAGTTACGGATCTTCTTTTATCGAAGTTACAATCTGCATATTGCCGCTGATTTTTTGTAGAAAATGCAGCTATGGTTTTGTCAATGATTGGAGTACCAAATCTTGTCTAATCGTGCTGAAATTTTAGGAGGATTCTTAGGACTTGTGGAGCTTCAATCTGAACGGTGGAGATCGAATTCCAACGGTTCAATCTCGATTTATGAGCTTTGGATCAGCCTGCATATTTTTGTAGATCAAGGAGAATCTTTATTTGAAGGTGTACTAGAATCTACGTCCTTAAAGAAGATCTTTGAGAAGGTGTAACAAGCCGTGGAGATAGGCGCAAACCGAGTTTTTCATCAAGTCATTCTTAAGTAGACAAATGAATACATTAGAAGGTTCCGTTTTGATTGATTGTGTAATTCTTACGGTTATTTAGTGGAAGGGCTATTACACGGACGTGGGCCCTGCAGACGTAGGAGAATTTGCTCCGAATTGCGTGAACAATTCTGGTGTCTTGCTTGCAGTTTTACTTTATATTCTACGTGTGTGCTTGTGACAGTATGACAGAGAAGATGTTATAACACTCTATCACTCATTTGTTATTGTGACAGTGCTAAAATATCTTCTGTACAACATTGTTGATTGTTTTGTTTGCATAGCATGTGTTTGTTGTTATCCGTTGCGGCCCCCACAAACTTACATTTCCTAATACTTTTGTTAAAATAAAATATTCTTATCCCTTCCGGTTTTATTTAACTTCTATGTGCTTTTAAATAATGTAACTTACAATATCTATCTTTATATTGATTTATTTTTAAAATGATTTCAAAAGAAATACTCCGTATGATTTTACAAGTTGTTGGGAGAGTTACATTCATCATGAAAACCAGAAAGTATATGTACGGTCCAAGTATATATGTGTGTGCGTACACACACATATTGTTAGAATGTCATCCCACATCGGAAGTTCAAAAGTAAAATAATCGTTATATAAGCTCTAGAGTTGAACTAACTAATCGATTGGATTCAATCTTTTAATGTGGTTCAGCCCACGTGTCTTATTGCCCAATCAAGTTGTCCATACCCATCCCAAATTCTATCATAGTATCGGAGCAGGTTTTGACCCACCTCGTTTGTCAAGGTGTCCGTCTAGATGTTCATTCCTAGCGGCCTGTTAGTCTTTAGCCCAGTTGTCTGTATGGAGTATGTACCCAACGGGAATGAGAGTTTATTTTCAAGTGGTCAACCGGTTAGATTCAAAATGGCCTGGTTGTCCATTTGAGGTGGAAAGCTCACCAAAGTATAAAGCAAAGCTCACCATATTTTTTCAACACTTTAATATTTTTTTTTTGAAAACATAAAATCAAAGGAAGGGGTGATGACTAGATTTTGACCGTTGACCGGGATCTTTGGCCGCCGCCTACCTCTGGTCACCGCCGCCAGTCTCCGGCCGCCAGACGCCGCCGCTGCACCGCCGCCTCTGACCGGTGGTTGACCGTGTTGTTATTTTTTTATTAATTTTTAAATTTCAAAATTTTAAAAGAAGGTGAGTTTTGGTGTTCAAAATGGTGAGTTTTGCTTCATTTATATGTGAGCTTTGCATTGTCCATTGGTGAGCTTTATATTGTAGTGTGGCGAGCTTGACGTCATCTCACCGTAAGGTGTTATGTCACTGGAGTCAATCTCATATATATATATATATATATATATATATATATATATATATATATATATATATATATATATATATATATATATATATATATATATATATATATATATATATATATATATATATATATATATATATATATATATATATATATATATATATATATAGGTGTTTTGTATGCATTCATAACTTTCTCCTCCTCTTTTCCTCCGTCATCTCATTCTCCTCTCCTCTCCTCCACTCAATTTTCTTTTCTTTTTTCTTCTTCTTCTTCTTCTTTCTCCTCCTCTCTCTTCCTCCGTCATCTCCTCTTCTTCACTTTTCCCTTCTTTATCTCCTCTTATTTCTCTCATCTCTCTTCCAGATCTGACCTTGGCAGCGATGGTGGCAGCAGCAATGGTGGCGACGGCGATGGTGTTAGCGGGGACGATGGCGAGTCTAGATCTCCGCTTCTTCTCCTTTTTCTTCTTTTTCTTTTTTCTCTTCCTTATTTCTATTATAGGGTGGTGCCGATGGTAGGGGGCGACGATGGTGAGGATGCGTTGGTGGTAAGCCTAGATCTGCAATCTTCTTCTAATATTTTTCTAATTTCTTTCTCATAATTCTTAATTTCTTTGAGATCTAATGGTAGGGCTATGTCGGTGATGGTGGGAGTGGAGCGATTATGGTGGAGGGGGATGGCGGAGATGGTCGGAGAATGGATCAATGGTGGAGCTGGCGGCAACGGCGGGGCTGGCGGCGAGGAGGGGAGGGGCTTTGGTGGAGGCTGTGGTGGGGACTTGATGGTGGCAGAGCTGGGAAAGGAAGGGGAGGGTATTTTAGACAAATTACACACATAGTCAACACCTACTAAAAAATGAAAAAAAGTCAAAGTAAGAAGTTTATTTTCGGACGGAGGGAGTATTAGATATTGACCTAGTCAATATAATTTTCAAAAATCTTGGTCAACTTATTGATGGTTAGAAACGAGTGAGTGGGAGTGCTAAAGGTTGATATTGAAATTTCCACATGCAGAGCATAATGTCTTAACTAGATTAACTCCCACGCAACATAAATAGAACGTTGTTGGAAATCGTGTTGTAGCTCAACTATCAGACTCACTGAATGCTACAACACCTTTTCTAACACCAGCGCAAACACACACACTAATAGCAAGTAAAGACACATACATTTGTTTATGTAGTTCGGAGCTCACTCTCCTACGTCTGCGAGGCCCACATTCGTGTAATAGCCTTTGCACTAGATCAACATAAGAATTACACAATTAATCTCAAAAGATCCTTCTACTGGGTTGATTTGTCTACTTACGTGATCTGACACCAAACTCGGTTTGTGTCATTCTAGGCCTATTACACCTTCTCGTTGCTCTGCACTAAGGATGTGTCGCTGACCTTTGCTCAGCCAACCAAGTCTCAACTGATGAACAATCTTTAGAGAAGATCCATGGCTGATCTTCTCACACAGATCTCATAGATGTATATAAGATAGGTTCTCTTGTCTTACTCTCCTTTTTGATATCTGAATATAAAATCACAGTCTCTTCTCTCCTTTTTAGTGTGGTATCTCTCTCCGTTTTTCACTCTAGGTGCCATCCTTCGGAACGCCTTATTTATACATAACCTTCTATAGGTTGCAACACTAACCATCTGCACATAGAACTCTTTCGTAAGCATTCTCATATCCATAAAGTCCTGGGCAAGTAGGAATCCTTGAGCGGGCAAAGGATTGAAAGGAAAGAAGTCCTGCACCGAGCCCATTCTTGATAATGTGAACAATTCCTCCGTAGCCTCCTTGTTACTGCAGGGTTGCATGTAGGATGACCAATTCTACTACAACAAAGACACCTACACCTATTCTACTCTAGTGGTTGTGTGTTGTCAAAAATAATGCCAACTCATACAAGTCATAGCGCACACATTATAGAACTAACAGATATGAGTGAGTAACCAACACTACAAGTTCACATCTACTTCCTTAGCTCCCTAGAATTTGAACCTCCACCTCGAGCTAAAAAAGCGGCAACTCGATACATTTTCTTTTTCACACCAGGACCAACGACTTCGAGAACGCCCCTTTGGCAATTGTGTTTTTTATCTGTTTGCACCGCTGCAACAACACTTACGGGACATGCTGCTCGACAACTTTTCTTGTTAGGAAGACTTTAGACACTAGACTTTGGGTTGATAGAAATCAAGTTAGTTTTCTCGTTTTTGGACTTTTTTGTTGGGTTGTTGGCTAATGGCATGTCTTTCACGGTTTCTATAGAAATCAAAAATATTGTAGATTACAAAACTAACTTTTGTAATAAAATATTTTTCCAAATCAGTCTTCAACAAGTTTTAATTACTTACGCGGTCCTCTATAATTGAGATTTATTTCCAACATGGTGTTTCGTAAATAATGTTACTCAAATGAGGATTAATTGAAGATATTTTGGTTTTTTTATCCGTTAAATTTAGAACTTATTCTTAAAATGATCATTTATAAAGAAGTAATTTCCCAAAATGGTTTTTCTTAATTAAAGATGCGTATTCGATTTGAAATTTAAAAGATTTTTTTTAAAGTTTTAAACAATTCATTAATTATTTATAGTCACTGTATTTTTTCAATTTTACATTTAGTTGTACATAAATAACTATTTCGAGAATATAATTTAAATTTGGATGATCAAAATACCAAAATATCTCCCAATTATTCATCATTTGAGTAACATATTTACGAAGGACTATCTTGGGAATAAATCTCAATGATAGAGGACCATGTTGGTAATTAAAACTTATTGAGAACTGAATTGGGAAAACACCTTATAAAGGACCATTTTGGGAATTTACTCTTAAAATTTTTTAATTTTTTACACTCAGGTATAATTTGACCCCAATTAAAATTGAAGGGACCCCAACCAAAGTGTGTTTCAAAATATATAAATAATATTTTATAAAATAAAATTTTAAATTATCTATTCAAAAATTCACATTCAAAAAACAAAATTATATATTATCATATATACGTCAAATTAACACATATTTATCGATTGATAGTCATATAAACAAAATACAAATTTTTTTAATTGGAATATTTACAATAGATTTTTTCAAATTAGAATCTCTATTTATTTAACATATCTATTTGAAAAATATATATACTCCTGTCATTTGAAAAAATATCCTTATTCGACTTTCACGTACGTAGTTTAAAAAAATATTAAAAATAAAAACTATATAGTTTGAATATATTTAGAAAAAACAAATAAGAGTTGTGAGTTACTTATTCTTTTCTAAAAAGAAAATGAATTTTTGAGACATACAAAAAGAGAAAGAGTGAAGTCTTTTTTTGAACGTGCCAAAAGAGTGTTAAATTCTTTGTAGAAAGTAGATAGTACTACCTCCGTCTCATTTTAAATTGTTTGTTTTCTTTTTTATCCGTCCCAAAATAAGTTGCATATTTCTTATTATTGTAAACTTTTAAGGGTAAAATACCTAAAATATCCATAAAATAAGTCACTCCTCTCCACCTTGTCTTCTCATTCATCGTCACCCTCCTAAAAAAGTAAGGAAATTTTTGGAAAATCTACAATATTTTTTCACTTCCTTAAATATGCCCCAAATTCAATACACGCAATGTAAAATGAGACGGAGGGAACATATATTTTTTCAAATTGATTGAGTATTGTATGTATAACTTATATGAAGTATTACTCGTATTTTGTTTAAATATTTTTTGAAACAAATTAATGTTTGCTATTGTATGAAAAAATTTATAATGAAATATTCAAATCATACGTACTATTCGTAATTATACGTATAGTATAAAATATATACATGTATTTTAACATATTTTTGTAAATCATACGGATATGTGAGTATAATATGCGTATTATACGTACGTAAGTATAATACGTGTATTAACAAACTAGGCTGCACCACCTCCATTAGCCCCCACCTCCATCGCACGATCTCTAGGAGAAAGAGAGAAAACAGAGAGGAGAAAGATGAGAAAAAGAAGATTAAACAGAGAATCCACAAATCTAGCATAGATCTACCGTAGATCCACCGCTGCCTTAGCTCCCGCCGCCGCCATTGGGTCCACCATCGCCGCTAGACCATAGATCTAGAACAGATCTAGGAGGGGGAAGAAAAAAGAAGTAGGTGTAGGAGGACATGGAGAAAGAAGGTTGAGGAGGAGAAAAAGAAAAAGAGAAGAGGATGAGAAAAAGAAGAGGAGGAGAATAAGAAGATCGGGGAGTGAGGAAGAATGAGAGGGAGAGGGAGAAAGATGAAGCAATTGAGGTGGGTGACGGAGAAAAAGGATAATGAAAGAAGAAAAAAAGAGATTTAATGGGAGGGGTAATTTAGGAAAAATTGTGATAAAAAGTAGAATGGGAACATCATTTTCGAACGGGAGAAAACGTAGAATGAAAATATCATTTCCGGACGGAGGGAGTATAACATAGCTTTTATTTAGTGAGCGGAATTATAAGATCTCATAGGGTTTCTTTTTTATTCTTTGCCTCGATGCATTTCTTAAACCGACATAGTTAAAGTATGGGTTAGCATTATGGTTTCTCCATCTCCTATAGATAAAGATGTAGCCCTTTCATTACAATCAATCGAAGAATAATATCAAACCCTAGTGTCTTAACTTTCTTTTCTTGGGAATCTGGGAATGTTCAGAGTTTCCCTCTCTTTCTTTACATCCCTTTTCTAGAGCTCAAGAATGTTGAAATCCTTCTCTATCCGGTACGATATTAATATCATTCGAACACTTCAGTTCATAATCATGGAATGTTGAAACACCTTGGGCATCCGAAGACTTGACCATAAAATGAAAAAAATTGACCGGGAAGAAGAGAAATGACCTCAAGACAAAGAATGGACCAGGGTTAAACTCATCGAGGGTAGTATAGGAACATGAGAAATGACTTTGATGTGTTGTTTGTTATCACTTGTTACTTATTTGTCATTATCAAAACCCGAAGATAATGAGCAAATAATACAGCGTGCAAATTAAATACATATTCACGTTGGAGCATATTGTCTAACAATTTTTTCTTATATGATAATGACAAATCCATTTAAAGATATACATCATACAATGCAAGTCACGATCTTCTCCTTTGCTAATGGTCTTAGGCTCAAATTAATCGTCTTACTTTTATTAGTCTATTTCAAAATAAATGTTTCAATTCTTTAATTTTCTATTAAAGTAAAACATATATGTTCCACAATCTTCTTATTTAGTTATTTTCTCTGATTGAATTTCAAGTACTCACTTTTTGCTTTTAATTTTTTTTAAATGAGATGATTTAGACCATGTTCTCCCCAACTATTTGTTTAACTTATTCTTATTGGAATCAGATCAGATCGGATTAGAAATAGTCAAATAACTTTAAATATAATTGCATCCAGATCAGCTCTAATCAGAACCAATCATATTAGACGAAGATAACGTGGCCTAATCGGATAGGAGAGGAGTATATTTATACAATCATGCTACATGTATTCTAAAAAGTGTACCTCAAAGGGATACATTGGCAATTTTAGGATTCACACTGGCACAAAATGCTAGTTTTAAAAAATTACACTGACATTTTGTATCAATGTAAACCATAACACTAGTATTACACTAGTACAAAATGTTGATGCATGCATTTGAGATACAAAATGAAGTATAATTTTTGGTGTACAAATAGATTAATTCATATTTATATCAATCCCATCCCTATAAGCCATGCTAGGAGTATACCAACATCTTCACCATTTATTTTTATTTACTATCTAATCTCTTTATTCAGGAGGATGCAGAAAACTACACATGGGTACCCCCATATTTTGAGAAATTAACTGCCGGGCACCTCATATTTTTAAAATATACTCCGGGTTACCCTCTATTTTTAGAAATTAATTATTGGGTAACTTAGATTTTTAAAATATACTCATGGGTACCTCAAAATGTATATTATAATAGAGGGATTTATTCCGTCGCAAGCCTGTCGCAATTTGGAAATAGATGATTTATTCCGTTGCAAGCTTGGGTACCCTCTATTTTGGAAATGTGACAAGTTTTTTGCGATGGATTTATCCCGTCACAAGCCTGTTGCAATTTCTAATTCTGCGTTAATTGACGCTTCGCGACATAAGTACTCCGTCGCAGATTTAGTGAAATTTTGTAGTGTTAACTTACTCGTGAGGGACATTATGTTTCATTCGAAAGCTTCGATTAAAATGGATAGATTACATCCTTAAAGTAGAAGAACCAAGATTATTCTTGGAATTCCAAACCCCTATTTCTTAAAATTAATGGCGTAACTGGCTTTGACGGAGGGTAAGACGGAATGTCCCTCATGGGTAAGTTGATGTATATTTGGAGGTACCTGGAATTATTTTAAAAATATAAGATACCCGATAGTTAACTTCTCAAAATAGAAGGCACTTTAGAGTATAACAGGGGGATTTCCCTATTTAGTCCTCTATTATCAAATATGACCCCAGTGGTCTTTCTTTTATGTGTATCTTTCCACAAATAGTCCTTTTTTGATCTTCTATCATGTTGGTGTTAATTTGAGAGATAAAAGTGTAATTTCGCAATGATAATATATCTTTTTTGTCATACACAATTCCAAAGGCGGTTCTGTTTCCATCGTTTGTGAATTAGAGTCGCTTTCTATTACAATCATAATCTACAAATGTTGTCTTTCGTAAGAATCCTAGCCCACAATCATATGTCCTTCATGGATGAGTTATAATATTTATTTTCTTTGCAATTTCTTGAGACTAACCGATAAAATTCATCCATAAAGCTTATTGGTTTTGATTTTAAGTTCCACTGGGAAGACTAATAATTGAGAGAGGAATGATCATTTCAGTTTTGGTTTTAGAGCTTCAAACTCAGCGACGAGTTTGGGAAAGAGTACGAGAGGAGGGAAGAAACTTAATTGAGGAGAAACAGAAGTATGAATATACAATTTTATCTATGTTCTTAACAAAAAATGTTAATAAAGAACTATTCGTAAAAAATGATATAATAATTGGGAATTAAATTAGTAATATTTGATATGTAGGGACTAAGTAAGTAAAACAACTTATAACTGGGGACCTTTTATGAAATTTATTCTAAACAAAACTTAGGCACTTCCCTTAAACCCCGATATATTGTGCCACCAACTATTTAAAATTCTGGATCCGCCGGTGATCTTAGGATTATCAACACATGCCATTCATCTTTCTTTAATTTCTTTCTTGGCTATCGAGTACTTTTTTCTTCTCCGTTTTTTCCATTTTGAATACTTAATCAAATCCCAACACATAATACAATATTTGCACTTCTAATCTTATATGCTACTTAAACATAGTTTGTCACGTCATGTTTATTTAATCCAATTGTTTAATAATACATCTGTTTCATTGTTTGGTAATGCAGGATCTGTTTTTTTCTAGGATTTGCGATTCTTGTGGTGGGAGCATTTGTGCACCCAGCGTTTTACCATCAATTGCTGTTAGGTGGAGGAGTAGCTTTTTGCTTCATTCATGCATTCTGTGCTTTTGGCTACTTTTTGAGTGTACAGTATCATCCAACTCGAAGACGTTGATCACAAGCACAATCATTTGTACCAAAATATTTACAACATTTGATTTTTCAGCAGTCGCGAGAATTTTTGTTTATTTCTACGTTTTTATTGGTTATTTGATAAAATAAAATATTCTTGACACCTCTTATTTCGAAGAACTTTTCATGTAGTTTTTTTATATGTAAATTTTATTTTTATTTCTATACCAATATGTAAATAAAATGAATTGAAAAACTTGATATTTTGCCTCGGAAATACAAATGTGGCTAATATTTAGGGACGGAGGGAGCGCATATATGTGTGTGTGTGTGTGTGTATGAGTAAATTCCATAATTGGTATTTTATAACAGAGGAGTTTCTCTATTTAGTCCTCTATTATCAAATGTTACTCCAGTGGTCCTTCTTTTATGAGTATCTTTCCACAAATAATCCTTTTTTTATATTCAATCATGTTGATTTTAATTTGAGAGCTAAATGTGTAATTTCATAATGATAATACATCTTTTTTGTCATACACAATTCCAAAGGTTGTTTTGTTTGCGTCATTTGTGAATTACAGTCGTTTTCTACTATAACCATAGTCTACAAATGTTGTTTTTCGTCCCAATCCTATCCCACAATCATAGTCATTATTTTTGTGTTATCTGCTTAACCAATATCAGAACACGTCACTAGACATAATGTTAATGTCAAATTATACTTTTAGTCTTTAAATTAATACCAACATGAAAGTTGATAAAAAAAGGACCATTTGTGAAAAGTAACCCCTAAAAAAGGGAATACGAGTGTAACATTTGATATTAGAAGACTAAATATGGAAATCCTCCTATTATAAAGAACCAATTATGTAATTAATTCTTATAAAAATGTAAGTTATTCCATAGTTAGGGGCTGTTTGGCAAATTCTGAATCGGTAAGTGCTGAACCAGTAAGAGGTTTGAACCATTAAGTGCTGAACCAGTAAGAGGTCTGAACCATTAAGAGCTAGTATATTGCTTAATTATTTAGAGGCAAATGTCTGATCAATTTAGATAAGAGGTCTTAACCATTACTTAACCATTCAGAGGCAAATCTCTTAACCATTCAGACATCTAAACCATTAAGAGGCTGAAACAAACAGTCTGAACCATTAAGTGCTGAACCATTCAGACATCTGAACCATTAAGAGGCTGAAACAAACAGCCCCTTAGTTTTCTCAAAATATGATTACCCAAAAATAGTTGTGTGGTAGAGATTGTGCCGTGTGCCCGTGTATAATTGGGTAAACTCCATTTTTTCTCTCTAGCGCGCTCTGCCCCCAAATTTTGTCCCTGTTTTAGCCTGAGCTATGGAAATCAGTATAGGCACAGAAGCACAAAAGTATGTTTGGGGAGGAGCAATTCCACTGCAGATTCATCTTCACGAATCCGAAGTCACCACTCTGCCTCTTCCTCCCCCCGGCTCTCGTAAGATCCACCTCCCCCCCCCAATCTACTATGCTCGCAGCTCATTGTTGTCAACATTAATTGACGTTTAGAGAATGCAGATGTGTATTTATGATGTTTAGATTTCGCTTAGGCTCCGTTTGGTACACGGAATTCAAACTATGGAATTGGAATTGGGGACCTCAATTCCAATTCTATTGTTTGGTAGCACAAAAATTATGTGCATTTGGAATTGGTAGTGCAAAAAATGAATTGGAATTGGTGAATTCAATTCTATAGAATTGAATCTCTTGGAATTATAATTCCAATTCAATTCCAATTCCTATCAATTCCGTGTACCAAACGAACCCTTATAGTTTTTTATGGCCATTAAAGAGATTATTGAGGGTTTAAGTGAAAGCAAATAGCTCCATTTTGTGTGTGTGGGGGGGGGGGGGGGGGATTTAAATTGTACTGCTATCAAGCTTTTCTTGCCCTAATATAACCATTCCACTTTCTTTTGGGTTGTTTCTGTTTTTTTTGGTTTGGTTTAAGTATCCAACATTGCCAATTCTACTCTTCCAGCTTGTTGGCATTGTTGTGTTCAACATGGATCATTAATTTTAGTGTCTTCTTAAAATTGGCCGTACAATCAATAAAGATTTTAGCATCTCTCACGTTGCACATTCTCTGATTAAGCTGAAACTGAAGTAATCCGTACATATATTCAAATTTATTTTCTTCTGTATTTTTTTCTGAGTCAGATTCTAGCTCCTCGGTTAGGGTATCTACCTCTATTAGCTTCACAAGTTAAACCTTTCTTCAGTGGTGCACTACCGCCAGGTGTGGACACTGTTTGGTTTGAGTACAAGGGGCTTCCTCTGAAATGGTATTGTATCTTTACATGAAGCTACTATATCTATTTCATATTTTCCGAATAAAAACTGAGGTTCCAGTTTAGGCACATTTATTTAATTGAACAACTGCAAGAACTTGAATAAAACAAAGTTAACGAACTCATTTAACGAATATCTAGATTTTGTGAAGTGACATGATAGTATGATACATTCAAAATTATTTAAGGAAAATGATAAACAATATTTAGCATTTGCTTCAATCTATTAATGTTTTCTAAAGAAGTTATTTTGATTACAACCACTTTTTTTTAATCAATGTTTAGATCACCATATCCAATGCATGAACTGTTGGCTGCATTTGAGAATGCTCCTTAAATAGTTCTTGATATCTTTGCATGGAGACTATGGAGCTATATCTTTTTCATATTTTTATGAATGAAAAGTGAGTTTCCTGATTAGGCACATTCATTTAATTGAACAACTGCAATAACTCGGAGAATTTCAAAAAACTCAATCCATGAATATTTGAATTTAGCTAAAGTGATATGAGACTTAAAATTGTTTAAGTGTGATAAATACTTCACATTATTTTTTACCATTTTGTCATGATCCACATATATTTTCCCCTAAATTTATTTTCATTTGAACCACAACTTTATCCATGTCTAGATGAACATATCATATATATGAATTGGTGGTTAGATTTGAGTATACTTGAGAATGCTCATCTTCCCCTTGGCCTCAACCACAACCTTATTAAACAAACCATATTAGATTAGCTATCTGTTGGGTGGGTTTTAGTAATTGGTTTTTGTGTTATCTGTGCAGGTATATACCTATTGGGGTACTCTTTGATCTTCTCTGTGCAGAACCAGAAAGACCATGGAATCTAACGGTAAGTTTAGCTACACATAGAAAGTGATGTGTGTGCATTCATGAAGTTTATTTCTACTATTTTGTAACTATTATAATTATTGTACTCCCTCCGTCCCAAAAAGATCGTTATGTTTCATTTTTTGCGCATCCCTTAAAATACTTTTATATCGTCTCAAATGCCAAAAAAACTTTCAAAACAATTTCATCTTATAATAAAGAGTAAATATGGTAAATTTTAGAATTTTTAGATGTGAGTAGCATTGCTTTTTGTGATGCGCAAAGAAATGAAATGTAACGATCTTTTTGGGACGGAGGGAGTAGTTATTATGGAGTATATTTCATGAAGATACGATAAACTACTATACTTCATGATAAGATACTATTTAGAGTTTCAGAGTTTGAGACATCGAATCCACATTTTGATGGCTTGACTGGGAATTTTTAATTTAGGTTGTATATAGAAAATCATAGAGAACGATATACTTCCGTTTCGATAAACATTTCCTGTTTTGCCTTGGGGCAAAAATAAGAAATGATTATTTGGAGTTGGCTTTCCAATTTTGCCCTTTATGTGATGGTAAAAGTAAGATGTGATGGATAGATTATTTGTGAAAAAGTATGATGTGATAGATTGGGTAAGAAAAAGTAGGGGTAAAAGTGGTTTTTTAATAGAAAGTGGAAGTGTTTTAGGGGAAACAAAAAAATGAAAGAGGAATGATTTTAAGAAATGGAGGGAGTATATGATTGGTGTTAATAGATTTTGGCTTAACACAACCAACAGTGATCCTTGTAGAAGGAAATGTAATTTATGCACATTAAATAAGGTTATTGAATGTGAAAGCAGGAAGGGTGGGAAGGTCTTCCATTATCATTGGATGTTGTAAACGAAACAACTAATGTGTGTTAAATATTTGTTTGAAGGCTTCTGGGATTTGCATCATAAGTAATTGTACCCGGTGTAAATATTGTTAATATCTGGATTCTGGAATCAATCTCTCAAATTGTAGTCAGCTGGGTCTGATTGTTTTTTTTAATTTTTTTTTTATTGATGCTTGATGGTGAGCTATGGCAGATGACCTCTACGAATATAACCCCCTTTCATTTAAAAGTGGATAATTCTACTAATGTTAATTCATTGGGTTCCTCTTCTCTGCTTCATGAGCATTCAATTTCAGATGGACCTTAGCAGCTTAGCCGTCGGTGGACTGGACGTCCTTCATAATTTTACTGGGTTTGGTAACATACTGTGCAGCTGGCATCGAGTTGTTATTTTCTTTGTGGTTCCATTTGGGACATGGGTTTAACACATTTGGCTGAGCCGATCGAACTCAGTTCATATCATTTAAAAAGTATATTACCTTATGTGGCACACTGGTAATCAATGTGTACATCATTCAATCTATGCAGATTAATCTGTTGTGAATCTTTAGCACTTTCTTTATTTAAGGCAGCTGCTTGAAATGTAGACAATGATTTTAGTTCAAGAAGTAACGTGTTGATGTTACTTGATTGTGTGTCCGTGCGTGAATTATTGGGATTCAACCGGGGGTTACGTACTTGCATCCACTCTATCATTCGAAAACCTTCATGATCCGTTTGCTTCGGGATGAACTTAAGTTAACATGATGAGCTTGAGTCTTGATTCAATAAAACTAGCCAACCTAGGTTAACCTAGGCTAATCGCTAACAAGTTGTTTGGATGAACCTTCTCGGGCTCATTAAAGACTATTATACCTTTAAAAACATACAAAGATACAATATTTTGCGGAGTAAGAAAAAGGTACTCCCTCTGTCCCTATATTAGTGCCTCATTTGAAATTTGTTTAAAAGAGAAAGAAATAATGGGTGTCACATATTGCTATCATTAAAAAGAAATTGATGATGATTTTAGTAAAAGACGTAAAAATTATGTGTGTGGTTTATTTATGGATGAAGTATTATATATAATTCTATATATACATACTTTATCCCTAGAAGACCTTGTTTGCATGCGCATGAATCCTCATGTACGAATGCGAGATTGGCAATCATAGTTCATTGCAATGTACTTTTTTGCTAGAGCCGGGGTCTTTCGGAACCAACTCATCCACATTCTCTAGGTAGGGGTAATGTTTGTGTACATCTACCCTCTCCTGACCCCATTCGTGGGACAATATTGGGTTGTTGTTGTTGCAATGTACTTTTATGTTTTGGGTAATGCACTTTCATAGAAAGGTTTTGTTTATTTAGTAGTTTGCCACCATGTTTTTTAGTCATCCCTTAATTTTTAGTGATTCAGAGCCCTGAGATCTTTATTCCAAAGGACCATATTGATCCCAAATTTTCAAATAAGCGGTAATTCTCATTTGTTCACACATCCACACACACACACACACACACACTCTTCCTCTGTTCCAATTTATCTTGCGTGTTTTTCTCTTTCGTCCGTTCCAATTTGGCATAAATGGAAACGCATGTTGCTTAATGTTTCTCTCCCCTCTATACAAATCTCATCCACACAGACACAGTTTTCGATATAGTCTGTTTGGGAAGGGGGGAAATGACATCGGGAAGTCATTTTCCTATTTTTTGGTATTTGGTTTCGGAAAATAGGGGTCAATATAAATGATTTATGAAGTTAACGGAAGATAACCCTTATTTGGAGGAGGAAAATGATTTTGATTTTTTTGGTGGAAGACATTTTCTGCCGTTCTCCAACTTCTTAGATCCATACTCATCACCTTCAAATATGTTATAACAATAAAATAAGTTTTTTTTCATTTTCCAAACTTTCTGCCAAGCACTAGAAAGTAAATTTATATTCCAGAAATCATTTTCAGAACTCATTTTTGGAAGCCGTTTTCCTTCATTCCAAATGGACCCTTAATAAAAAATGTGCCAGTCAAACTTGGCACATTGATTTGGGATACAGGGAGTATATATCTTTGTATGTTTCTTATCTGCTCTTGTTCTTCACATTTGGGGAAAGTCTTGACTCTGCCTCTTATTCTTCAAATTTTGGTCTTTAGAGTTTTACATTAATATATTATACATTGGAAGGACTTTGTAAATATATAAACATACCTGGATGAAGTTATGGACTTATATCTGCAATATATATAAAAATTAAAAGCTTGATAAAGCTCATTAGCCACTCGAGACATTAAGATTATTGGATTTCGCTTGACTTGTTTCTCTTTACCATTTTTGGGCTTCACAGGAAGGTATCTGAATCAGATCTGAGTATTCTTCAACTCTATTCTGTGTGGCTCACAATTACTTTGACATACACCACTTGTAGAGTTGTTGTTTTCATGTGGTCTCCTTAAACATAAGAGCATTTTTTATTTTGGAAGTTTATTGAATTGGTTTGTTTAAACTTTATTTTTTGTTTATTTGCATTTGATTTTATTTTCTCCACACTCATTTTCAATGTTTCTAAACTGACAAACAATCTTTCAAAAATTTGTGAAGGTACATTTCAGAGGATACCCTGGAAGCATTTTAACTCCATGTGAAGCCGAAGACACTGTGAAATGGAGTTTTATAAATTCTTTAAAGGAGGTTAGGCATAGTTTCTTTTGTATCTTAAATTTCTTTATGGTCTGATATTTATGAGCCTTCTTGAATAGAGGTCTGATATGTTCTCAAACTTTCAGCATGGGGTAGCAAGTTAATGAATACTCTGTAGATTTCATGTATATAAGTACCTTCATTTTTCGGGGGGCTAATTTTCATATGTATTTCTCTGTAAATAGATAGTATAGCTGCAATTTTCTGTTGTCAACCTGTCATTTTTTATAGATGTGATGCCATATGACAATTTTCTTACATCTGGAGAACAAAATCATGAATTCCTGGCTACTTCCCTGAAATGACTTGTTATTTGACTTATTTCCCTTCTGGCAGAGTAGTTTCCTTAGAAAACAGTTTTACTGTATTCTTTCAAAATTTCCTTCTTTAGAACAATTTTTCACCAATGGATTAATAGAATCACGTAGTAGACATGTAGAGCTGAATAGATTAAGTTTAAGAGGGCAATGTATAAAGTTAATCTATTACACAGCATTCATTAGTTTCATGCAGCAATCCATATCCGTACCATGACATCAGTAACTGATTCTTTGTGAAAGGTAAGGGAAGTCTAGACTCTAGACAGTTGAGATCCTTCATCCATGTTTAATCTGCTCTGGCAAAATGATCTGAAGGGGATGTACCATTAGTTTTGTTGCGTCAGTGCTTACATGTTACATCTAAGCAGGCTGGCATTGCTTCTCTTCTTCTGCACATGATATGCTTCCTATCATTGTATATTGGTCACCTGTTACTCAATGTCGATTACTGCTGGTTTGAAACATTTGGTGTATTATCTGTTCTTCCCTTTAGTCTTTTGTTTCACTATGCAGGCAGCATACATCATTAATGGCAACTGCAAAAACATCATGAATATGTCTCAAAGTGATCAATCAGAACTTTGGCGCTCTGTTTCAAACAGTATGTGTATTTATTTAAAATAATGCATCTTACTTCTAGCCTCTGTCTCTTCAATCATTTCAATTGGTTTTCTATGTGATAACATGCAATTTCTGTGAAGTATGGTTTCAAAAAATATGGAGTTAGTTTTAGTTCTGTACTCCTGTTATGTATGTGATGTTTAAACATTTGAGATTTTGAGAATTAGGTGTACAATATATTCTAGAAACTTGCATTCTATATTGTTCCTAGATCTATTTATAGAATTATTTGTGAAACCAATTTTTGTTTATTCAAAGATAGGCATCAATTTAACTGCAAAGTACAACTGCTATAGGTAATTTGGAAGCTTTTCTCCGAGTTTCATCTAAGCTTAAGCTGGGTATGCACGGAGATGATTTTTCAATTAAGTTGGATTCTTACAAGTGTAGGCAAAGTAGTAAAAATGAAGGAGAAGCTCCGGCAGGAGCAGTAAAACCAGGTGAGAGATTTACAAGAGTATATGTTCGAATGATTGAATTTTACTCTGTGACATTCTTCTCTTGTCACCCTATTTTAGCTGTTGTGATTTTTTTCCCTTTATCCATTGTGTTGTGTTTTTATCTAGAAAGGGAGAATATGGTTTAAATCTAGACTGTATCATTAACGTTGAAAAAGGAAGAGATCTAATCATTAATTCATTCTTATATATTCAATGAATATTGAAATGATTGTAAATATTCATAATTGTCTGTTTAATAATGAGATTTTAATTTTTTTTATTTAGTATGGAGATCTTTACTTTTTAAATAATGTTTCAACGTTGTGAAAGAATTGAAAGTACATAATATTTACTCTCTCGATATCTTTTCATTTCCTTTTCCCTAGTCTCTACTTAAAAATATCAGAAAGTTAAGATTTTTGCTTCGGCAGGGCTGCATGTTTAATTGTTTTCTGATCTGTGCTTGCCAGGAAGAATCCCGGTACGTTTGTATGTTCGGAGCTTGAGTGAGGATTTTGATTGTGAAGGCTATGCACCTGTGGTTGAGAGTTGGGACAAGATCTCTTACATCAACCGGCCTGTTGAGATTTGTGAAGATGGTTAGTACACATGAAATTTGGTAATCGTGCTTGATAACTAATGAGCAATTGCACAAACTGATTTAGCTGGTAAAAATTGATTTCTTAATGAGCAATTGCACAAAGTGACAATTTCTATAATTGAGTGATGACTCCTTGTTTCTTACTTTCAATTAGGGGGGGGGGGGGTCGCAAATCTTGAGCCCAGACCCAAACAGAGTTTGAATTTTGGAATTATACTGGGTTTGTTGTTGTTAGAGTGGTGGCTCTCCAGCATATGCACCATATTTGGGAGAACCATTCCTTCAGCAAAAATTGTTCAAAGTGACAATTTCTCTAAGATTTTGTTTTGATGGAGAGTTGTGGAAGGGTTAGTTTATATCTTGATACATCTAAAAGATTTTGTAAAAAATGAAAGATTAACATAATAAGCAACCGTGGAGAATTTTAATCACATTTCCTTTGTTTTTAGAAGCTTTCTATGGAGTATATATCAAGATATAGACTAACCCTGCCAAGCATCCCCCTCCAAAAACCTTCATCCATACAGACCCCGTGGAAATGGCAGTACTCCCACAGTCCCACATATGGAGAGAATATTTCGATTTTGTGTTAAGTCAAGCATCCATGATGCGTTTTCAATTTCCAAATGTGGGCCTTGTGCGCCCCAAATGGTGTTTTCGTAATTGCGTAATGTTCGGAATGTACTCGTGTGTCCCTGCAGGCAAGTTCTTCACATTGGGCGATGCACTAAGAATGCTACTTCCCGAGTTTTTTGTGGACAATTCTACCACCAAAGATGACATGACCTGCGGAGTGGAAGAAGACGAGGGCAGAAGATCTACTTCACAAGAGGCAAGCGCCATGGAAACCAGAGGAGGAGATTCATCTGATAAAAACACAGAAATCAAACTTGTTCGGGTACAGGGAATAGAACCGAAGCTGGCGATCCCTTTTGCGTGGGTGGTGAAAAACTTGGTGAACCCAGAATACTTTCTCCACATTTGTGTATACATCAAAACTCCAGACCCAATTCCCATATAATGTGAGCTGAGGGAGATGATATTTTCTTGCTTGATTTCATGCCTCTAGCTTTCTTTTGATGGGATTTTAGGAGATTTTCTCTCTATGTGTGGAGGAGAATGGGAGATGGTATAGTTAGTTCATTTGCTGTATAGGGAGTGCTTGGATTTGTGTACATAACATACATTTAAACAGACTTCTTTTATTATTACTTTAAAAAGCTCTTAGTGTTTGTTACAGTAGTTTTTTAAGGTAGATTATGATAATCTTAATAGCTGATTTGTGGTACTCGGTAGAGAGCTTATCTGAACTCAACTAAATCAATTCGAACGTATAGATACTGAATTAAATTTAATTGAATTGAACTTATATCTAACTTAGAGCTCTTCTTCCGTGGTCAGAAGGTTGACATGTGAAATATAGATTTTCTCAAATATTTTACGAGCTCGCAATTGAATATTTGCTGTAAAGAACTGAATTTCTTTATGATATCAATAGATTAAGTTTCATAAAATGATCACGTAAGAATTTGCATCTAACTTACACGGAGTATGTATTGAGTTGAATTTAACTAAATTTTAGATGTTGAATTGAATAAAACTTATTATTACTGAATTACGGAGTATATTATAATATTGATAATAATAATAATATACTTATTATTATTACTATTATTATTGTTGTTGTTGTTATTACTACTCTAGTAGCAACAATAATTAAATCTTTATTAAAATCTTAGGGTATGTTTGGTGAGCAAACAAAATATAAGTTTTGATATCTCTAGATATCAGAATTTCTTTTCTGAAGCCAAAAAAAATTGAATTTGATATATCTTTATATCATAAATTCTTCAAATAGAGAATTTTGATATCTCTTGAATTTAGAAGATATTAATATGAAAGTTCGATATCTCTCTCAACTTATGATCATTCTCCGTCACCGGCTATCATTGTCACTGTCAATCACCACCATTACTGGTCGCTCTCAGCTATCACTAATTAAATCATAATGTTAAATCCCCTTCAAACAAATTCATTTCGGATTTCAAAACTCATATAATTTTTCCCAGATTTTATAATTCATTTCTTATCATATCTACTCTTTTCTCATATGGTGCACCTTGGGTGTATACTATTTTTGTGGACTTTCTCACATAAAAAATCTTATTTTTTATTAAAAAACATATGTTTATAAAAATATCTTTTCTTACAAAAAAGAAGAAGCTTATAATAGATAAAATTATATCGCGCCTTCCTAATTAATGTTTAAAAGATAATGATTTTACTTAATCCCGAATTCGAACCAAGCGCATACACAATAAAAAACGCCGTTGCCGGGGATCGAACCCGGGTCACCCGCGTGACAGGCGGGAATACTTACCACTATACTACAACGACGTGTTGATTTCTGATCGCAATTTAAACTATTTAACCTATTTTAAACGCGTAACAATAAATCAAAACAACTTCAGTCACTGGTCAGAAGTCATGCATAACCAATATTCGCATATTTGCATGTACAATGATACTCCTTCCGTTCCTTTAAACCTTTCCACTTTTGACTTTTGGCAAAAATAAAGAAAATGTAATTTTGGTTGACTTTCCAATTTTGCCCTTGATGTGATGGGTAAAAGTAAGATGTGATAGTTTGGTTATTAGAGAAAAAGTATGATGTGATAGGTAGAGTATGAAAAAGTAAGGGTAAAAGAGGTTTTTTAATAGAAAGTGGAAGTGTTTTAGGGAATTCAAAAAAAACGAAAGGGGAAGGGTTTTGTGGAACGGAGGGAGTATAACGCTTACCTATTACAGCATTTAAATTTGACCTAGTTCCCATGAAACCTAATACTATCTCCCTGTAGTATTTATCTAATTTTGATTTTTTCAATCAATCATATTTAACATTTGACCTATAATTAAATAAAATATATATTGTATTTTATTTCGATAAAATAACATTTTAAAAATATTTTATATAATAAATCTAATAAAACTATTTTTGTATCAATATCTAATATTATTTTTATTTAATTTTGGGTCTAAGGTTACCAATTTTAACTAAAAAAAAGTCAAATGAGGACAAATACTCCGGGACGGAGAAAGTATATTGTAGGCCAATTTTTTTTGCCACCCTGTTTTAAATTAAATACTCCGTAGTTTATATAGTAATAAAAGTATAAGTACCCCTTTGACCCTTTCATCCTAATAAAAAAGTTCTATGTTTAACTTGATAAGATTAAGAAAAATGAAATTGTGTGATTGAAATTGATGTCGAGGAGAGAAATTATAATAAACACAATTAGATTCTATGAGTAGAAATTGGAACTTTTTTTGGGATAAATAAAAAAGAAAATATGGAATATTTTTATTTGAAAAAAAGAGTAATAGAATAAATTATATAAATGATTATTTATAATTAAAGTTTTTCCATATAACACTTTATTCCAAAATATTATGTTCGTGATCTCTCATATTTGAAAACTATTTCATGATCACATATTTGGTGGAAAAGTTTCCAAATTTTTTCCACATGTAGTTAGTAGTCCACAAAGAACTAATTATTGATCATGAAATACTCCGTAGTTATTAAGTATAGAAGACCGTACCGCAAATATAATATCTTAGAATAAAGAGATATATACTATATCTATCCATGAGTAGTTGTCTAATTCAAACCTTTTAATGTATAGTCAAAATTATTTTGACTACTAGCTAAATATAATAGATACTCCTTCCGTCCTAAAACAATTTTCCCACTTTCTCTTTTTCTCCGTTCTAAAACTACCCTTCTATTTTTAAAATAAAGGTTGTCATATGACTTTTATACCCTCAATCCATTCACTTCCTCAACCACCCCATTTACGACGCTCCACTCCCTCCCTTTCTCTCTCCGTCTCTCAATTTGCCACCTCTACCTCTTAATTTGCTCGTCGGCGGTAGTGGCGATGGCTTCGCGTGTCGGCTTCTATGTGGCTCTCTCCCATGCCGCGGCTTCTTCAGATCTCTTCTTCGCTGGGCTTATGAGTTTATGTTGCTTTTTTCCTTCCTCAGTTGTTTGAATCATAACATCAATTTTAAGGTCTTTTTCAATTATTCCAATTTGAAACAGTTCAATCTTGCAAACAAATAGGCCCTGGCCTCATTCAAATAGTTCAATCTCATCACGGTATTATTTTTGGGTAATTTTATAAAAATAGGACTAAAATAGAATGACTTTCTCAATATAGGACCGTATGTTTTTATTTTCCAATGTAGGACCATTCATCATTATCCATTAGTCATTATTCAAGTAAATGTCCACCATCACTGGATATTATTCTTGCCACTAGACATTATTAAGTCATATTTAGAAAATAAAATAGTTTAAGTTCTACATTGGAAAATGACTTAAGTTTTTATCGTATTTAGTACAAATTTTTCATTATTTTTTTTGTACAATTTTCCGATTAAACTGTAAAATTGAAAAGCCGACGTTGTCTTGTCCCAGCTTGAAAAAAGATTCATGTGTAAGACTCAAAGCTGCACGTCAATTTAGACCTTTCTCGAGCCATATCCACAAGTTTAAACTTAAAGATTAGCCAAATTTTGCCACGAGAGAGAATTAGAGAAAGAACCTTCAGTATAGTTAGCCACATCTTCCTCGTTTATTGACAACATGTTTTCTCAAGTATTGACCTAAGAGTGCCAAACCAATCTTCTATTATTCTCATAGACTCTATTCTTTTGGATTGAAAAAAAAATTAAATGTTGGAAACAACTGGAAATTTAGGAAAAAATGGAATAAATTGGAAGAATTTCAAAAATTTAATTAAGTGTATTTTACATATCATTCTTATGATAATAATAATAATTATTGTAGTTATTATTATTATTATTACTATTAATATTAGTAGAATATGTTCAGAAAGTGAATAACATTTGAACCGTGATAATGTGTATGCCATTTAATTAGGGATAGCTGGGCAGGGAAGTAGTATAATTATTAATATTTTAATTAAAAATATAGACAATTTCCTCAGTTCAATTTAAATTATTAAAATATCTATAATTTTTGAAACATAATTTAATGTCATGTAAATTAATAAAAAACAATTTTTCAATAAATTGTGTGAGACCGTGAGCACACCTCCTTGATATGTGGGGGTGATCTCTAGAATTCGAGGTTCTCCAACCAACAGGTGGCATCTCGATCTATAATAGTCCTCGTCCTCGTTGTATGTTAATCATGCCTCTATGTTCATCCTCTACTCATTGAGATTTGCAATGAAAAATTTGATGCTTTTTACCCCCTGGCCCCTTTCCCAGGGGTAGAGGAGAGCGAGGCACGTGCCCTCCCTCGCGACATTTTTCCGACGAGGTAGAGATGACATCTCCTGACATTTTGATGCTTCTTATTACCTCCAGAGTATCATACATTTGGAAACATTTTGTTGTAGAAATTGATAAGAGGGAAAATAGTTTGTATATTGATATGACTTCTGAATTGGTTTTTGATTACAAAGGTCTAATCCCCTTTTATATAGGAAGAGAGTAAATCATATAACTAAACTTTTATTCTTACCATATTTCTATTCCTACTATAACAAGAACTAAACAAACTAGGAAAGACACTAAACTGAATCCCAAAGGGATTCAATTTCCTTCTTTGATTCGGCTTCCTTCTTCTGTCGCCAACATTTATTTGTGATATAATTTGATAATAATTGATCTTATTGAATAATGAAGGATACATCCTTGTATATAGGGTTTACAAAAGAGAATTCTAATCCAAGTAGGAGAAGAATTACATTAACAATACGGTAAGAAAATAAAAAATACGACCTCTGTCCCTGTGTACTTGTCCAGTTTTGATTTTTTTTTTGTTCAACTATTTTCAACCTTTAACCTATAATTAAATAAAATATATATTTTATTTTAATGAAATAAAATAATATTTTAAAAATATTTGATATAATAAATCTAAGAAAACTCTTTTTCTAGCAATATTTAGTATCATTTTTATTTAATTTAAGGTCAAAGTTTATCAATTTTGACCGAAAAAATCAAAAGTGGACAAATACTTAGGAACGGAGGGAGTAGGGAACATATATAATTACTAATTAATATTCTCTTTCCAGATACATCTATTATTCCTAATATCCCCCGCAAGCTGATCATCGATCACGAGGGGCAGCTAGGAGCTGGGGTACTAGAATTGTGCCAGTGAAAGCAATTTGTAAGTATAGCCTCTAGAAGTAGAGAGCCAAATCTTCATTGCATAACGGACGAGTTTGAAATTATGTTTGCTGAGTTTTTCCGGTGGGAGTGTTGGCAATTGGAGCGAGGGTGTGGAGTGTCTTTTTATCTCCTTTTGGGCTGTTCCTTACTTCTCTATCGCTTTCCATGTTATCGATCTCTAGAAAAACACAAAGAAATATAATTTTCTCATTCTTTGATTTTGCACACGATTTTTTTGGAAGAGAGAGAGAGATAATAATTTTTTTGGAGAGAAAGAGAGGAATAATGGACAACGGTAATTAGGCATGTTCGTCAAGATCGGTTGGTGATGTCATGCTATCGGACGGTTGACCGTCTTGAACAGAGACTAGTGATCTGCTCGCTCAAAAAAGGAAGAGCTAGTTTTTTAGAATAATGAGGGATACATACTGATGGGAAACATTATTTGGCCCGGACATCTTGGTCAGAGTTTCCCAATTAATACTACCAAAAACTGGCCACAAATTACTCCTCCTACAATAACTATTTTCATAGTCAACTCATTTTTCTTAATTATATTAATCATTCACTTATTACTATAACTACAAGGGGTGTTCAATCGGATCTGATCCGATCCGAAAATTTGGATATCCGAAAATTTCAGATCATGTCAACCTCATTCCATATCCGATCCAAAAATATTCGGATAACCAAAATTCGGATATCCGAATTTTCGGCTCGAATCACTAGGTTATCCAAAAGTTGACTTTTTAGCCAAATTTTACAAAAAAAGGTAAAATAGCAAAATCAACCACAATATCAAATTCAATATAGATTAACTAAAACCAAATTTCCACCACTAGGTAATGGCCTAATAAAAAAATGATACCAAATTCAATTTTGGAGTGACTTTGGTAAGTTTGCCTAAATAAACCAAAAAAATGTACTACTAAAACAAAAAGTTCCAAAATGCTAATGCGAGAATTCAAAAATGTTTGAGTTCCAAAATTAACATAAAATTGTATTAAACATATAGCTATAATATTTATCCATAAAATTCCATTAAACATATAGAGAAAAAAAATTGGATATCCGATTATCCAATAGAATCCAGAAATTGAATCCATCTCCGATCCGATTTTTCTCGGGTATCCGATCCGAAATATCCGAAAGCTAAAATATCGGATCGGATATCCATTTTTCGGATCGGATCGGCCCGGATCATGGACGGATATTTCGGATCGGATATTTTTGAACACTTCTAATAACTACCTCCACCCATCACTCCCTACCATAATTACTCTCAACATTCACTTCCTTACCATATTTATGTCCATGACTACTTCCTCATCTCTCACTATAAAAGGAATCTTTCACCTTCAGTATGAGGGGTCAATTTAAATATTTTCTTCCACACTACCATGTAAGTATACTCTCTCACATTACTTAGAAAATACTTATTGTATCATTTATTCTTTATATATAGAGTCCATCAATGGCTATAATGCCAAGATTATGTACAATGTACTGTCTCTGATATTAATAAAATCTCGCCGTTGGCATGATACCGCCGGAAAAAGTTTGTGATTTTTCTCACGATTTGGGTTTCCACATCAAAAATAGCTTGTTCATATTTTTGGTAATTGTTAGGCTCGTTTATTATGTTGACACAACAAAAATAAAAAAACCGGTCGAAACAATTAACATCATCACTTACCTATGTATAGAATTTACAGAAGAGAATTCTAATAATCCAAGTAGGAGAAAAATCACAGTAACAATACAATAAAAAAAATAAAAGAATAAAGAAGATAATTATTCTTTTACGGAGTATTTTCTAATACATCCATTATTCTTTATAATCCTCCTATATACAATGCTAATATGACATTGTGAACAGTGTTCCCGCCTATTTTACCACCTTCATTTGGGCCGGTTTCGGGCCTAGCATTGTTGGGCCGAATTTGGGCTATCTTTTTTTATGGCTATTGAATAGGCTTGCTTCCTATGATGCGTGGCTCTATAAAGTAAAGTAATGATACTTTACGGAGCATCTTGCCAAGCTTTAAGTCAAATCAACTCTATATGGGTTGTCAAATCAACTATTTCCCAGGTATCTTTGAGTGTTGTCAAATCAACTTTATATAGGTTGTCCAATCGATGGTGTTTTGCTCCATGATGTGGTGCGTTGCTACATAAAGTAAAGTAAAGACACTTTATGGAGTAAAGTGTCAAGCTTTAGGTCAAATCAATTAAATAAATAGATTTGCACAATATAAGAATTTAATGTGTAGGTAATTAGTTCATTCGCTAGGGATTATAAATACACTTCTTCGAGCATTATAATAAGCCAATTCGTTAAACAACCCTATTTGAAATTTCGTATTTATGGCTCACATTTCTCAAAAGAGTTCAAAGACAATGTTTACTCCGAGTTTAAAAGTCTTGATGGGTAGTGTATTGATATGGAACCGCGTGCCTTATAAAATTGGTGCGTGACTCGATACAAACTTTATGTCAAATCAAAATAAATAAATGGGTAGTGTATTGATATGGAACTGCGTGCGTAGTAATGTTGGTGAGTGGCTCGATGCAAACTTTATGTCGAATCAAAATAAATAAATGGGTAGTGTATTGATATAGAACTGCGTGCGTAGTAATGTTGGTGCGTGGCTCGATGCAAAATTTATGTCAAATCAAAATAAATAAATGGGTAATGTATTACAATGGAATCGCGTGCATAGTAAAGTTAGTGCGTGACTCGATGTGATTTTTATGTTAAATTAAAATAAATATATGAGTAGTGTACTGATAAGGAACCGCATGCATAGTAATGTTGGCGCGTAACTTGATGGAAACTTTATGTCAAATGAAAATAAATAAATGGGTAGTGTATTGTTATGGAACCGCGTGCGTTTTAAAGTTGGTGCGTGACTCGATGCAAACTTTATGTCAAATCAAAATAAATAAATAGGTAGTGTATTGATATGGAACCGCGTGCATAGTAATGTTGGTGCGTTGCTTGATGCAAACTTTATGTCAAATCAAAATAAATAAATGGGTAGTGTATTATTATGGAACCGCATGCATTTTAAAGTTGGTGCGTGACTCGATGCAAACTTTATGTCAAATCAAGATAAATAAATGGGTAGTGTACGTATTGCTATGGAACCGCGTGCGCAGTAAAATTGGTGTGTCGCTCCATATATACTTTATATCAAATCATATTAAATAAATAGATTCATTCAATCAAGACATTTAATGGGTAGATTGATTGTCCAATTAATATACTAATTAGACTCCAAACATTTCATACCTCTCATCCCAATTTGGCCCACTTTCAAAAAATGTCTCAATACATTTAAAGAGTATGTGAAATGTGATTGCCGATATTGACAATAGTCAAACCACTTGGATACTTATGTTACGAGTTGTTCGTGTTCACTTTATTCCGGCTTAGACAAGAGGAGGAGATTTGATGAAAGTGAGCTTTCATGATGAACATGTATTGTATTCACAATTTTTTAATATTTGGTTATATGTTATTATTATAATTTAATTATAATTTAATTTTATCATTTTCTTTCATCAATGCTTTCCCTAAGGGACGGCCGGAGTAGTTTATAATTAGACCGTGCAACGCACGGGTACGAGTCTAGTTTGTATAATATACAAACTCCTCTTTTACAAATCAGTTTGGGTAAATCACCACCATGTGAAAGGAACATTTTCGAATGATATGCACTCAAGAAAGCCCCCAATTCTTTTCCATACATATACATCGGGGGTATAATATACGGAGTACAATACTGGCTGTCTATATACGACCTATATACGTTATCCTCCCTCTGGTCTTGTATTTATAAATAATAGTTTTAATATATTTAGGATTTCTTATTAGTTATATTCTTTCTTATCCTAATTTCTCTTATTACACATATTTGGGATACTTTTTACTGTAATATAATTATTAGTTTTTAATTTTAAATATTGATGCTTTCTGATCAGGGTAAATTTAGATTAATAAAAATAGTTTTTTTTGTATAATTTTTAGAACATAAGTTAGTGTCATGTAAATTAGAAAACAAAAACAACTGTAGGAGTATTATCTATATTAAAAAGTGAAAGAAAAATAATAATGATTGTGAAACAAAAAAATAGTGGCAAGAGAAAAAAAATAAAAACATACAAATTAAAAAATATAAAGTTTAGTTATTAACATAATAATAATAGTAATAATAAAAATAAAAATAATAATTACATGAAATTAAATCATTTTTAGAATCATTGTTTGGAAAAACTAGGAGTTTGAAGAAAATATAAAAATACTTGAAAAAAACTAGATAAAATCGAAAGAAACTTAGAAGTCGAACTTGTTAAATATATTAAGTATATATTTAGTATCTTGTGTATATAGTAGTTTTCATACATGTATAGTCCTTATTAATTAAGGATTCCTAACATAGTAGGTTTCCTATTATAACTAGGACTACTCTACTATATAATATCCCTTGTATTCCCACATTATGATTATTGGAATATATCAATTCTTCATGGTATCGGAGCCCTAAAATTTTTCACGGCTCTCTCTCCCTGTTTCGACTCTCTCTCGGCAGCATCTCTCTCTCTCTCTGCCGTAGCTCTCTCTCTCTCTCTCTCTCGACAGCATCTCTCTCTCTCTCTGCCGTAGCTCTCTCTCTCTCTCCCTGCCAACCCTCTCTCTCGGCCATCTCCCCTATATCTCACCATGGCCGAAGTCTCCTCCGTCTCCTCTGACAACACCAACAACACCAAATCTCCCCACCTTGCTTTTACAACAATCTCAAACATTAAACTCCATATCCCCGTTCAACTCAGTATCTCGGAGCCAAACTACAAAAAATGGAGTCGACTCTTTCGTCTCCTTGTTCTTCGATTTAATCTCATGGGATATCTTGACGGCACTATCGTCGCCAAATCGGCCAACGATGCTGAGTGGTTCCAATTCGACGCCCTACTTCAAGGATGGATCTTGTCTACCGTCTCCGATGAGGTCTCCGATCTCGTCCTCGCAAACAGCCCTACAGCCGCGGCACTCTGGAAAGCGATCTACAAATTGTTTCATGACAACAAGCACGCCCGGGCGATGCAATTGGAGCACCGGTTTCGCACCACTGTCAAAGGAACCAAGACAATAAATGAGTATTGTCACACTCTCAAGAACCTAGCCGACTATCTCGACGACGTAGATGCTCCGGTGACCGAACACGCCCTCGTCCTACAAGTGCTTCAAGGATTGCCACATGACATCCGGGGCCAAGTTCACTTTTTGCAGTATCAGAACCCGTTTCCGACGTTCCTGGAAGTCCGATCGGCTCTCCTCTTGGTCGAACAACAGCAGGCCGACGCCCTCCCCAACGCCGCACAGTCCACCGCCCTTCTCAGCTTTAGCGGCGGCGGCGGCAGCAACATGGCGGGCGGGGATCAGTCGCGGCAAGGCAGCAGCGGGCAGAACTTCGGGCGTGGCAGTTTCGGCGGATCAAATCGGGGCAATTCTGGTGGCTACCGCGGGCGTGGCCGTGGACGTGGACGATGCAGCTCGAATCAACGACAACCCGGCGCAAATACCTGGCAGTTCCCCACTCCCTCACCCGGCCTTCTAGGCCCACGACCCTACTCCCCCTACCCGGCCCAGGCCCACGTGGCCCATTACCCGAACCCAGCCCAATACCCTACCCCGCCACATACCCAGTACCAAACACCCAACCCGTACTACCCAACCCAGTACCCAAACCCGAACCCCCTACCCCCACCCCATTATCCGGCAACCCCCACCCCCACCTCACCCTACCCGCAACACTACAGCCACCCCCCCTCCCCTACGGCCCTAACCCATAGCCTTGAAAACCTACACCTCAACTCCCACCCTACCTGGTTCATGGACACCGGAGCTTCACACCACATCACCGCCGACTCAGGTACTTTATCTCATGTATTTCCTTCGAACATTAATTCACCTTCTCATATTATTGTAGGCAATGGATCTAGAGTAAGCACTACGGGTTCTGGCAACGGATTTCTTAAAACTCACCCTCCCCTTTCTCTAAACAATGTCCTTGTATCCCCTCACATTATTCACAACCTTATTTCTGTCCGTCAATTTACTCGTGATAACAACTGTTCAGTTGAATTTGACTCATCTGGTTTCTCTGTGAAGGACAACCTGACGGGAGCCGTGATTCATCGATCCAGTAGTGACAGACACCTCTATCCATTCTCTCAAGCCTGCCCCCCAGCACAACTCCACCTCACCAAAGTCGACCTCCCAGCATGGCACCGCCGTCTTGGACACCCAAGCCCAGCTGTGCTCCATGGCATCTCTTCTGTTTTAGATAGCAATAATAAATCAAAGTTAGATTTTCTTTGTCATGCGTGTCAACTAGGCAAACATGTTCGCCTACCATTTCAGTCTTCGAGTCGTATTTCTTAGTTTCCTTTTCAATTAATGCATACAGACTTATGGCAATCTCCTGTTCCCAGTGTGACTGGTTTTAAACTTTACATGCTCTTACTTGATGATTTCTCGCATTACTTATGGGTTTTTCCGTTACGTCACAAATCTGATGTCTACTCTCATTTGGTCAAATTCAATGCTTTTGTCAAAAATCAATTCAATACGACCATCAAAGCCGTTCAATGTGACAATGGCACTGAATATCGTAACAACCCATTAGCCACATTTTATGAGTCCTTGGGAATCTTGTTTCGCTTCTCCTGTCCTTACACTAGCCAGCAAAATGGTCGCGCAGAACGCACCATCCGCACCATAAATAACATCATGCGCACCCTCCTGTTCCAAGCCAACTTACCACCCCAATTTTGGGTTGAAGCCCTTCACATGGCCACTCATCTCTTTAATCTTCTACCCACCACCACTTTACAAAACCGCACCCCCCATGAAGCCTTATATAACACCCCTCCACCCTACAACCACCTACGTGTCTTTGGATGTCTCTGCTACCCCAACTTATCCGCCACTACCCCTCATAAATTAGCCCCCGTTCTGCGCGGTGCATTTTCCTAGGCTATCCCGAGTCTCAACGTGGGTATCGGTGCTATGATCTCACTACTCAGAAAATCATCGTGTCACGCCATGTCACGTTTGACGAGTCTACCTTCCCATATGCCCCACCACAGTCTCCGTCTAACTACACATTTCTTGATGCCATGGAGGACAGTATCCCACCCCATTTTCAACATCTCCTTAGCCAACCCTCTCCCCACACCCCACACCCCCCCACCGGCCCAACCTCCCCTCATACAGCCCACCCCTCAACACCGCCCTCCACCACCCAGCCTACACCCATTCTGCCCAGCCCCATTCACCCACGGCCCAGCAGCCCAACACCCACGGCCCAGCAGCCCAAACAACCCCACCCCTCTCCTCCCCGTAGCCCAACAAACCTCCCACAGCCCACCTCCACTATTTCCCCCTCCTCGGCCCAATCTCCTCACAGTCCACATGACACGGCCCACCCACCCGAAGCAACCCAGCATCCTCAGCCCACTCATCCCATGACCACCCGCGCTAAGGCCGGGATCTTTTGCCCTAAACGAGTCCTAAACCTAAACACCGTTGCTAGCATCTCTTCCATTCCCCCCCACCTACCGTAGTGCACTTAAAGATCAAAATTGGTACAATGCTATGTTAGATGAATATAATGCTTTGATTGCTAATAATACATGAGATTTAGTACCTCCCTCCCCTAACCAAAATATTATCTCCGGTAAATGGCTTTTTAGACACAAACTTAGCCCTACAGGTGAACTGTACAGGTACAAAGCCAGATGGGTTGTTCGAGGATTCAATCAGCGTCATGGCATAGATTATGATGAGACATTCAGCCCGGTGGTCAAACCGGCAACTATTCGGATCATTCTCAGTTTAGCCGTATCACGAGGATGGCCAATTCACCAGCTTGATGTCAAGAATGCCTTTCTTCATGGCACTCTCACAAAGACGGTATACACGGCCCAACCATCTGGATTTCAGGATCCTGCCCGACCCCACTATGTGTGCAAACTGAACAAGGCGCTCTATGGACTGAAACAAGCACCGCGGTCTTGGTATCAGCGTTTTACTGGCTTTCTTCTCACGATTGGCTTCCGCGGGTGCAAGAGCGACACCTCACTGTTCACTTATGGCCAGGGGTCTCAGATGGCTTTCCTACTTCTATATGTTGATGACATCATTCTCACGGCTTCCTCGCGGGATCTTCTATAGCGGGTCATACAGCAGTTGAAGGGTGAGTTTGCTATGACAGATATGGGGGACCTACATTTCTTTCTCGGGATCAATGTTCAGCGCACCTCCCGTGGCTTGTTCTTGACACAGACTCAGTTTCTCTATGATATTCTTGATCGAGCGGGCATGCTCAACTGTAAACCGGTTTCCACTCTGGTTGATACACGCGGGAAACTGTCAGCTTCAGGAGGAACACCTGCGCCAGATCCCTCTCTTTACCGCTCCATTGTGGGAGCCCTACAGTACCTCACCTTCACTCGTCCTTACATCACTTATGCCGTGCAGCAGCTCTATCTCTTCCTACATGATCCACGCACGCCCCATGTCACGGCCATGAAGCGGGTTTTGCGATACCTTCATGGCACACCATCACATGGCATCTCCTCTTGCCTAGCCGCACGTAGTATTACTCTCGCGCACGTACTCTCGCGCACGTACTCTTCATGGATCCTCAGGCCTTCTCCCATGATTTCTGCTCCGATCAACAGCGGCAATCATCATGTTATCTTGTATTCCTTCATTGATGTGGCTAATCATTTTCTCTTCCCCTTCAATTTGTAATTTTCATTCCTTCATCCCTTTATTCGGATTTCCATGAATTTTTAGTTTAATTATTGTGTTTTCTTCGTACTAAAGATTAGGTGTTGTGAAATCAATTTTGAAATACCTAGTATTTGTCCTTTTTGAAAAATTAGGTCTTTTGAAAGGCATTGTGATTTTGGCAATGTGATTTTGGCACTATCGAATTAGGTGTTATGGTGTGGGCTGTGTGAAGATTAAATGCCTTAATGTTGCCTGGATTTTGGCAGTGTGATTTTGGCACTGTCGAATTAGGTGCTATGGTGTGGGCAGTGTGACGATTAAATGCCTAAATGTTGCCCTGGATTTTGGCAGTGTGATTTTGGCACTGTCAAGATAAGGTGTTATGGTGTGGGCAGTGTGAAGATTAAATGCCTAAATGTTGCCCTGCATTTTTTGTTTTATTTATTTCCTATTTTTCTTCGTAGAGAATGTTTAACATAGTGGCATATGTTCGAAGTGTGTTAGAGTGCTAGTAATAAATATATACGCATAGTGGCATTGAAGATTAACATAGTGTAGTTCGAAGTGTGTTGTGCGCTGTATGCAATTAATAAACTAAAGTTTGCATTCTGAAGTATAGGTACATAGTATAATTGGTTAGGAGACATGATTTTCAACTTCTTCACGTGTTTGACTAAATGTGTATATTAGGTTATACGTCTATTGTTTGAGTTCATTCCTTTGTTTACTTAATTTAATAGAATGTTATCTATTTTTTTTTCAATAGGAGCATCACAGATGGGTTCTAATTTGATGATATTGCTACATGTCGACGGGACATGGGATACTCATGGAAGCTTTACTTCAAAGTATAACACAGTGATTGAGGTCCCAGAAAAAACTTCATTCCAATCCTTCTTAGATTTACTCAAATCTGTCATACGTATTGATTGGTCTCAGAATATTGTTCGTCTCTCTTATATTGTTGCGGGCTCCCCCCCACCTATTGTTGTTTCTGATGATTCCGAATTACTATTCTATTTGAAGTTGAAGTCGTTCCAAAATGACACCTCACACCTGCCACTATGTGTTGAGTTTGTTTTGGATTCCACTGTCCACCCACAAAGTAATGACGCCACTACCCACAATGACCACAACTTTCACAACGAGGCATATGTTAACTCTGTTTGCAATGCTAATCTGCAAAGCAATACATACTCCACACCTCAGAGGAGTGGCAGTGGAATCCTGGGTAATGGGAGTTCATGCACTCCACGAAGTCATGTTCACACTCAAAATGCAACAGACCCTATAGCTCAAGGTGGCTCATCATCTTCTATGGATGTCATTTCACATTATCATCCCACCACCATTAGGGTTGACGGTATCTACAAGTCAAAGGATGATTTATGCAAACATCTACAAATGTATGCTGTGTCTAATAGCTTCCAGTATAGGACAAAGAGGTCGAACAAGTCATGCTTACACGTTGTTTGTGTTGATGATCGTTGCTCATGGACCCTTCGTGCTGTTCGAATAGATAATTCACCCCTTTTTCAGATACGCAGGTACGCTTTTATATAATTAAAAGTTCGTTACATTATTTTTTTCCAAAACAAAAAAAGCGAAACTCAGAAAAAAGGTTTGCTGCTCACACTGCCCAAATTTAGCAGTGTATTTGAAACCCAAGTTCTGGCAGTGTACCAAACATTATGCCTAAAATTAATCAGTGCAGTGTGATCAGCATATACTTTGGTTTCTAAGAAATGGTTTTCTGAACTTTTGGTAATAGTACGCATCTTGTTGATGGTTACAAACCATTGCTTAGAAAATTGTTCTTACCACTTGTATTAAGTACTTATTATATTGATTTTTAAAGTGAAGATGTGAAATAAGAAACAAGTTTACTGTTCTCTTATATGGTATTTACAATTTTAATTAATACGTTAAGCAAAACTTTTTAGTATCATCATAGCCTTCTTCTTGACTGCTATACATACTGCCCAAATTTGGCAGTGTATTTGAATTACACAAGCTGCGGTAGTGTACCACAAACTTTAGTTTAAATTAGGCAATGCAGTGTGATCAGCAGATACATTGGTTTCTAAGCAATGGTGTTGTGAACTTTTGGTATCACTAAGCTTCTTGATGATGCTTAGAAACCATTGCTTAGAAATTTGTTCTTACCACTTGTATTAACTAGTCATCCTATTGCTTATTCACCTGAAGATGTAAAATAAGAAACACGTTTTTTGTTTTCTTATATGGTATTTAGAATTCTAATTAGTAGATTAAGCTAAACTTTAAACTATCATCACTTTTGGGACAAGCACCTAACCCTTTTTAATCATTTCGGTTGCCTTTATTTTCTGTTTTATAGGTTTGACTCAATCCATACTTGCCCTGTTGATTTTCGAGAAGGCGATCACAGATTGGGACAAGCACCTAACCCTTTTTAATCATTCCGGTTGCCTTTATTTTCTGTTTTATAGGTTTGACTCAATCCATACTTGCCCTGTTGATTTTCGAGAAGGCGATCACAGACAGGCAACATCATCATTTGTAGCTGATATTCTCCTTCATCGTTATGTGGACGCTACCAAGAAACCATACCCTCCTAATGACTTGTGTGAGGACATGAGACGGGAATATGGCGTTTCCATGTCATATAGGAAAGCTTTACTAGTCAAACAGAAGGCATTGACCAAGTTGTATGGCTCAGATGAAGATTCCTACCAGTTATTACCATCAATGTGCTATATGTTGGAGCAGAAAAATCCAGGTTCTGCAATACACTTGGTTAGGTCTGATGATCACAAGTTTAAATACTTGTTCTTTTCTTTAGCGGCGTGGAGACAAGCATGGGATCATTGTATCCCCGTTCTCATTATAGATGGAACGTTCATGAAATCTTACTACAAGGGGACTTTATTAACTGCGTGCTGCCAGGATGCTAACAAACAACTTGTTCCCATAGCATTTGGCATTTGTGATGCTGAGGATAAGGAATCGTGGACGTGGTTCCTCACAAAACTAAAGGACACCTTAACTTTCAGGCATGATATGTATATCATATCAGATCGTCATGATGGAATTCTTTACGCTGTAGACAAGGTTTTCCCAAATGTAGAACATGGTCATTGTACTGAGCACATTGTCCGAAACATACGAGGCAAGTTTAAGGGACCGAAAGAAGATCTAGCGTGGAAGTTTAGGAAAGCCTGCCGTGCAGCAACTGAGTTTGAGCGTGAGGAGTATTTGCAAATGCTTGACGAACAAGATTCAAGAATCCGCTCTTACCTCTGGGACATCGGCGAATCTAAATGGTCACGTTGCAAGAGTGGGCCATTTCGATACTCAATAATGACATCTAATGCTGCAGAATCAATGAATAATGTTAGCAACTTTGCACGCGAATACCCTGTTTCGAAGTTAGTTGATTTCATTAGAGAAAGGATGCAAAAATGGTTCCATGAACGCCATGAGAGAGCTTTATCTACGACAACAATTCTTACTCAGAATCTAGAATCTGAGTTAATAACTCTACAACGAGATGCCTTCAAGATGAAGGTAGCTTTCTCATTTATATTATTGTAAAATACATATTTACAATGGAATTATTTCATAATATTATGTTTCATAAATAATTATAATTGCTTAATTAATTTCCCCCTCATACAGGTTAAGCCATCATGCCCATATGAGTTTGAGATCGTTGATACGTGGACTCGGACATTTATTGTTAACCTTAGGGACAGAACGTGCACTTGTGGTGAAGTTGGACCATTTCGTATGTGTTCATTCCGTTGCAGCTATTGCGTCTCGCCCTGGTTTGTCATGTTATGATTTCATCTCACCGTACTACAGACGGGAATCATTAGTTGCAACTTACAATGGCATTGTGCACCCAATAGGAGATAAATCATCCTGGAGTGTTCCGCCGGATGTTTCATTAGTGATTTGCAAGCCTCCATCTTGTAATAAGCGTCCCCCGGGTAGACCAAAGAAGAGGACTTCCATCAGTCGGTGAACTTCAAATAGGCCATAGGCGTAGAAAGCAAAGATGCACACGGTGTTTGAATTTGGGGCATAACGTAAAAACATGCAAAAACCCTATACCAAATTGACACTGTACTCTTTCATATTCCGTATAATATACAATTCTCAACGCTCTCCTTCATCCATTTTTGACGTTGTTCAGACACATTCTTTGTTTTTTCACTCTTTTAATAGTTGTACTCCTTATACTATAACTTGAATTTTTTATTACTATATAATACTTCGTCTAATTGCACCATTGACTTACAAATAGTGAATAGGGTATAAGTTGCATTCTTTTAATTCTTATTAAATTCCTTGTGAAATGTGGAATTGTATTACGGCAGTGTATATATTCTACTAGTGTAGATATTTCGTGGCAATGAATATATTCTGGAAGTGTATGTTAGACAGTGAGTTACTAACATTGTGTATATTGTGTGGCGGTGTACATTTTGTTACAGTGTATTTTACATATTGAATTTTTGGAAGTACATATTTTGGCATTGTAGAGATTACATATTCCAGTGTATAATTACCGTAAAAAAAAACCAATGAAATAAAATAAATTCTCCTCTTTTTTCCAGAAGACTCGAATGTGTTAGGTCACTAAACTCAATCTCAAACATATTATGGCAATGAAGAGCATAGAATTTTATACTTATTTATAATGTGGCAGTGAAAAGTGTGCAAACATTGCAGTGTATATTCCACTTAATCAAACAAAGTATGCAGTGACTGCCTAAACAATTTTGGAAGTGTGGAATGGTCATGGCAGTGTGACTTAATAACAAAATATCCACTAATCCACTTTCAAATCACTAATTAATTAAATGCCCAAAAATTATTACTAAAACAAAACAAAATATCATTTATACCACAAAAAAACTAAAACAAACTCCAAACAGCTGTCATACGAACAATAAAATATCGAAGGTATCAAAAAAAAGTCTATTGCTTTCGGGATTCTTCCTTCCTCTCATAGCTATAAGCTAAAAGTTCTGTTGTCATTTTAACCCGGTAAGCTTCCATGTCACATGACTGCACTTCATCTATCCTTAAATCCATCATTAAAAACTCTGCGAATTTCACTACAAACATAACACAATTAGACCTGCATTTGTATACAAAATTCAAAGTCAGTAAACATTGTGTACTGCCTACATTTTCAACACATGTAAGATCACTCTCACAAAATCATAATACTTAACTATCACATACCCGTCACTTTGTTGTGGACACCCATCAATTATATCAATTGAGAGCTTTTGATCTCCCATTGGCCCATCCGAGTGATTTTCATACACATTCAACATGTCAAGAAGCTTGGGTAACAATGATGATATACACGTCACGTATGGAATGATTTCCCTACTTGTCTGCCCTTTCTTTCCTTTAGAATTATAGACCCTTATCTTCCTTCCTTCAACTTCGAGCACAAGTAACATCCAGTGGTTCCCAGTGTTCAATGGCATATATACAAAATCACATTCACACCAAGGCTTCGCATATTGGTGCGCTAATCCTAATACCACACTTGATAGACTAGAATTATCAATCACAGCCTCCACTTTCACCTTGCCGACGTCTACCATCTCCTGGTGCGTCTTGAGTCCTTGCAAAAAATATGGTGACGCTGCTGTGTATGTCTGCATCAAGCTGTATTGAATGCTCTTCAATTCAAGATAGTACATCGCAATCTCTATATGCTGAAATAAAAAAAGAAACCCGAATAATGGTATTACATTACACATATTGTATGCTCCTACAAGCGCAATCATCACTGCTTAATAAAAATCTAACCAAAAGAACACACTGCTATGTTAAAACAACACTGGCCAAAAACATAATGCATTATGCAGTATACACTGCCATGTAAAAAACACCACTTTAAAAAAGAGAAACACACTGCCGAAATTTAAAGTGTTAAGGCAGTACACCCCGTCTTGTTAAAACAGCACTGCCCAAAACCTTATGGATCATGTAGTATACCCTGCCATGTTAAAAAAAACCAATCCAAAACAAAGATAAACACACTGCCGAAATGCATATTCATTAGGCAGTATACTCTGTCCTGTAAAAACAACACTGACCAAAAACCAATTCGAATAGGCAGTCTATCCTCCTTTAAAAAAATCTGTCAAAAAAAGGGAAACACACTACATTCACACAACCCACACCTCTCCAAAAAAACCCCAGCCTATTCAAAACTTGAATCTCATACAAATCACTCCAATGACAAAATACCAAGTCATAAAACCCGACATATTTTGTTCTCCAAATTCACACCCCATTAAAACTCACCTACACACTGCTACAAATATATTCACATGACAAAAGAAACAAATTGAAAGACATATAAAAAAATCTTACCGTGCTGCGCAACCACTCTGTATTGGTAAATAGCTCATAAAACCATGTCTTATTTTCCACCTTGAATCCATCCAGGACAATGGGATCTTTGGACAAGTCATCCACTTCAGCTACATACCTACAAGTTCCGGTAGCTATACCTCTTCTCTTCAAAAGTCCTTCATTCAAGAAAACTCTAACCTTTTCAACATCTTCTTCGGATGGCATTTGCTTAGGATCCTTAGTAAATGGCCCATATCGTTGCCCATTCCGTTCACTCTTCACGCGCTCGCTAAATCGCACCATTCTTTCAATTTTACGCTTTTTCTCTTTAATGACAACCTCGCTTGGAGTATATCTTTCTGGACTCTTATGCACCCTTTTCGGCCTCTTAATCTCCACACAAGCACTGTCAGAATTCGTAGGCGCCGCGACAACCTACCCTCACCATCATGAACAATAATGAATATCAATTTACTACCACTACTCTTATTAAATAAACAGACATTATAACTAGAACTAATACGTAGTAGCAAACGACTACCACGATTGAATTCCTAACCTTCGTCTCTTCTCCAACGTTTTTGCCCATTTTGCTCTTCCAAAAAATTTTGTCAAAATCATCGTCAAGAGCCGCCTTGCCACCATCGCCCCCTACATTCCGCAAGTCTATCTTCTTCGAACAATCAACTGGACAAACCTGCAAATTTAAAAAAAATGAGAACAAATGCAAAAAAACTACACCAATGAATAAAGTAAAAACTCATATAAAAGTATTTAATAAATTACAGTTTCACGTCTCTCAGAAGACTTCGCCCACATGTCAGTCACCTTGTCTATAACTTCCAAATCATGAGGACTGAATTGTGTATCACCCAAGGAAATCTCTGATGGCTTGAAACAGTCTTCAGTACGACTTTCTTCAACTACCAACACACTGCCACTACCATTATCCTTATTCCCATCACTAGCCACACCATCTTTTGCAATGGGAGTAAGTATTTCAAAGGATGGTCCTTCTGGATTAATCATTCTTTCTTCATCATTCTCCAAACTCTTTCTAACATCATCATTCTCTGGTTTCAGCTGCTCCTTCTCTGCCATCATGCTATCCTTCACGGTATGTGTTTCATTTTGGGTGCTTACAGCTTTTTGTTGAAGCATAACCAAAATTTGATCGATCTTTTTGTTTTGTTCTGCTTGCTTAGCCATAATCTCCAACATTACTTTCAACAATTCTTTGTGCTCACCACATTGCTTTTGAATACGTTCCTCTTTCTCCCCAGTGGACCCATAAGCCATATCATTACCACTCACACTGCCCAAACCGACCATACCTACTTCATCATCTCCACCCTGCTTGGTAGACATATTTCCACTGTCTTTCGTCAACACTGCATCCTCTGATCTCTTGTCCGTCTTCTTCTCCTGACATGCTCGCTTCGCATCATGCAGCGACAACTTCTTCTTTCCTTTGGCGGACTGTGTTTTCTCACAAGGAAAAAGAAGCTTCACACTGTCCAGTTTCTTCTCATCCACGGTAGGCACGATGGGAGTCAACAACAACTGTAATTGAAAAAAACATAAATATACTAGTACAAGGCCATATGAAACATTAATAAAAATATCTAATCTTAAAAGTTACCTTCTCAAATTTGAACAGTGCATCAGACACTTTTCCAGCACTAAATTTAGCACAAACCTTCCACTTCAAACAACGTGGTATGCACACTTCTCTACCAGGAACCAGCATACACATCCCGGCCTTCGCAAGTGACGGGAAAGTCTCAAATGCCCATATCTGCAGTGCAAACATGTATCCCCCAAATGTTGGACGAGAAGTTCCACCCTTTTCAATGCTTAGTCCGCACCGATGAACATGATCAACCAAGTCTGACCAGACATCATCTCCCCATGGGAAACTATAGAACTCATCTATATCGTCCACTAAGTTTATATAGCACATCGGGAATTTCACTGTCGGCTGGTTACCTAAGAATGAATGTGACAAGGCATAAACCAATGACATCTTGAGTGCATCCCGCTTAAAATTTAAAAAAGCTGTGGAAATATCTTTACGCTGTACTGATTTTCCCCCGGGAAAGAACCTTGACGCAAACCTTCCTCTCTGTTTATTATCCATATCGCCCCTGTAACCACCCATCTTTAAACCAGTGATTAGATGAAATTGTTCCTTCATCAAGTTCACTTCATTTCCATGAAATCGAAAAGTCAATACTTCTTTTTTACTTTCGTCTCCAGATGGCCTATCACAATTTCTGACCAAAGTAATAAGTAAATAACCACTAATCCATGGAAACTCTGCGACATCTAATATAACGCCAAATGGAGATTTTCGGAATCTGTCCAGTTCTTCTGTACTTAGAATTTTTTTAATCTGTTTTGCGACCTCATTCACGTTACAATACGTGTTAATTCTCCCTTCTTGCATAACACCTTTAGAGGCCACTTCAACTTCCTACAACAACAATAGAGCATCTGGGTGAGCTTCAAAAAAATACCAAAAAAGGGAAACAAAGCCAAAAAAATCAATACATTAATCAAAACATCACTGCCAAACTTAAATTAAAACACACTGCATAGAACTTAAGGGAAACAAAAACCACACTTTAGAAAATAATAACAACATACAATACTAAACCCATAAAAACGACAGTGCCCAAAAGTTGCCCATTCGTTTATATATAAAATAAAACAGCTATTTTATAAACGAAAAACAAAAAAAAGACGAAAAAAAGCATTAAAATACGTCTAACATTCACACAAAAAACCTAAATGAGTTCAACAAAGCCAAAAAAAACAATACGTTAATAAAAAAACACTGCCAAGATTGAAAATTAAAACACACTGCATAAAAATTAAGAACCCACTGCCAACCGAAAAAAAGACTTACTGAAGAAAATTACAAAACACATTGCAGTGAAGCTTCAATAAGAAACCCCATGCCACACCGGGAAAAATTATTCTAAACTTTGTGAGAGAAATTTTTAAAGAAGCAAATTCAATGCCAAATAGAAGCAAAAACTAATTCTAAACTTTGAATTACGTCTAACAATCACAAAAAAACCTAAACGAGTTCAACAAAGCCAAAAAAAAATTCAATACGTTAATCATAAAAACACTGCCGAACGAAAAACGACAGTGCCCAAAAGTTGCCCATTCGTTTATATATAAAATAAAACAGTTATTTTATAAACGAAAAACAAAAAAAAGACGAAAAAAAGCATTAAAATACGTCTAACATTCACACAAAAAACCTAAATGAGTTCAACAAAGCAAAAAAACAATACGTTAATAAAAAAACACTGCCAAGATTGAAAATTAAAGCACACTGCATAAAAATTAAGAACACACTGCCAACCGAAAAAAAGACTTACTGAAGAAAATTACAAAACACATTGCAGTGAACCTTCAATAAGAAACCCCCTGCCACACCGGGAAAAATTATTCTAAACTTTGTGAGAGAAATTTTTAAAGAAGCAAATTCAATGCCAAATAGAAGCAAAAACTAATTCTAAACTTTGAATTACGTCTAACAATCACAAAAAAACCTAAACGAGTTCAACAAAGCCAAAAAAAAATTCAATATGTTAATCATACAAACACTGCCAAGTTTAAAATTTAAAACACACTGCATAGAACACACTGAGGAAAATAAGAACACATTGAGGAAAACTAAAAAACACATTTGCAAACGGAAATTAAAAAACACACTGCAAAAAAATTAAGAACACACTGCCAACCGAAAAAAAAACTTATTCCCAACTTTGTTAGAGAAAATTTTTTAGAAGCAAATTCAATGCCAAAAACTAATCATACCTGTATCTTCTCCAATCTTTTGCTTAGAGGGATCTCGTCCAGTGCATCTTCCCTTGCCATTGAAACCTTGGGTCTCCTTCCAGAAGCTGCTGCGTCGCGTTCAGCAGTGTGACGAGGAAGGATTCTCGTTATGGCGTGACAGGGAAGATCGGCTGCTGCGCCTGGGAAGATCGGCTGCGCTATAGCGTTTGACCAGTAAACGTAGTTATTAACCTAATTAGGGAAATTTAATATTAGGTGTTATATTAGGGGTTTATTTAAGGACAAAAATGAGAATTCATCTCCAAAATTAATAGCACTGCTATTTTGAGGATTAAAGTGCTATTAAAGTGCTATTTTCGTATTTCTCCCTTAGAATATATCAATTCTTCAAAACTAAAAGAAATTGAAAGAAATTGAAAAATATTGAAAGACGTACTAGAAAAAGTAGAATGAACTGCGGAAAATGCAAGTAACTACAAATAACTTGAAGGTAAAAATTGGAACTTGCATGTGCCTCGAGTTAATTTGTCATGTGGTTCGATTGTACCAGCTGTCGTGGCGAGTCCTTTGTGGAGACTGCTGATCTATTGTGGGCTATTGGTCTTTGTTGTTTGGGCTTTTTTCTTGCGTGCCTGGGCCTTGCCCCACTTTGTATTATTTCATTTGATGCGTGAGTGGGTCAACTAGGCTCCTTGCCTAGTGTTGGGCCTATGCTCCAATATACGCGCGCAATTACACTATCCACGCCCCTCCTCTATCTATGAGTAATTTTTATGATTGATCTTTTTAATAAGCTGCTTTCTGAATTAGTTCTTAATAAATTTTAATTATCTATATGGTGTCTCATAATTGAAATTTATTTTCTATATATTCTTCTATAGAAAATATCACTTAATGACGATCAAGTGGAAGTTATTTTGATATTTTTCATCCTCCAAATTTAGAGTAAATTCTCAAAGTGATTATTTCTGATTAAGTGTTTTTCTAAAATGGTCTTTTTCTAATTAAGGTGTATTTGATTCAAATTTTAATTTATTTTGACATGTTTTTAATAAATCTTGGATTATATATCTATATAGTCAACGACTGTTTTAACTTTACATAAAACTGTATAGAAATTACCATTTTAAGATTATGAAATTTGAACTAAATAGCACTAAAACATATGTCATTTTTTAATATAGAATTTAAATTTTTTATTTCTATAAATAGTACTTGAATAAGATCTAGTGACGCGAACAATGTCCAGTGATTGTGGACATATAGTTTGAACAATGTCCAGTGGCGGTGAGCATTTATTTGAACAATAACCAGTGGGCATTAAACAGTAGTATTACATTGAAAAATAAAAATATGTGGTGCTACATTCAGAAAGTTATTATGTTTTAGTACTATTTAGGTAAATTCTCTTTTAAAAATTTGCTTTAAGTTTAGATGATGAAAATTACAAAATATTCTTCAATTAATCATTATTTAAGTGATATTTTTACGAAGACAACTTAAAAAACAAATTTCAATTAAAAATATCAGGTAGAGAATTATATTTATTGTAAATTTATTTAAAAACACCTTATTCGAGCTTATCATTTTAAGAATTTACTCTATATTTATCTTTCTCACATGTTACTACCTCCGTCCCATTTTAAATTGCATGTTTGCCTTTTTTCTCCGTCCCAGAATAAGTTGCCTGTTAGTTGTTTTCGTAAATTTTTAAGAATAAAATACCTGAACTACCTCTAAAATAAGTCACTCTTCTCCACATTATCTTCTCATTCATCATAATTCCTCCTAAAAAGTATTGACAATTTCGAAAAATCAACTCTGTTTTTTATTTTCCTTAAATATGCCCAAAAGTCAAAACGGGCAGTTTAAAACGAGATGGAGGGAGTACTTTTTTTATTTATATACTCCCTCCGTCCCAAATTATTTGCAACGTTTACTTTTTCGACAGTTGCGGGAACTTTTGTTTATTTTTACGTTTTTATTGGTTATTTGATAAAACAAAATATTCTTGACACCGCTTATTACGAAGAATTTTTTATGTAGTTTTTTGATATGTAAATTTTATTCTTTATTTCTATACTAATATGTAAAAAAAATGAATTGAAAAATCTTAATATTCTCCCTCAAAAATATAAGTGTGACAAATATTTAGAGACGAAGAAAGTATTAAAATTATGGAAGAAAGAACTCTAGTTATGATTCACCAAATTTAGCTGCCGCAGTAAAAATCTCCGGGAGAGGGAACTTAAGATGAAAGATTACTAAAGGTAATCCGTTATTAACTAATTAATTAAAGATAAAGTGGGTACGAGACATTGGTAGGCAGGCCCCCTACATTACTTTTCGCATCTTTCTCTTTTTGTTCTCACGTCAAAAATTACTCCTACAAAAAAACAAAAAATAAATTCTCAAAATACTTAATAATTACCCTTAGTATTTGTTTAATTTTAAATTTTTTAGTAAAATTTTGTAAACTTTGACTTCCAGTTAAATAAAAATGATATTGGATATTGATACAAAAATATTAATAGATTTATTATATAAAATATTTTCAAAATATTATTTTATCTAATAAATATACAATATATATTTTATTTAATTATAGGTCAAAGATTAAAAACGGTTGAGTGAAAAAAGTTAAAACTGGACAAATACTCTAAGACAGTGGTAGTATTTGTTTTCCAATATTAGTATCCAAGAGAAACTAATTACTGAGATTAAATTCGCTAATTGAAAATAATGCCAACTTTAGTTCCGCGATCCCCGAACTAACGGTCGTCAAAAGAGCGTTAAATGACATTAAAAGTTATACTAATTTTCCCAATTGATAATACATAATTGGATGTTTTTGCAAATTAATCTATTTTAATGTAAAAACTCATTTAGTATGAAAAATCAAAGCATGATTGTTTCCTTTTAATTGATGCACGGTGTTTGACCGAAGTCGGGAGACCATTTTTATGAGATTTTATTTTGAAAATTTACTAATTTAAAAAATAAGGTGATTAGAAATGCTCATTTTGGGGAAATAAGTATAAGTTTTAATGTTGTTTTGACTCCATTTTGATGACGATTTTTTCGGGGGGGGGGGGGGGGGATTAAACATGACATTATTTTCAAATAACGAGTACCATAGAAAATTTGTTCATCTTAAATACTAATTTGGAAAAATACATAGTTATTGAGTATCATTTTGAGAGTTTCTCAAAAAAAAAGAGCCACATCCCTGAAGACCTATTCTAATTCAGACGGATGGATACTGAGAGGAGATAGATTATATTGAACTTTAATCCCAAATTAACGTCAAGAAGTGAAGCTTTCACATGGGGCCTGTTTGGGAATCGCTTTAGCGATTAGCGTTAGCGTTTTGAAAAGGCTATCTACGGACATCATTTAGCGTTAGCGTTTTCAAAGTAATCTGCACCGTTAAAATTTTATCCAAAACGCTAACGTTAATCTCTAACGCTATTCCCAAAATGGCCCATGGTATTTGCAAAGACTCCATGTTAACATATATAATTGCCTAAGGTCTATCTCCCTGGCATTCTTTGCCTTTGCCAACTACGCAATATCCACCAGCAAAAATTACTCCCTCCATAGCCTGACCTGATGTATGATCTTTCACATACATCTGCTTGAATATTCATTTTCTAGTAACTAAAAATTCATTTTCAAGTAATAGACTACCTATTTTAGAATAATTGAATACTCATTTACAAGTATAAGTGAATTTTATAAAAAAGAGTATTCAATTATTCGAAAATGATTATTCAATTGATCGAAAATGAGTATTAACTCGTAAATGTATACTTATCACGGATGTACCGGAAAAACTAATTTTACGATATAAATGAGTTTGGATTGAATAAAAAGAAGCCATATAAATGTACCTACGAGTATATTTTAAGACGCCAGAGAGAAAATAAAAGTATAAACTTTATTTGTGGAGTGGTGGAGGGAATAAATAAATACCTATTCCATTTGATTGTTTTGTGTGTGCTCGTGTGGTGGGGTGTAGCTGCGTATGTGTATATATATATATATATATATATATATATATATATATATAGAGAGAGAGAGAGAGAGAGAGGAATATGATGATATAATTAGCAGTTATATATGATTGATCAAAGTATATATATATATATATATATAGTAGTGAAAAAAAGAATGATGATGGGGGGAGGTGGGGGTGATGGGTCGTCGTCGTCGGTATCGGAATTGCCGCCGGGGTTTCGGTTTCACCCGACGGATGAAGAACTGGTGGCGTACTATCTGAAACGGAAGATCAACGGCCGGTTTATAGAGCTCGACGTCATCCCTGAAGTTGATCTCTACAAATGTGAGCCATGGGAGTTGCCTGGTACGTCGTACCTACATACCCAGCTGTTCTATTCAATTCTTGATGGTCTCTTGTTGATATGATCCCATTAGATCAATATTTTATAAGTTCGTTATAAGATTGATCTAATGGGTTAGTCATTTCGGGTCGGATCAGAGTGAAGGTTTAAGAGAGTCAACCATTAATTTTTCAAATGAAATTTCTAGAGTTTCCCTTTGGAGCCCGGGTGGGAGTATGATATTGGGGTTCCATCTCACTTGAACCCCGCCATGAAATAATAAAATAATATTACAGTATTTTTCAAGAAATAATGAGAGATACATATCTAGTGTATACTCAATACTCTCTCCTACCTTAAAAACTCTTTTTCTATTGATTTTTAAATGCTTTAAAGAGAATGTATTTTCATGATGATTTTTCCAAATTAATGTCTTTACATGTGATGGATAAAACAAACGAGGATGTAATGAGTAGATCAGTAATGAATAAATATCAGGTCATAGGTAGGATTAAAATTAGTATATGTTAATAAGACTTTTTAATAAAAAGTGAAAGAGATCAAATTTTTTTGAGACGAATGAAGTATTAAATAATAAAAGTAGATTACAATACAAATACTGCTAAATACTCCACACGTTCCAAATTAATCGTTTTATTTCACTATCTACACACACAAAAATTTCTTTTAAATACCCCGTAGTATACTTGTTATTCATTTATTAAAATTACATAATCATATTTCATCTTGTTTGGTTAAGAATCTAATGTAATCTTTTACTCATATATGCTCCGATCCATTGTTTTATTTCGAAATTATGTACCATTATTTAAATAAATTAGATTGAAAAATAAATTCAATAAAGCTTAAATGTTTGTAATGGGAAGATTAATTCAAAACGAAGTGAGTAATTATGGGGCGATAATAGACTTTTTTTTCCCTAAAAGACTCATATTTTTATGCTATTAATATACTAAAATCCATAGAATAGATGTGAACGTAAGAGAGAAACGCGCAAATGGAGATGAGAGAACAACAAAAGGAAAAGGAATCAAATTAAAGAAGAAGAAAAAGCAGAAGAAAGCTGGCGCCAAAGAAATAATTTTTTAACACGTGAATTAGGAATTAATTAAATCTCCTGCAAAATATAAATATAGTTGCAGTATACTTCATTATCTGTCAAACTATGGTGATCATTTTTTATTTGAGAGTATGTATATTAATTCAAAAACTTAGACTAAGAGGCTGTTTGTTTCAGTCTCTTAATGGTTCAGATGTCTGAATGGTTCAGCACTTAATGGTTCAGACTGTTTGTTTCAGCCTCTTAATGGTTCAGATGTCTGAATGGTTAAGAGATTTGCATCTGAATGGTTAAGTATTATACAGAGTCTGAATGGTTAAGACCTCTTATCTGAATTGATCAGACATTTGCTTCTGAATAGTTAAGCAATATACTAGCTCTTAATGGTTCAGACCTCTTACTGGTTCAGCACTTAATGATTCAGACCTCTTATTGGTTCAGCACTTACCGATTCAGAAGTTGTAAAAGAGCCCCTAAAATTTAGCATTGCCGAACGGGATACGAAGAAATAAAGAAAAGCGTTAAGAGATTTGTTCCAGATCCCGATCTAATAAATGAGAGAAAAAAAAGACCTTGAAAAAGAAAAAGAAGATCGTAGTCTGTCTCGAGGGAATCCCGCAGTGGGCCAATCAATGTCAAGTTATAAAAAAAAGGCAATATTAACTCCAAGAAGAAAGCACCCCATTCGTCAACATTTGTTCCTCCAAATTCATCTATTCTCTTCCTCCTAATTTAGTTGTCACACTATTTAATACTACCTCCATCCTAAAAAGATTTACACGTTTTGACCAAAGTTGAAATTAAGGGAGGAATAATTTTGTGTTGACTTTCCAAAAATACTCTTGATGTGATGGATAAAAGTAGGATGTGATGTGTAGATTATTAGGAAAAAGGGATGATGTGATAGGTAGAGTTTGAAAAAGTAAGGGATAAAAGTGGTTTTTTAATTGAAATGAGTAAGAGATTGTGGGACACAATTTTTTTGAAAGGTGTAAATTTTTTGGGACGGAGGGAGTATTTCTTCTTTTCCATATTTTTATTTATTTCATTTTTCCCATCAACATTTTTAAATTATATGACCATGAACTATTGAAAAAATATATTTCGTTCCTTCTACGAAAAGATTGCACATTTCATCTTCCTTTTTTTTCATTCAACCAACCAAAAGTTTCAGGTATAATGCTAAAATGGAGTGTTTCAGGATGACAATCATAGATGATTTTATACATACATTGACGATAATCGACAGTATCCACAAATAATTATCGTATGTGATTGTCATCCATGAAGACACCCATGCCAGGGTCCTAACATGTATGGTCCAAGTTTCATTTTTACACTTTCGAAAAACCTTTTGTGTCCCTAATATTGTTTCGTTCTCCTTTACCTTCACTTTCAATCAGACAATATTATTTTTTCTAATTTCTATGCCTATCCGAACATGAAATGCTTTTCAGGGACGGGGAAATATGGAATTGATTTACGCTTCGCATATAAGTAAAGATATTAATAGTCATTTGCTCTTGGAACTTTGCTTTTAATTTGGATTATAATATGTGTGTGTGTGACAGGGAAGGCGTTGTTGGCGAGCAAAGACCTAGAGTGGTATTTCTTCAGTCCACGAGACCGGAAATACCCGAACGGGTCAAGGACGAACCGGGCAACGAAGGCCGGGTACTGGAAGGCGACCGGGAAGGACAGGAAAGTAAATTCAGAAATGAGGGCGGTGGGGATGAAGAAAACCCTAGTCTATCACAGAGGCAGAGCTCCCCACGGAGCTCGAACCGATTGGATCATGCACGAATACCGCTTAGAGGAAAGGGAATGCGAAACCCGGTCGGGCTTACAGGACGCCTACGCCCTCTGCCGCGTCCTAAAGAGAAGCTCAAATACCTCGGATATCGGAGAGACTTACTCCGCCGCCGCCGGAGACGATCAGGCGTCGAGCTCATCCTATGCGATTCAGCCTCCGCCGCCGCTTTCAGGCGACCTCGGTTTCCCGGCGACGTCGCAGCAGGATTACTGCTTGGAGGTTCCGGATTTCGCCCAATCGGGCTATGCTCGATTCGAGATGCCTCAACCGAGCTGCTGGGACTCCGACGAGGCAAATCGCCGAACACTTGGTGCGCATGGTTGCACGTTAAATGCATCAGATTTTAGCGACGATTTTGCCTTCTTCCCTCAGAACGAGAGATTTCAAAGCTACAGCTCTTCTGGATTCACGGATCAATGGAAGGAAGATGGCCAAACGATAGAGGAATTCGGCTACGAACTAGGATGGGATAGAATGGGTGAGAACTTGAGATGGGTAGAAATGTTAGACAAATAGACTCTCTAAGAAGGTTAAAACCAAAACAAAACACATATTGTACATCTTAAATGTAATTAAAACTAATCCACTATGTTCAGATTATTTTTACAAAGTATAAACATATGTATCATATGCATCTCAAATGTAAACAAAAATAAGAGGCATTAAGATTCACAAAAGCTTTGCTTTCCAAGCTTTTTGAAGCAACTGCTTTCATGTTCGGTTTATTAAAAGCTTGTTTTACAGGGCCATACTATTAACAATACAGCACGTAGGCATTAACGAATATCTCGAGACGGGAAAGACTAGCGACCCGTGGCACGAGAAAATGAAACGGTGGCATTAGAAGTGGACGATAGAGTGGTGGTTGATGTGTTTGCAGTACTCGCGCTCTTGTCGAAATCAATAATGGAAGGCCTTTTTGGGGCGTCATGCGTGGTTGAATGATCGCTTGAAAGCATGACAACAACTTCAGACATGCTTGGCCTTCGGTTTGGGGGTGATTGGGTGCACATCAGTGCGATCTCCACGATTCTCTTTGCGTCTTCTGGTTTAAAGTCATTTGGGTCTAAACTCTCATCCATAAGTTTTAGGTGGTTCCCGCTCTCACACACATTCCATGCCTATATGTTAAAAAACATAAAGTATTGTTGACACCAGATGTTGAAGAGAGAATAATAATAATGATGATAATGATAATACCTGCTTAAGGAGATACTCATTTTCAGGGTCAGATTGGACGTTGCCGCTTCTTCGCCCACTAACAATCTCCAGGACGACGACACCAAAACTGTACGTGTCAACTTTTTCAGACAAATGACCATGGATTGCATATTCTGGAGCTGTATATCCCCTGTTTCAACACAAGATCATTCTTACTTAGTGATTTATCAAGGAACCACCTCAGCCTAATGTTTAAGTTTGTGGTTGTGAGCCCAAGAAATATTTTTTAATTCATGACCGCTTAGCCAAATCAACCAGAAGCTCAAGATTGTAGTTGTAGCCCAGGAAATGTTTTTGAAGTAGAACATAATCCAAAGTAAAACTCAGGTGAAAACAATAGGGCAGCCAGGCTTACAAAGTTCCTGCAAATCTGGTACTAAGATGACTCTGGTTTTCGGGTAAGAGCCTGGCCAAACCAAAATCAGCAATTTTGGGCTGGAAGCTGTTGTCTAATAGTATATTGCTGGACTTTATATCTCTATGTATGATGCATACATGGAACTGGTCGTGTAGATAGGCAAGACCCCTCGCTGTACCAAATATTATATCAAAGCGTTGCTTCCAGTTCAGCGTCCCTCGTTTCTCTCCTGCCAATCATGAAAACGTTTGACAAGTTTTTATCGGATTCTAGCACAAAAATAAGAACGTTATTTGACTCTGGAGTTAAATCCGTGTAATTGTACCATATAAGTATTTGTCAAGGCTGCCATTTGCCATGTATTCATAGACCAATAGCAGATCTTCGCCTTTGGAAGAACATCCAAGCAGTCGGATGAGATTACGATGATGGACATTTGTAATGAGCTTAACCTCACTGTCAAAGTCTGCTTTTGCCCTACTCGAAATCATGGCCAATTTCTTCACTGCAACCACATCCCCACTCCTTAAGACGCCCTGTTCAGTGGTGAAAGAGTGCCTTTGGTTACTATTTCAGATGAAATTTCTGCTCTATGGATCGTCAAAGATGAAATGACATGTTTACCCACCTTATATACGCCGCCAAAACCTCCTTCACCGAGTTTATTTTCTTCGCAGAAATCTTTTGTTGCTGCTTTTAAATCTTTGAATCTATAAGTCTCTGGACCTCTCAACTCAGTTGTCCCAGAAATATTCCCTAAATCATAAAATGTCACAAGATATGACATGATGACTGCTACTAAGAAGAGTCCATGTGGGAACAACATTTGCAATTAACATTAGTGATTTTGATAAATCTTTCATAGTAGAGATCTAGTTTATATAAAAGGGAAATCAAGTATACCTCTTTTGGTAGCCTCTGGCTTGTTAGATCTTTGGTATAAAAGGAAAACGACTCCAAATACCAAAACAAGTCCCATACCTCCAACAACACATCCGATAATAATCGCTTTCTTCTTCTTCCCTGAACTCCCTGCAGAAGGTGTTACAAGCTAGGTAATCTTCCCACATTCCACCATACATTGAAACCACATTATAACATTAAAATTAGGTATTAAAAGTTAAAACACCTATTCCTAGGAAGGGTTCAAGGTTAGTCACATGATCTTCAGCGAAAAAAGGGGTGTCTGAATATCTCAAGAAACAAGCGGCATCAACCGCTCTGCCCTCTGCAGATTTACCCAAACACCCTTGTATGTTCTTGTGAGCCACCGCCAAGCAATCTTGACAGCCGCTTTTGCTGATTGTCTCCGCACATTGGGCCACCGCATAGGCGGCTGCACCGCCACTGCTGCCGCCAGAGACCACCCGCTTTGTTGCAGCGAAAAACCCATCAATTTTGGGTGTTGCAGTCTGAAGTTCATTCAGCAGTTGTTCTACTGTTGCATTGAAGGGAACTCTTTGAAGGGCAGTTCTGTTGCTGCAAATTGCAAGGTTTCCTGGTAGGGTAGTCTGATCATAGAAGTTATTGCTCTCGTACCTAAATATAAAACAAACTGAAATTTGCTTTTGTAGAATTGTGAGTTTTAATCCCAAACCAAAACCAGCAGTCTATTAAAGGAGTAAGTCACATCTTTATATTTTGACTTTTTACAGGTAAAATAGACAAATGTTAATGATTCATTGAATAACATTTCTATTAGATATTGATACAAAACAAATTTTATTAAATGTAAATGTGTTTGATTACGGCCAATATAAGTGTTCATTAAAAAAAAAGAATTCTTTAATTTGAGTAGTTATCCAAATTGACCAAAAAAGTATTAACATTAAGCTGCTTCTTCATTAAGTTCATATTCAAGCTTGTTCCCTCCCGGATTGTTTGTCTTGTTTTAATTTTTTTTATAATTAAATAGGATCAACATTTGGTATATAAATGAATAAATATTAGTATATGACATACTAATTACATGACGTAATAATTTAAAAAAAAATACTCCGTAGGTACTTGGTATTAAAGAATACAAATCTAATAAAATTATTTTTATATCAGTATTCTAAAATTAATGAAAATGGCCGGATTGCTCGGATTTGCGTTTTGGCACCCAAATGATGTTAAAATAAATCACCTGAGGAAGCAGCCGTCAAATATGACACGGCCACCGTTGGCGGAGGAGCAGCTTCGGATGGCCGCCACTGCCGCGTCATAACAGGCAACGCAGTCAGCGGCGGAGAGGTAGTTTCTGCACTGGACCATGGCATAGACAGGCGGCCCAGTGGTGGCGAAGTGTTTGCTGATGTTGTTTTGCCGGTGGGACAATAATAGCTGGTTTCTCAGATCTGCAAAGCTGGAGTTGAGTCTCCGGGAGAAATCTGTGGCGTCGGTAGCATTGTACTGGCTGCACCCCTTGTTTAGCTGGTCGGTTTGTTGGCCTCTAACCGCCGGCTCCGACAGTGATGCAATCAATACCGCCGCCGTGAACCACCGCCTAACGGCTGAGTCCACCATGTCTTTGTTTTATATATGGCTCACCGAAGTGCTCAAGGAAATTAGAGTTTACTTCGTAGTTCGTAAACGCATGATTGAAGTGAACTATATAGTTTTATATATACGGTTTGTTTCAGCCTCTTAATGGTTCAGATGTCTGAATGATTTAGCACTTAATGGTTCAGACTGTTTGTTTCAGCCTCTTAATGGTTCAGATGTCTGAATGGTTAAGAGATTTGCCTCTGAATGGTTAAGTATTATACAGAGTCTGAATGGTTAAGAGCTGTTATCTGAATTGATCAGACATTTGCCTCTGAATAGTTAAGTAATATACTAGCTCTTAATGGTTCAGACCTCTTACTGGTTCAGCACTTAATGATTCAGACCTCTTACTGGTTCAGCACTTACCCATTCAGAAGTTGCCAAACAGCCCCTTAGTGTAATGTGAGGAGCGTGATAGTGCAAATTTTAGTTTACTAGTATTCTAAGTTTCTAACCCGTGCCATGCACGGGGTCGAACAAAATTTGTGTCAATTCTAAATTATTTCAATTAAATTTATTTTTCAGCATAAAGAAAATTTATTGTGCAAATAATTTTTAATACTACAGATGAAAAAAGCCAAAGTAAAATAAATAATATTTTAGGAAATGAATGTGGAGATAACACTTTTTATTTTAATACCAAATTTTCTTAAAGACTTCAGGGTATACAACATTTTTGGTATAGTTGTAAAGATTTCCATTGTCATCTAGAACCAATATCTTTAATCATGTCTTTGTCTTCACTCGTGAAACAGCAACATATAGCTGACCATGTGTGAACACCGACTTGGTTAAAAATAATCCCACAAATGACAATGTTTGACCTTGACTTTTGTTGATAGTCATAGCAAAACATAAGGCGATGGGGAATTGTCTTTGGAACTTCAAGGATAGGCCTGGATCAGATGGTACCAAATGCATTCTAGGGATGTAAACTTTTTCCCCAACTTGATTTCCCGAAACCACAATTGCACCGATAACATTATTTCGCAGCTCTTGAACGATTAATCTTGTCCCATTACACAATCCAAATGTTTGGTCAATGTTTCTCAATAGCATAATCGGTACCCCTTTATTCAAGACTATTCTGTGGTTTGGGATTCCCGAACATTTGATTTCGTTCAAGAACTCAACTTTTATCCAATCGCCATCAACACCTACATCTGCATCTGCTTAGCACGAAGAATCAGAACTCAAGTACTCCTTTTCATCACCAGGAATGAGAAACATGACAAATTCATTTATCATTTCAACAACTTTGAGAGTTGGTGCCAATAGTGCTCTATCCTCAAAAAAAGAATAATTTTTCATATTCTTTAACATATTCGGATAAGTGAAGTCCACTATATAGTCTTCATAGGAGAACTTATATCAAAAATTAAGAATTCAGGCGGAATCTCAACATCACCAACTCCGTCCATCACCTGACCTAGCTTTCCATCACCCATTTTGATTATCCAATCAGAAAAAGTTTGTGTCTCCTTATTTGAGCAAGAAGATGTGGATGAATGCAGTCTCATATTCCTGGTCAACGTATAAACTTTACAGTACGACCACAAATGTGAGGAATTGACCGTAGCACCTACGATTTGCTCTCTCGAAGCTCTAGGTAAAACTGGAAGGATCTGTCGAAAGTCAGCTCCGAGTATAACTGTTTTCCCTCCAAATGGTTCATTTCTGTACTTAGCATTAGAGAACCCCATGATATATTTCATTGTGCAATCCAAAGCCTCAAAAGCAAATCTACTCATCATGCATGCTTCTTCCCATATGATCAAACTTGCTTATTGGATCAATTCAGCTTTGTGGCTCCCTTGTTTGATGGCACACGTTGAGCACTCAGTTAGCGCCAATGGGATTGAGAATCTAGAGTGTGTAGTGCTTCCACCAGGCAATAACAATGCTGCAATCCCACTGGATGCAACATTCAAAACAATCTTTCCTTTAGATCTAAGAGAAGCGGATAATGATTTCCAGAGGAAGGTCTTTCCGGTTCCCCCGTAACCATTCACAAAAAAGAAACCTCCCTTTTCAGTTGTCACGACTTCCATTATATCGTCGTATATCTTCCTCTAGTCTCTGTTCATGGTAGATAAGTATTGTCTAAGATCAGATGACAATTTTTCTCTATCATAGTTCAACTCCTCGACCAATAAGTTATTTTGAAATCTATTGAGTGGGTTGTCATCTGGAAATGGCATACCACCAAACTCTTTTAAGGATCGCCCGTTTGAATAAAGTAACTTCTTAATCTCAATCAAACACAAATTCTTTAAATCTTCTTGGGAGATAAGAAGTTCTGAAAAAAAGAAGTTAATATTAGACTAAATTATTTCGACAAAGATGTCAATTATAGAGTTTTGTATAAATACCATTAATTTCATATTAATGTTTATATAAATAATAAAAAAAATAAGTTTTCATAAAAATACCTTGATTACGCAATATTCTTCTTCGATCAAATAAAATTCCATCAACTAAGAGCTCCCATGTTTTTTCCCAAACAACTTGAGGACGGCTCATTGTATTTGTCACTAGCAATGTGACAAACAACTTTCTTAATTGACCTCCAGATCCTAGCTCAGCAGCCTCTTTTATTCCCTCAATGTATTCCTTATCATCGGCTAATAACCCCAATGCTTCGCATGCTTCTTGGAAAGAGTTATGTATAACATTGTTAACCATCCTCAAGCTCTCATAGGTTTTACATCCTCGTTGAATCGTTAAAAGTATTCTCAAATAGTATAACTCTCCAGTTCCTGTTGACACATATTGCAAGCGGCCTATTGATGGTCTTTGTTGCCTCGGGAACCATTTCCGCTCCTTGCTGTTATACACAAAATATCCAGGGAATTCAGCATACGTCAGATTATGTCCTGCAGTGTATTGTGTATTGGCAATCATCCAAGCTTCAAACATCGAAGGTTTGTCAGAACTTTGTTCGACAACATCTTTAAGTTTCTGTTTATCTTTAAAGGTGACAAATTTCTGACCTGGGAGATGGAAATTCAATCTCAAAACAGCTGGCCACCTATGGTGAATATCAAAAGCTAGAATTCTCCAAGTGGCTTCACATGCAGGCACATAACGACAGTCGTAGTACTTCTCAGTTTCATCATACACCGCACCATCGACAACGTCACTCTTAGATTGCGTACCTCCAACGGTTACTCTGTCTGGACCTTTATTGACATATTTAAAAAGATATTTGATTAAGAGAGTTTCACATTTAATTAATTACTTGCCTTTTGTATTTTAGGAAGGACTTTATTATGGTGAGAATTTATTGGTAAAGGATTAATATATGTAGCATGGCCCTAAAATTATATTTAACTTAATTAAAACATAATATTTCTTTTATACATTTTAAATAGTATTTATATTTTCATTTTTATTTTTAATTTTTTAATATTAGCCTCGTAATTGGAGTTCGTATTGGTGTAATATGAACATATATATTTACATATAATATTATTGATTATCCAAGATTCATAATTAAGGATTGTCGTATATAGGCAAATAGTTGGAAAATAATATTAGTATTATCCAAGGTACATAGTATAAGTAAGGTGACAAATAATAAACTCGTGATCATAATTTACAAATTCAATTTTATTTAGGATTGTTGCTTAATAGTATTTTCCGTAAATTTTGTTAATGACCATATATATAAGTAAGGTGATCAATAATATATAGTTATGGAAGCAAGACAAATAAGTAAGGAATAAAAAATAGTATTGGAATTTCTATTATTATAGGTATACTCCATTGATATCAACCTATATATACACGAATTTCCATTAATAAATCTTTATTACTTACTAATTTAAGTATGAAATTTATAAATATGGAAGTATCGATATACGGATCTTTAATGACACATGGGGCATTGGATATAAATGGGTAGTATTTAAATACTTACCATTTTATTCAATTGAACACTATCTCTAAATTTTTAAGAACATATACAATAAATAGTCAATACTTACCATTCAAAGAGCACCGTTGGAGATGGTATATTTGTAAATATTAATCTTGTTGAATATTACAGCGGGAATAAAAAATAATAATAATAATCCGAACTTATAAACCGTTTGGAGTTTACAACGAGAAATAAAGAAAATAAAACTGGAGTCTTCGGAAGCTCGAACGGACTGGGAGAACACGAACAGACAGCAAGGCCGTGACTTTGGAGAAGATGATCGGAAAAATCGGGGATTCGCCGGAGCAGTTTCTCGAAGTGAAGGTTAGGAAGAGTTGATCGGAAATCGGAGATTCGCCGGAAGAGTTGATCGGATATCGGGGATTCGCCGTAAGAGTTTTACTGCAGAGAGAGATAAAGAGAGAGAGAGTTTTCGAGTGTTTTTACATCTCTCAACCGACCTCTCCTTAAATAGGAGGAGGCTTGGCTAACTGGACAGCCCGGACGGAGATGCCGAGGAGTCTCAGGCGACTCTTCGGTCGGCCATGCATGCATTTCTCTTGGACGGAACTTCGTTAATCACGAAGTGTCCACGCGTGTTCAAATCCGTCTCGTAAAAATTTAGCCACACCCCGCCGCAGACGTGGGTGCACCTTGCCCCGACCCGACGCGACGCGCGTGCCAGACGGCAGCAACGGCGGCGCACGAGAAGTCCTCTTCTTGTTCCTTTCATAAGCTCAATTCAATGCCTAAGCTTAAATATGAGAATACGAAAGGTTTAGAAACCGGTGTGGGACAAAGACATTTACTCTACCTTAGTATTCAACTTTGAGAATTAATTTCTCATTCACCGGAGCACCGTTTATGACGTGTCATATGTCAAGACGTTCGTCTTACTTACGAGATTAATCGTCCATAATTATTTTGGAAAATAATTTTGTGGACCCTACCGAATTTATGTCCGAAAAAGTCCAATTTACTTTAAAATTTCCAACAAATCTTTCCATTAATCTTTCCAATAAAATACTATAACAAATCTTTTACATTTGGTAAGTAACACTGCACCCTTTAAATTGGTAATAATACAAAATTTATTGTACAATTTAATATGGATATTTCCGTGTAATTTTTTATTATAAATCATTTGAAATTATAGTGATATGAAAAATAATCATAATGTAAAAAAATTTAAGTATTAAATGCACATAAGAAATGGTACATGTTTAATATAAATGGGTAGTATTTAAATCCTTACCAGTTTATTTAATTTGATGGGTATTCTAACTTTGAAAGCTTACCATTTTATTTAATTTGACAGGTATTTAAAACCATTTCTTACGGTTTTAGATATATGGATAGTATTTAAATACTTACCATTTTATTTAATTTGACAGGTATGCTAAATTTTTAAGAGCATACTCCCTCCGTCCGGAAATATTCTTCCCATTTGACTTATCTTGGTCAAAGTTTGTAAACTTTGACTATGATATGTGGAAAAAATAGGATATACCTCTAATATAAATATATTCATTTTGAAATATAGTTTTCAAATATCAAATTTTTATAAAATGTATCCATGTATAAATAAAGATATTAGCGGTCAAAGTATAATCTTGGAGACCGTAAAAAGTCAAATGAGAAAAATATTTTCAGACTAATAAGGGAGTATACAATAAATAGTCAGTACTTACCATTCAAAGAGCACCGTTGGAGATGGTGTATTAGTAAATATTATTTAAGGCACGTAAGAAATGGTGTGTTTTTAATACTTACCAATTAATATTTTATTGGGAGGATGGAGAAGTAAGTGTTACTTACCATTTAAAAATGGAAAATAATAAAATAATATTTACATTACAGCTTAATCTTTCCAATAAAATGCTATACGAAATCTTTTAAAATTGGCAAGTAACACAACACTTTAAATTGGTAATTAAAATTGGTCAGAAACACTGCACACTTTAAATTGGCAATAATACAAAGTCTATTATACAATTTAATATGCATATTACGGTGTCATTTTTAATTGGTAATAATATAAAGTCTATATTATACACTTTAAATTGGCAATAATACAAAGTCTATTATACAATTTAATATGCATATTACCGTGACACATGGGGCATTGGATATTCGTGGAATGTTACTAATTTATTATAGTATTGACAATTTACTTTATACAACAATTAAACACAAACATGGTAGATTTGTATTTTGTTACAAAAGTTGTCTTGGTCAACAAAATCACTAATATTGATCACCTATATAAGTAACGTGATCAATAATTTACTCATGACAGTAAGCAACATAAGTGAGGAATCTAAAATATCATTGAAATTTATTTTAATTAATATAGGTAGTCTATTCATTTCGACCACATGTACATGAATTTTTATAAATAAAACCTTGTAACTTATTAATTGTAGCTATTTTGACCATACATGATTGTATCCAAAATCATTTTTATATACATTTGATGAGGATCCCATCAATTTTCACTCACAGTACAAATTAAAACCCCATATAAAAATCCCGAGTCAAATGAAATACGACAGATTAAAAGTGTAAAAATATGAAAGTACGATAAAGGATTAATACATGTAGCATGGTCCTAAATTTAAATGAAATGAAAAATATTACATTTGTATTTATTTTTATTTTTAATTATCTTATGTTATGATCGTAATAGAAGTTCGTATTGTTGTAATGTGAAAACATATATTTACATATATCTCTTTTTTTTGGGTTTTATGTATACTTGGTCTTGAAAAGTAGTTGATAAAATGAAATTTTTATTTATCACTAAAGAAAGAATCAAAACACAATATTTTATTAAAACTTGTGAATAAGCTCAACATATAATCGGAATAATGGAGAAATCTATAAACCATCTGATACTAAAAAACAAAGGTATATTATTATTGAAATTAAATCATAATCTATCATTTATTATAAAGCATTAATTTCTAACATAGGAATTATAAACCTAAAATGTCTAATTATTAAATCCAAGCATTATATAATAATAATACTAAAACATGGATTATCTCGCAGATCATCATCCAATTTCTTCCGGGTTCTCCAGCGACCATAGAAGGAAAGGCTTGTTGAATGCAAAAATCTACTGGGATTATCTCGGAAATTCATCCAATTTCTTCCGTTTCTCCAGCGACCATAGAAGGAAAAAGTTTGATTTCGAAAATCTCCAGGCTCGGCAGATCTTCATCGTGACTATCGCAAAATAGACTCCTCTTCTCCACTGTTTTCTTTTATTTTTCTATTATTAGGTGGCTTGCTGATGTGTTCCATTTTTTGCCAAATAGGCGTGCCAAATGTCGCAATATCGTGCATCCGAGTCTCCTTTATTATAATAAAGGATTAATACACCAAATACAAAATCTTATTTCAAATTTTTATTAATACACAAGTATTTTATGTTAGTGTTAATGATAAAATTTTTAATTTATACATTTGGTATAATTCTGGGATACTGTTTTTAGTGTAAGTATAGCATAGTTGTTGAAGTCTTATGTCTAAATATCTGAGCTTGAAAACCCCTTGGTCAAGGCTTACATATTGAACCAAAAAAATATTTGCCTAGTTTTGTTATTACTCCTAAATCTCTGCATTTTTAAAATGATACTCCGTATTAATTACTCTTATGTTTTTTTAAAGATGGGGATATTCCGTCCACTATTATGACTATTTAAAAAATATACTTCTTTTATTATCTTTTACTATAGTCATTTCAGTTGCATTTATTTTTTATATCAGACAAATAATTTCAATTTTTTTAAAAAAACACTTGCATAAGGAATTGAAAAAAGGATTATGAAAAATAAAAATAAAAGGAAAAGGAAATTTAAAAGTGAAGTACCTAATCTTTATTACCATAAACCATTAAGAAAAAAATAAGAAAAATATGTTTTTTAGGGTCATTAGCAAAATAGTAGACAGAAAGTCTTCTCTCAGTCTTTACAACAAAATATAAAGTCCCCTAATATCCTTTTTGAAAATGCAAGGACCTACGAATTATTTCAACAAAACTTACATCACCCGATAGTAATTTTTGTATATTGAACCCCAAGTTGAATGGTCTTTGAGTCCCAAATGCAAATAAGAAACAAAAATTGTGGAAAACCCATTATAATAATAATGTACACAATAAATCATTTTGGGATGGATGAAGTGCAATGGATTACAAATATAGTACGTAGTACATTTTATTTTTGAAAAAAGATAATTTATATACTCCCTCCGTCCTAAGATTAACTTCATATTTGACTTTTCACGATCTCTAATGCAACACTTTGATTATTAGTATTTCTATTTTTATTTAAATATGTATTATGAAATAACATACGGAGTATTTCAAAAACTGTTTCAAAATGAATCTATTGATAGCAAATTTATAAGAAAATTCAATGTGTTTTTTTCGTAATATATGGTCAAAGTTTAAAAAATTTGATTATAAAAATCAAACTGAGAAGTTAATTTTAGGGAGTGGTGTGGTCGAAAATTCTGCATACAGCTTGCCTCAGGAATTTTTTTTTTGGATTTTTCATGACAAGAATTTTTTGCATTCAGTCAAACTTGTTCATCGGCAGACCTCACTCCATAAAGGCTTTCTTTCATTAAACCATTTGGCCTTGACAAAGTAGCATTGCGATGTTTCCTTCTTCAAAATTTGTGTTATCTCATGGAATACGGACTAATATTTTTGGAATGATCCTTCAAAAAAAAATTTGGAATGAAATATGTTCCTTTCAATTTTTGGAAGCAATGGGTAATCATGTGTGAGGGAGCGGTCAATCCCACAGATCGTGAGTGATTGATGACTAAATCTCCGCTCATATTTGTCGCACGTCAGATCAATTATGGCGAGAAACATGACCAACAACTACATACAATGTATGTCGTACATAGCCTGTTCTAAAAATTTTATGGCTTAGCACAAGATAAAAAAAGAGACCCTTAACCGTCACCAATTAAATTATAGTCCCCACCGAGAAAACATTTATTTAGTGAATGAGTGGTTTACTATTCTTTTTTTTCAAAATAATACGCCACGGATTGAATAAGACAATCAATAAAAGTTTAAAGTTCAAAAAAAATAGTCAGTGAATCATTAATTCGGTAGCATATTAGCAATCGTTAATTTACTACTCTCTCCGTTCCTGAAAACATGAGAGGTTTTAATTTTTAAGAAAGTTAAGATGATTGTATTTTGGAGTTGATTTTTCAAAAATTTTCTTGGATGTGATGGGTAAAAGTAAGATTTGATGACTAGATTAATAATGAATAAATGTGATGTGATAGTTAAGTTTAGAATTAATAGAGATAAACGTCACCTTTTTATGGAAACGAGAAAAGTTTTTTGGGATGAATGGAAAAAAGAAGAAGAAAGGTTTTAACTTTTAAGGATGGAGGGAGTAACTTTTTTCTCTAAACGATACGCTGAGTCGCTAACACAAAGTGAATTGAATCAATGAAGATTTTGAATTCTAACCGTGTAGATGAAGGGCCTGTTTGAGAATAGCGTTAAAGATTAGCGTTAGCGTTTTGGATAAAATTTTAACGGTGCAGATTAATTTGAAAACGCTAACGCTAAACGCTGTCCATATATAGCCTTTCGAAAACGCTAACGCTAATCTCTAACGCTATTCCCAAACAGGCGCGAAATCAATACCGCACTATATTACATTATGCGTGGATTAAGACCAACAAAGTTAATTAGCAGCTCAAGTGGATGAGTTATGTGCTATCGGCCTATCACCCACCCAAAGGTGTTTGGCTTCGACCCCTAGCTACCTACAACATTTCAATGTTTAAAATAAAACAAACTAGATTTAAGCTAGAGATCAAAAAAATGAAAACCCGGCGGGTCGTGTCTTAATACGTAGACAATAAATAGAGCGTGGAACTGTAAAAATATGTCCATACTTGTGGGCTATAAATACCTTTATTGGCTAGTGGAAGGGTAATTGATTTTTTTTGGAGTATGAAACATGGGACTTTTACTTTTTAGGAGGAATTTAAGGGGAGTGTATTTCAGTATTGAATTTCCAAAAATGTCCTTTAATGTGATGGGTAAAAGTATGATTTGATGGATAGATTATTAGTAAAAGAGTATGATGTGATAGTTAGAGTATGAAAAAATAAGGGGTAAAAGTGATTTTTTAATAGAAATGAGAAGTGTTCTGTGGGACGGATAAAAAAAGAAAGGAGAAAGGTTTCATAGGACGGAGGGAGTATTATATATATCTTGATCTGTATAAACAACGTAACCATCTCTTGAGATTACAGAGGAGCTTAATTATATGCAGTAATGCAAATAATAACCTTAGCTTGTTGAAGAGTAAGTAAATAAAATAATAAAAAACTAAAACTGGTAAATTAATTAACTTTTGTTGTTAATTAAATTAAAGCCTGAGTGTGAGATCAGGCGGCACACACTGGTCGTCGTCGTCCTCGTCATCATCACCCTTGCTCCCAAATGGTGTTCTCATTTCTGAACAATTCGCAGCATCGTTTTTCAAGTGATTCCAATTCCCGGGACCGAAAACAAGCCCCGCCCTCTGCCGCTGCCGCTGCCTCATCATCATTTGCCGGAAGGCGGAGGCGGCATTACTATTACTGTCATTGTTAGACCTGCGCAGGGAGGAGAGCAAAACGGCTGCTCTACTCATTGCTCGTTTGGCGACGAAGCGTTCCCTCTTATGAGCGTTCTGGTGTCCCCCGAGCGCCTGTGAGCTGTAGAAGTTCCGGTGGCAGTAGTTGCACTCATACAATCTGCAGGAAGACGCCGATAATCCTTCTCCCCCCGACGCCCGCTCGGTTGTCGTCGCTGTGGATTTGAAGGCCAAAGACAAATCGAGCGACGACACAGAGCAACGAGGAGGGTTTCTCATGATGAGGCCGAAGAACGATGGCGGCTGAGGAGGGGAAGAAGAAGAAGAAAGAGAAGAGTCCATTGTTATGTTATATATATATATATATATATATATATATATGTATGTATGTATGTATGTATGTATGTATGTATGTATGTATGCATGCATGCATGCTCAAAGTGAAAGCTTATTATTTCGTACAAGTGTGTACGACCCTCTTATGTATGTAGAGGAGACTATATAAATATCTTTGTATGGAGTAATTATGTTTTTTGAAAACTATATATATATGGAGTAATTTGAAAAATCATTAAAAAAAAGTAATTTGGTGAGAAAGTGGTAGAGAAGTGGAAAAGTATGAAAGATATATGATGAGATGAGAGGGAGGAATGCAAGTCATTTGTAAAATGTGCTAATAATTAATACTCTGTAACTGGTACTCTTTTCTTTGTCATCTTTTTGTCTTTTAACTCATTTGGGATGTGATTTGTACGTGTGAAGTGTTTAAATTGATTTCCAAAATGAAAGCGGCATTTTTGCTTGAATTATATTGCCAGGTAACAACAAGCTTTTTTAGCTGGATTTAGTTGGATGTCTTACTTGCCAGTTGCCAACCATGCATTTGCCTAGTCTCTTTTCAAACACAATAAGTTAGATTCGTCTTTGGGTCTAGCTCAGCTGGTCGAGTAAGAGGTGCCAAAGGGGATAAATCTTGGCAAATTTTGACAAAAATATTATAATAAGCAACTGCGATGGGTCACAATTATACTAAGCATATGTATACATGCATATTGTTAAGGAAAAAGAAAGTAATATATAATGTTTCTAGATAAGAGCAAAATGTCGTTACAATACTAAAATATAGGAATGTCATTGTTTTATCTCTTAGAAATAGGAGTTTGGCACTGCAAGTGGTGGGAGTGCGATAACAATATTGGAATGGTTACAAGGAGGTGGTGGATCAACTATCAATAACGATCAAGACCAGCAACAAACGATAGAACTCTGCATGGGGACCCACCCACGTCATTCACAAGATCAATGTAGGAAAATTCTTTGCCACCATCATATCCTAGATTTGTAGTCAATCAATATATTCTTATTGTAGAGTGATGAATGTTGTCTCCTTGTTTGGCTAAGTGAGCAGCTTCCAATCACTTTCCATTCCTCATCCGCTCTATAAGAGAGGAGAGATATATTAATTCTATTCCCACAATACTGAGCTCACTCTAGACAAAGAGTAAGAAATATATTCAGATTTGGGAGATTTAATTTACTCCAGTCTAAGTTATACTTTGCAGTGTTTTGCTTACTTTAGTTGTGATTTAACTTCATATTACATAACAGTCAAAGGTGGTTGGCCCGACCAATTTTTGTTTATATATATATCCGGTGAAATTTACACAATGACTTCCATTTTAGGAAGTATAGAGACTTTCATTTGTTCACTCAATGTTCTTGAGTCACCTTGTGATCAGTTGAGGCTACATTCTGTTCACAAGATCTGATCTGATTTGATTGTCGTTATAATTAAAGTGTTTCTGATCTAATTGGTCTCATCTGATCTGATTATATAAAAATAAGTGATAGGTAAAAAAAAATAAATTAAACGAAATGCTTACCGAATGGTTGTGATACGTATTGTGGTAAATTGAGTGGAGTGACTACAATCTCAACATGAGATAGGGTCTCTTTTTTTATTGATTGTTGGTCAATCTATGATATTCACCGTCCATTATTCATAATAGAATTCTCACCGTTCCTATAGATCTTACAACGTACTCCATTTTTCATAATCCAATTCTCATTAAGCTAAAATGAAAATATCTGCCAGTAATGAACAAAAACATTTACAAGAGAGGTTTATGAATGAAATATGAAAAATATTTGGTACTCCAACAATTGTACACTAAAGATAAACATAATTATTTCATGTGTTTCGTGCACCTACATGATATCTGTAATTATCTATCTTTGGTGTAGAAACCAGAAATAATCCATCCATTAATTTTTTTTCCACTTTTCGTTTTGGACTGTCCAAAAACTTATTTTCTTATTTCTCTTTTGACAGAAAACTTTAATAAATATACAATCATACTCTTATTTTCAAAAATTATATTTCAACATGAATATTATCAATACTATTTACTTCATTCTATCATATCAAAAGTAATAATGAGAATTTTTTACACTTTAACTTTTCTACCAAATTACTCCCTCCGTCCACAAATAAACTTTACATTGCGCGTTACGATGTTTGACTGAAATTATTTTCAAATCATTTTATATGAAAAAGGTGTGGAATTGAAAAATAAAAATTACATATTATAAAACTATATCAAAAGATCTACAAAACTAGAGGTGACATTACTATATTATTTTATCAAATGGGTGACGAAAATAGGTCAACAAAGTGAATAAAATTTGACCCTGTGAATAGTGAACGTAAAGTTTATTTGTGGAGGGATGGAGTATATGGAAAAGAAATTTTTGAAGGGATCTACAATTTTGGGGTATCCTTGACAAGAATAAATTCCATAATTGGTCCTTTATAACAAGGGGGTTTCCATATTTAGTCCTCTATTATCAAATATTACCCCGGTGGTCCTTCTTTTATGAGTATCTTTCCATAAATAGTTCTTTTTTTGATATTCTATTAAGTTGGTGTTAATTTGAGGGCTAAGTAGATGACTCCATGAATTCATGAAATATGCTCTGTCTCGCTCAAACCGCTTGCAAGTTGTAAGCAATTAGAAATTAGATAAGGAGTAGAAATCATTCTTTTGCAACTTACAGACACTCTTCTCTAGTCTGTCAACTTCCAATGCAATCCCCCTTGCGTCTGCATACTTATCCATACTCATGGGTTCCAGATGACACCCACACCCGAACTCGTAATCACAAAACCTCCCTTAAACCCTACACTCCAAGAAATTCCCTTAAGACTGATTATCTAAGCACTGGGTACGCCACAGGAGAATCTGAGCGCAATCGGGAACAGCCATCCACTCCTTCCCGTCTTCCGGTAGTCATTCTCCGGTCCGGCGGCGGCATCTCTCAGTTCTTTTGGGATGGGGATGAGCTCAATTTGGTATCTCTCGACGGAAAGGCCCCTTCTTTATCAGAACTCTGCTACAATTTTGAAGCCGTTCAAAGTTTTTTCAGGGTTTATGTTTCTGCAATTAGGGATTTCTTTCTTCCGAGGGATATGAGTGGGAATTACTTGGAATATGTGAAATGGAAGTTTGTGCATAGATTGTTCAGTTCTTCTTTGCAAGTTCTTGCTACCCAGGTATCTCTTTGTTTTAATTCAGCCCTGAAAGTTACTGTAACGTTTGAATTCTTGGGTGTTTAGCTGATGCTCTTGTGTTTAAGTACTCCCCACATTGGAAAATTTGGAGAAATAACAATGAGGTAATAGGTCATGAATTCAACTAGATTATCGATTGGATTCAAATTTTAATATGTGTTGGGGCTTATAAATTTTTACCTTTTGGGTGTTTAGTTGATGCTTTAAGTTGAATATAGGCAATGTTTGGAGCAATTGGAATTGGTTCCTCTCGCTCGCTTCCATCTGCAGCTGCACTGAATTGGGTATTGAAAGACGGGCTCGGACGGCTTTGTAGGTGCATCTACGCTTCTAGTCTTGCATCTGCTTTTGATACCAATCTCAAGGTATAGATTTTTTAATTCTGTCATGATGAAAGATGGATTTGGTTCTTCTCATCTACTTGTCTCGATTGCAGAGAGTTAGATTCTCAACATCAGTTCTGTTCAGTTTGAGCATCGGGGTCGAATTGTTAACACCTGTGTTTCCTCATTACTTTTTGGTGCTTGCATCCATTGCCAACATCGCAAAGCAAATCAGCCTGGCATGCTACTTAGCGACTGGTGTAAGTCTTTGTTAGAACCCACACACATAGTTATAGAGTGAGAGACGTAGTTTTTGTTGAAATATACCCCTTAGTAGCATTAGAACTTGGTGATTTGCTTCTCTTTTTATTTTCTTGTTTGTCAACTGTGTATATACGTCTTCTCCTCTGTATATACCAAACCTCTGAAACGAAGGATTCTTTAGGCTTTTTATATCTGATATTAAAGATCTTTTCAAGCAATTCAAGTGCTTTCATGCATTCGTATCATATGTTTCTAAGGTTCTTTCTTATACCAACATGTTTATTCCTTACTTCTCTACATACAGTCTTCTAAAGATTTTTTTCTATTAGCCCTTCTAACTTATTTCCCTTGTTTGTTTATTTATTTATTTATTTATTATTATTATCATTATCATTTTGCCAAAAGTTTCCTGAATATGTTTAAGGTCTTGAACATCACTAATGCATGATTTAAATGTCACGGCTTTTCCAGACGGCTGTCCATAGAAGCTTTGCAAGGTCCGATAACCTCGGGGAAGTTTCTGCAAAGGCACAGGTTATTTCTGTCACTTTCATCTTGCAGTAACCCCAATTTATTGTAATTTTATCTCGTGCTTAATTCTATTTCAGATACAACAAATGTGCTTTGATAATCTTGGTCTTATGCTTGCTGCAGTCTTAAATATCTTGTGCCAACATAATCCAAGGTTTTTTCCACACATCAAGTTTTTTTATTGAGTTGCTTTTTGTGAATGGACCTCTGCCCTACATGCCAAACATTGCTCTCGTAGGATTGTAATCTATAAAATATTCAATGTTGGCCTTTTGTAAACGGATAATTTAACGTTTTTTAAGGTTTATTTGTGTAATGCTTATTCATAACCTCTGTATTTTGCGAATGAAAGATTCCAAGCAGGTCTACCATTTGTTGTGTACCCAATCTTTGCTGCACTTGACCTTTATGGTATTTATCAAGGATTAAAACATGTACATCTGCAAACATTGACTAAGGTTGGTATTTGACTCTTATCTTGGAATATTATGACATTACCGTATAGTTCCTCGACACGTTGAATTAGGGTTTTAGTTCTTACAAGTAGCTTTTTTTTTACTTACTCTTGAGTGGGATATATTGGGCTTGTTTGGTTTGGTTAAGAATAAACCAGATTTCGCAATGTACATATTCAGGAAAGACTTGAGATTATATTAACAACGTGGGTTAAGAACGGACGTGTTCCTTCACCTGCAGAGGTGAGCAAAGCTGAGGGCATTGACTTGTTTTGGGCTAAAGGTATGAATGTTTGACCTCTTTTGTTGATATAGGTTTTTACCTTGTGCTTGATAATAACAAACTGCTTCTTATATTAGCCAGGAAACCCTTCCCCGTTACAATTGGTTGCGTGAATGCCAAGAACCAATTATCGAGGATTTCAGTGACGACTATGCAAAATTTAAAAAGCAGCGATTTCCATTTCTTATGCCCGGAAAGAATCTCTAACCACGCGGAAGGCATAGAACAGGTAAAGTTGCTTTGAAGGCAGAAAATTGACGAT